>JAQGAK010000079.1:0-172349 GCA_034696945.1 Lipothrix lubbocki | reverse complement strand
TCATTTGGGTAGTTTTACATAGTTTTTTTGTCAATTTCCATTGATTGAAGTCTCCAAATAATATGAACTTAGGATTGGAATATTTGATTTTTATGTTGTCAATAATTACTATTATTTCTTGGTATAGTTTATTTTGTGTTTGTACAGACGGTGTGGGAGGTAAGTATATATTTATAATAGCAATTACTGATATTTTCCTTGGTAAATAGTTGGGGCGAATAATTGTACTTATTATTTCAAATTCATTTTTATTGTTAATTGAGGGATAATTTCTAAATTCAAATGATTTAATATTATTATTTATGTAAATAGCAACTCCACCTCCTTTCTTATTTGATCTTGCTTTCTCATATAATTTAAAGTTTGGAATACTAATGGATTTACTTACAGAGCTCCATGTTTCTGTGATTACAATTATTTCTTGATTTAAGCTAATTTCTTCTAATTCTTGAAGTTTAGTTGGTGTGAGTCCAGTGGCATTTGTGTACATAAATGAGGGTAGATCGTACTGGTATTGGTGAACCTTTTTACTATTATTTTGCGTACTCTGCGATACATTAAAATTGGTCCGAATCGATGCATTTGATTCTTCACTTTGATTTCTAATTTCATGCTTTTTCCGATGTGTCCTTGTCCTTCTCCTTTTTCCTCCTCGTCTTCCCCTTGGTGTATATGACCGTACATAATTTCTCGAATTACAAACATTTAAAGTAATTAGTTCCTCTCTCGTATATTTTACTCGAAATTGGTTTCCCATGCTTCTTTTTGGATTTCATGTTTTATAATATTATAATTTCATGATTATAATAATTCAATAAGAAATTAGGTGAAAAAATGTTTGCCTTATCATTAGGCAATTGAGGGCACTAATCATTAGGGTCATGATTAGTGTAGACGCGATTTCCAGGATATAATATGACCTTTCATATTGCACCTCAAAGCCTTTTAGATGAATTTAAAGATGAAATGCTGATGTGGAAGCCTCTGCAAGCTATTCCGACTTCTACGGTTTCCCTCCTTTTGTTTTGTGCGTGTATGGAATTTTGAGCGTTGATTTTGGATTGATCAAATTATAGTTAAATCCTAATGGTAGATTAATTTTATATGTATTTAATCACAGTACACAGCTTAAAGTATATTATGGATCAATACTTATTACGTTTATTAAGGTATAAACTACTTTAATTAGTAAAAATTAGTTAAATATGTGGCAGCAGATCAACAGCAAGCTAGCGCCGCCGGATCGCGCGCGAAAAGTTTAATAGTCAATGTATTATCACAATCCTACTATGAGACGCCACTACTATACAGGTTAATTAGCATAGATAAACAAAGAAGTTACATTATTTATACAGACATTACACTGCAAACAACAAATTATACGCATTAATTATTTTACTTAAAGCTACACTGTCAAATTAGAAGCTGAAATCAGATTTGAATGAGAAAGTGAAAGGCGGCATGTTGAAGCGTTCAAGGGTATCGGTTCTCCGCTCTACATGAAGGAGGATTCTTCTTCGTTCGCTACAGCTCTATCAATCTTAGGCTTTCTCTGGATGTCGTCTATGAATAGCAAAGCGTTCCATTATTATGTCGCTTGTAAAGCCGGAGCTGTCAGGAGGGAGGAAGAGCCCATTCTCGTGGCTGACTACAGAGGTATTAGTTACGTATAAATGGGATCTGAAAGCTTTGTCATCCGGCATCTCCCAGTGGTTCTCTCCCTCTCCGTAGTATGTGTATGAATGAATGGCAAGAATAAAGCTCTCCTCGAAGTGACCGAGAGAGAGAGAGGTGACAAGTGAAGTGAAGGTGGGTGCTAAAAAGAGAACGGCATGTCTCTCCAAGGTATGACAGTGACAGTTGCCGAGTACATGACGTATGGTGAGCCCTTAATGCCAATGTAACCTTCGAGATTTCCCAGCGAATATTTCACTTCTCACCCTATAGACTATTATATAGATGCCTTCTGCTCAACCACATTTCCAACTGAATGTTCACTCCGAAAAAACTGTCTAACCAGCCGAACTACATTCACTTTATTATTTCTTGGTCTCTGGTTTCTGATGACGGCGGCAGCCTTATCCGTGCTGCCGAACGTCTTTTATTTGCCATCGTAAATTTAGAATGTCTTTTAGTATTCTTGAATATAGAATGTAATAAAGAGTAGAATATCTTGAAAGTGCATAACTATATATAGAATGTCTTGGAGTGCGAAAATAGAATGTATAGTTATCCCGCTAATAGAATGCATACTCTGGTTATTGTTGTGCGTAGAAATTGTATATAAAATAATTAGTGTATAATGGAAGATCATATATAAAAATATAATTTAGTGCAGGAATAATGCAAGAGCCTCCGAATTAATCCGCCACAACATATACCGGGACTGGAGAACGAGCAGGGATGAGTTGAAATACAGAAGTGTGTAATATAAGAAAGCATTTGAAAGTTGAAGGAGGGCGATATATTTATGCAGAAATATTACAAGTAGCTGGGAAGGCTGAGACTGTGATCATACATGGAGATGACATAGGAAGAGATACATGGGCTGGAGAAATATGTGCTGTTGTTAGTTGCTCCTGCAGTTATGTCCTCCTATGATGGTGCCAATGTAAGGGAGAACATGGTAGTCGTGGTTCTCACTTTTGATAAACGACCTACTCGCCGTAATTGCCTTCTAAGTTATGGCTTATAGCATCTATGAAATATGGTGGCGTTCCACACGCAATTACAGCCAGGTTATTTATCTCCCAGTCCCATTCAGACTGCTCCCTTCATCTCTTTCTCTTTCGCAAGCACACCACCACTGGCTTTTCCCTGTGTATAACAACATTTATCTATATTTTCCATATATTCACACTCATAAATGCTGTATGTATTCATTTTCGTCCTCTTATGCTGCATAGTATATTCTTCTCATACGCATATATGTTGTATGTACATATATACATTTTCAAACTTATATTCTTTGAATATTTATTATACATAGACTGTATATATTCATCATATATGCTGCATATAACATCAGCATATATACCTACACCAAAGCATGGAAAATGGATCTCTCCACAGAATCCATGTAGGAGAGAAATCTACCGGTACCGGAGATGTAATGCAGGCTACTCTCACATGACGGACGGATCCCTTGGAGAAGGTGGAAGAATACGAACACTGGCAGTACTTACTCTCAAACATGCCCGTAAAGGCAATAAGAATGGAGTAATAGAAGAAGAGGCTAGAGAAGAACTCCGTTTCCACATGAATGATGACTTGTGTCTCTCTCCATTGTGATCTTCACAACCACTACCAAATACCATATTCTATATGGCACAGTAAGTTGCTCTTGTTTCCAACGTGCGGGGAAATTTATTCCCGCCGCCCATACCCTCTTCATATGTACTCTTCATATTCCAAGTCGTGTAAAGAAAATCTTTAAGACAGTCTTTCTTCATTCTTATGTACTTAAGTACTGTCTTATGGCTCCAAGCCTGTCGCACTCCCAGCCTCATCCATACACTCTACAACTGCTGTTTACTCCAACCTCACATATTCGTCACAATCCTAAACCTCGTAAACATCACACTACACAGGACATTCTTGGATAAATAACTTCCCTCGTAGGTCATAGCATTGACTTTTGTACTAAATCATGACCTTTCGCTAAAGCAATCTTTTACTTCATCTTTTAAGCATCTTCCTACCACAACTTCACATTATTTATATACAGTTCATCTCCTCTTTAATTCTTACCTTTATTTTTATACTCGTCATCAAACTTTACTTCCTAGGCATTAAAATTGCAGTGCTTCCAGGGAAAATGCCACTATAATTTAAGGATTTTGACCTAGGCAAGGAAAATACGAACATCGTCAGATTTCATTTGCTGTTTTATGTTGATGTTACATTCAGGAATTATATGGCTTTTGCAATTGATTCGTGAATCTCGTTCTAGAATTTCATTTGAAATTTGTTTCTGAATACCGTGTCATCTAATTTCACTCGTCAGGGTTTCGCAGGATTCTTGATTTACAATAATTTACTCTTAACAATTCTACTAAATCGGTCGAAGTTTCCTATTAACTTCAGTTTTCAACTTGATATTTTTAGTATAATATTAAAACCTGGTATTGACTTTTACTGTGGAGTCTAGTTTCGGATTTGGTGTGCATTGAATTAGGTTTACACACCGAATTTTAAATTACGAATACAATTCGATTTTTAAAATGAAATTTTGCTATATTGGAGTTCTACAAAATTTGACTTTGAAATAGACGATTTGCTTAGGTTTAGTTTCTATTGAGTTTTAAATTAGAATTTCTTCGTCTGTATATACAAGCATTCGGATTTTATTGGCATCATTCTAGTTTGATGGGTTACCAATTTTACAAGGTTTATAGCCATTGTGGAAGAAGTAATTTTGATGAACCATTGTTATTTTATTTTCATTCGCAACAGTTTGCATTCAGTTTTAGGCCTGATGTCAATGATATCATGTGCATATTAAATGTGAAGAGGCGGCGGTATGTAAGTGTTAATTTGATTTTCTTGGATTTTATGCAGCCAGAGGCTTCATTCAAGAATGCTAAACTCATTCCACAGCACAATCACCACATAAAGGTTCCGCTCGTGAGAAGTAAGCTCCATATATTTACGACAAGGGGAAGTGAAGACAGAAGAGTCATAATGCTCACTCTGGTTTAAGTCACTAGTCCGGGTTATAAAACTAAGTTATGACCAAGGAGGCTCATCGGAAGCAGGAGCGGAAGCTGAGGCACTCTCGAACACAACAATTCTAAATACATGGGGCTTCATTTGACGCACTTAAAATTCGCACAAACCTTGAAAGCAAAGGATCATCAATAAATTAAAAGTATGATTATCTCAACTTTTCCTCTGCCAAGATTTTACATTCAAGGCCCTCTCGGTTTTAAACTTTATGTCGAAGAATCAATTTATTACTGAACATCAGTTTATCACAAGTCGGCGTGGTCTACCTATGTATATTTTATAATAACCAAGTATTTACGATATTATACTTTACAATGTAAAGCTGTAAAACTTTACTGCGAAAAAACTATAACGTTCTTAGCTCGTCACATAAGAATAGGGGAATGTCTACGTAAAGTTGCTGCTAACCTAATTCTTCCAAGTATGCAAATTACAGTTGTTTAGGTTAACCTGAAGCGTAGATATGGCAAGTAAGTAAATGACATTAAGGATTTGACGAGGAATAAAAACAAGACTGGAGGCCCATGTTAACACTGCGGGACTGTTATTTTTCAGATTTACATACTTATCACACCCTCTATTTTACCAGAGTCAAGGCTTTCCAAACTCAGCAGCTACAATTCAAAGGTTCTCCACAGTTCGTACGATGGAACGTTTCTATTAGAAATCATGATTCCAACATTCTCTAACCAGAATCTAAGCCTCCCGTATAACAAATATCCAGCAGCCATACGACACTACTATAACCGCAGAATCGGATAATCTAATTTGTTTAAAAAGCTCTTGTCAGTTCCTACATTTTCTGGACGACAGGTTTGTGGATAGAGTATCCTTGTTAAAGGCATTTTCATAATTTAATCGTATCACTGTAGCCAAGGGGGACAAGGAAAAACAAACGATTTGCTTACAAAGAACTGCTACTATAACATGCAGATGGAAGTAAAAAGAGGACTTGCGTCTGTTAAATAATGTAGAAATAGCTGGTATGTAATAGGTGAGTCAAGGACTTTGTTAAAATATAAATTGGAAAAACAGAGATTACCTTAATGCACCCCAAAAGACTCGGAGATTTTAAGAAATGACAGGCACAAAATGAGGACCTAATTTGAAAATTGCATCTGAAGCGGTGTAAGAACCCTTCTTTCATCATCTGCAGCAGGGAGTGAAAGAGTTCATCCAGAATAAGAAAGGAGAATGGGAAAAAACGTCTTGATAAAGGATACTTGCAGGCGTAAAGTTTTGTCACGGTCACGACGGTGAAGTTGATGGCGATGAGGATGGTGTTCGTCGTAATAGAGCTCTGGTCCTAACAATACCCAAGTGTACCGTGATGTTTGATGCGGAGTGGAAAAGGATTTTCCAGAAACCCACGCCACAGGGTTGTTCCGCCTGATGTCCGGATACTTAGATACATACAAACTATTCCACTACCGCGTCCTTGTGTTGAACACATCTATGTACTTGTGTATAACCTGGACATGTAATGCAGTAAAAAATTACGCACACAAATATATTTGGTATACTTGCAATACACGTGGAAATTGCTCATAAATGTAAAAACAACATATACGGACATAGCATATAAATACTCAAGACTAATACAAGCATAGCATACTTTAACTAATACAAACAAAGCACACACTCAAGACTAATACCTACGGATGAAGCATACTGAACTTACTTGGTATACTAACGGCATATTGCTTCCCACTTTCCACATTCACTTGTTTATTGCCGCTTGCCGCTCACCGCCTCGTTTACATATCTACAGATTTTTTACTTTTTAGCTGCCGAAACTATCGTGGTGACAGTCTAGGTAAACAGCATACACTTCTTGAAGTGAACGCCTTTTACTTTTCACCGCTGAACATCACCAATATTTATTACATTAAACATGCGTTTATTATTTAGATACATCCAATGGTTATGCAACATTTCCAAGTTTTCTGGTTGCCGTTATGAATGCATGATAATTATGTAGTTCAGGGTTTCAACTTCAATAATTGCTGCACGCATATGTATTTCTATTAGAAATCGGATCTTGTCAAGTTTACATAATATGGATCTTTTGCTAATAAAAATTGGAACAGATAGGATGTTTAAGATTGCTTATGCTGATGCAAATAATAAAAGTTGATCGAACCTTGCAATAACACCCAAAAACAGTATCAAAAAATTATATCTGAAAGTTATATTACATGCAAGCTAGAGTATCCATAAGTAATAAATGAAAGGGTATCGAGGAGTTATAATAAAGCATGTAGTACCAAAAAACTAGTTAAGCATTCAAGTGTATCAATTTTTTTTAGCTTTTCAAGACGTTGTAAAACATGCAAGACTTTTATGTCCGAGCAATGACGATCCTTCTGTAAGCAGTGGACGAATCACTTATATATGTACCACAGAAAAAAGAAACCGAGTTTACAAAAAGGGACTACGAAGTAAATCCTATGAAGCTTGCGGTATTTGCTGGTCTGAAGGTAGAGTGGAAATTGGAACGGAAGTCCCTTGTCGAGCATGGTGCTACCTTATCGGCAAAATACTGGAAAGTGGCAAGACTTTTTATAACAACGCGCTTCACCCGCAATCATTTGCCTGGCTTTGGCATACACTCCCTTGTCGGCTACTCCGTCCAAGAAACATGCACGACCGATGTATGTACACACGTGCATAAGGCGGCGGATGATGGTTGAAAGAGCTGCTACTGAGATGATGGTGGTCGTAGCCGTCGTCATTCTCCTACCATATTATCCCATTTGATCATAAGGACAAGTGAAAGTAAACCACTTGGCACGTCTGCTTGGTCTTTATTGAACAATACGATAAGATGTGGCCCATGAGGCAGAGCCCTATGGTTTTCAACACTTATTCTTGACATAGACCTTACTTAGGAGATACTTGTTCTACGAACCTCTACTCTTATACAGAAGTTGATTGTAAGACTCAATGTTATTCCAATAGTTTTTCTCGTAGCAGTGCAACGCAGTGTATTTTCCAAGTTTTAGTCAGACTTAGAATATGCTTTCACGGTGTACGGCCAAATAAATGCTTTCGGCTTATGTGCTTTCATATTAGAAGACATAGAATATGCTTTATAAGGGACAATAAGATTTCAAAGAGTCAGAAGAAGCTTTCATAGTGTCAGAATATGTTTTTTGATAGTGTGATGGAGAATGTGGGATTACGACCAGCTAGTGGAAGCTTGGGTACAAAGATGTAGTATAATACTTGTTGGGTATCCGCTTGAAACACATGTAGGAAGATCTTCGTCTTAGTTTACTTCTTAAAGCCAAATCCCCAATCTCCAATGCATTATATTAGCTGTATATTGTATGATAGGATCCACGAGTCTTTGTTCCATATGGGAATACTTAGTTATGTACACACATATAGACCAGCTATACTATAGATATCTTACGTAGTATGAGGAGCGAAGAAATGGAACTGTTTCATTTTCCCTCAGCCACATTACACTACATTACCGACGGCGACCATCTTCACTATTACAACCAACTTCCAACACTAAGGCTCAGTCGATTTACACATTCGGGAGCTAATATAACGAAGTGTGAGGTGCGGAGTTGCGACATCATATCTTCGAACATTACATGCTTTACTATAGTGTATTTGTAAAACAAGTATGTACTATTAGCTTATTTGTCATAGTAGTGTACCTACGTATGCTGTATGTTAAGGCATTTTATGGGCAAACTTTATAGGAATGTTGTATGTATCTTGATAGAAATAGTGTATTTAAGAGTCTGGCCCGTGTATACTTGTGTGTCGGGATACAAATATTGTATACACATGTGTCCTGTACACATTTATACTAGAAAGGCAGCAGAGTAATAGAAATATTGTGTACTTGCTTAGATCTGTAGAAAGCTTTCATGTTATGGAATAGACCATTCCATGGATTTTAACTATGCCGAACCTTTTTGCTATCGGTTTTATTTCAGTCGTTCATTCCGATATTGCTACTTGCACTTGATCCCAGGGCTCGTATAAAGCCAATTTGAAATAACTAAAGCCACATATTTGGTTTCACAACTGGGCCTCCAGTCAAGTAACCTATTACACTCTGCACTTTACTGGACCTTACAACTTCGCTTACCGAGCCGTGTATTTTGGAATTGGAAGGCTTTTTCAACGAGCATACGACGAGGACTGTTCGGAGCTAGAATTACAAATCGGCGATGTAACGGTACGATTTGTACACAACAAATTTTAACAGCCTAGCGGAGGCAACGGAATAAGATTTCATCCCACTCACCATACATATCTTAGGTAGTTACTATTCTAAAAGGTATCATAAAGTCACTTGCATGTGAAATCCCATGTGGCACTCTATGGCTTGGATGTTCTTTCTCGCGGATGTAACGTACGGAGTGTGAGTGAAACTACCGTGTATAGTGCGTTTATTTTACAATTTACTCTTTGTTGACAATATTTTCTGGGGTATGGAGACGTATGGAGCACATACATACTTGTATAGAATGTGCTCGTGAAGGCAATGTGTATACAGTGCACACAGTCGGATCTTCCGCACAACTTAAGTGAGAGTTACGGATGAGTGTATGACAATCGGAGGGAAAGTAGTGGATGAAATGGCTCCACAAAGTGCTTTATTTGTTTTCTCACGCCGGATAAGTTTACCGAACGTAACCAAGTCATGTAGTATCGCGAGCTGTCAGTGCCTTCTTCATCACTTCAACAACTATTTCATTTACCTAGCATATGTGAACTTTCACTGCTCCAAACTATCTTCTTTCCCATCTTTGTTCTTTTACTACACAACATGTAATGTAAGATAAATATTAATTTTAGTTAAATTATAAATATATTACAATGCAAAAACATCGGGGTTCATACTTTATCCCCTATACGCCTTTCACTCTATAATCTCTAGCTTGTATAGCTATAATATGAAGAGATTATAACGAGAAATGAAAGATCACGGTTATTATATTATTACCTGTGGAACACTTCCTAGTTACTGCATTACTGCACACCACTGATAACTAATAAATATACAAACTGTGGGCAGTAAAATAATTTTTATTTTGTTGAGTTTTGTAGTTTAATTTTTTCTACATATAAATTAGTCTCAAAGTAGAGAATCATTATAATAACATCTATAATGTTTCATATTCATACATATCCAATGAATCCAAACCCTAATAAATAATAAAACAGCTAAAATTTAAAAGACAACACACACAATGCTTGACAATGTGGTTTAGCAAAGCTAATAGCGGGCGCTGTGGTACGATGGACATAGGAAAGAAGGAGTGAGCGCGTAAAGTCTCCTGATGACAATGAATGATGACAAGAAGGTTAGTCGGAAACTGTGGTGGTCATCTTTGTTGGTCAATAATAAATGTGGACATATCTACTTAAGTAGTGAAGCATGAATGTGGCAGTCCTGTCTTTGACAAATTGCTTTTCCATTGTACACACACCACACATATACACAATCCGATGAGTTAGTGTCCAACTGTATAGGTTACAGAGCTTGTCTCATCCGCTGCTTGCCTCGTACAGTGATCTAGGAAATCTCGTTGAACCGCGTAACTACATAATAATGATGCTGCCCGACGAGCTCAGTGAAGTAGACTTGGTCTCTGTTAAGCTTCCGAGAAGTTGCAAGCGCGTTGGTACTTAGCTAAGCTTGGTGTTATGTAGTGCCAACAGTAGTGTATACCAAATACTTGGTTGGTGGCAAGGTTGTCGGTGGCTGTTAAGCTTGTTGGAGCTTGTTTGGTGGTAAGCTTGTTGGTTGTTGAGCAGGAGCAACAGAGGATGCGATGGTTGGAAGTCACAGGAATCTAATGTGACTTATGGATAAACCTGAACCACACAATACTAATTCTATATATAAGGCGGAAGGAAAAGGAAGAATGACGTGCGAAATGGGGAAAATACAAGAGATAAAAAATCTTACTGGACCGGATGCTTTTGTGGAGGAAGTTCTGGCGGGACAAAACAGTTTCCTCTCGCCCGCGAGGTCATTCATCATTCCTCGTTTCTCTTGTGCTCCGCTCCACTGGGTCCTTCCAGTCTCTCTTGTGGCAATGAGTTGTGGTCTTCCAGCCTCATTCATCATCATCCAACTCAAGCGCTGCCATTTGTTACGGCACAGTTTAAAAGGTTACCTCCACTCGGTGCATAACTCACAGTCAGTGATTGTTGCCAGCCTTGTCTTCACACACACGTATATTCCATCTCTCTCACTAAATCAAAATTTGCAATCAAAATCCCAAGGCTAACTGCATTCAATCCCTATAATCTTTCACTTTCAATTTTTCTTTAACTTTGAAATTATGACCTTTTCATACACTCAAATTTTTCTTTACCCGTTCTTCTAAACACTAAATTTTGTTGTTATTCGGATTTATATTTTTTAGTGTTACGCCATTCTACCCTGCAACTCATAAATTGTAAAGTTGTTTCAGGCTAATTTAATTTATTTTAATACATTTTTATTTATTTAATCCATCTTTCTGCTTAAAAAATTTGATTTGACGTCAATTATATTAAAATCAATTTAAGATATGAGTTTACTA
Organism: Lipothrix lubbocki; assembly: GCA_034696945.1. Lineage (NCBI taxonomy): Eukaryota > Metazoa > Arthropoda > Collembola > Symphypleona > Sminthuridae > Lipothrix > Lipothrix lubbocki. Next base: position 161,055 of record JAQGAK010000079.1, on the reverse strand, counting down.
GTTATTGAATCCAATCAAAATGGGTCGCTATATATAGTGTTCTTTGATTAGAAACTGAATTCAAAAATGTTGTCAATCACCTCGAACAATGCTTGAACTGCAAAAAGCATCTTTGAAGTGGCACTCGCATCAAAAGTCACACATCAATCGGCCCAAATGACATTTTTGCCGATGACGGGAACTTTGCGGAGATCCACACCGTGAACATAGGGGAGATACTTATAAGTACGCTTGAATGCTTGCAGTCATTTCTGGTGAAAAGAGCTGTGGTGGGAGATAGAAAGTACATTGATGCACCACATAATGCAAACTATCTCTTGGTCTGACAGGTGACTCCTAAATTTTTTCATTGTATTTTCCTCATAGTTTTATAACATTTTTACCAGTCGACTGCATGTGAGTTCAATAATATATTCTTTATCAGAGTGTATTCCTTATACTTCTTCAATCATTTTACACACATATTACATTTCATTCTCCTCCAACTCAAATTACCACTTGCTGGCTTGACAAGGTCTCATCACCATTCAGTAGGCTTGAATCCACTGACAAAGACTTTGACAGGACGGGGAAGACAAGCGTCTCAAGGAGATGACAGATTCATCTTTGTTCAATCTTTTTAAATTTAACCTTTCCAGAACCTTTTTTCGAAATGGAGTTCAGGGTTGGATGTTACAGGGAAAATGTAATTCTGTTCTTGCTTACAACATTTTTCTAGTTTAAAATGGTAACACTTTATAAGTTCAAAATGCTAGCAATATTTTTTATTATGTAAATTTACATAAAGTTACATTTGGTTGCAAATAACTCGAATTTTTATGTCTGCAGTAATAAATCAGGTTTGCAACAATAAATTAAGTTCTGCAACAATAAATTTGCCTCTGGAAGATACTGCATAAGTTTGTAAGATGAATGTTCAATCTAATTTAACAAAATGTATTGTTCGTATAGCTGTAATAATATTCCAATGTTGAATAGAAATATAGTACATTTGGCGAATATGATGCAGCATTTTTATTTCAGAATATTCTTTCCCAAGAAACGCCATTTGAGAGAATTTGTGTAAACTACTATGCGTACATATATGGACGCATACAGCTACAAACACTTGTGTGAGAAGCCCGGGACGAAGATGTATTTGAGCTGGCAGTTGGTATGAAAAGCTAGATTTATCCCGAGAGAAGCCCATAATGTAAAGTGAGGTTGTGAGAGTGGTGTATTTTCAATCAATTCACAATTGTGAATGCAGATGATGTGTGGAGGTAGATGAGGACAGTGAGGAAACTCAATTGGATTCCTATTTTCTTTCACTCTCTTTCCCGTTTTTTCTCCAAGGCGTCTCTACTATTTCCCCTTAGTTGAGTCTATGCCTGACAGAACGTGAGTTATTCGTTAGAGTCGAATGAAACCCATAAATGTTTTATTTGGAGAAAAACTCTTGAAAGACATATCCAACAGTGTCTGGGTACATGCAAATAAACCATGAAAAAGAAACCCATGAAAAGGAAGCAGGAAATTGCTGTATTCTTCATCCTTCACTCTTACAAAATCTAAGGTTTCTTCTCATCCTCATTATGTAAAGTACTTGCTACGGGCTTAGATGTTGTAATAGATATTCGCAGGAGATATAGAGCCAGAGTAGATACACAGTATAACTATATACACATCCACATATCCTTCCTACATCTGTGTCTACATAAATTTTACAGAAATAATAGCTTGTACGTATGTTATCTGTACCTGTCTATATCATTTCTGAAGAAAGCATAAAAAATCCACCTCAAGTCTTGCAAGGTGTACGGACAACGAGGAAAGTACCTTAGAGCAGCAGTAATGCAATATACATATGTTCAGTCCTTCTTCTGGTTTGGAGCATTCTGAAAGATAATATGTTTTGGAAGTATGCAAAGCCCCAGCTTTCCTCTCTTGAAGCATGGCGAATTTGCGAACTGAATGGATGAATGTTGATTTGTAAGTTGAAGGGAAGACAGAGAAATGGAGTGGGTGCGAGAGCAAAGTAATACAGAGAGTAAGAGGAGAAGACAGGCAGACGGACGGTTGGGGACGGGAACGGGATAACAAGGCTGTCAGCCTGCGGCTTCCCAAGCATCGGTTCCTGTCTTGTGGAAATGACAGCTGCGGCTGATCAAAGACGTCTTATTTTCCCCCGAATACAGCCCGGTCCTGCCGTCTGATTCACATTTCTCTCTCTCTCCCTTTCTCTCTCCCAGTCCCTCTTAGGTTTCTCCACTTCATCCTTTCCCGGGTTTCTCTCGACAATCAACCTCGCACTATTGACAGGTAAAACTGTCCGGGAATTAAATTCCTTAAATTTAAATTAATCTCGGGCTTTCATGTAATACTTTCCCAATTTTCTCGAGTTTGGAAGGAAAAACATGACTTTTTAAGAAGAATTCAATTTTCGAAAGAATTTACTTTTAGACCCTTAGGCAGAACCTTGTTTACCTATATTATCATATTTTTGATATTGTTACGCTATAAATTTCTTATTTTTGTAAAGTTTCAACCACTAAGAATTGGTTTTGTTATTTTTTATATTTTAAGCTTATTATTTAGGAAACCGTTGCGAACGTTTCTTCTACTGCACTCTACTACTTTGACTGGGTTTTAGCTCAGCAACTATTTCACCTTTTTATACACAATAAATCCTTTGGGTTGTACACTAGGCTAGAAAATTTTGTTTGGAGTTTAGTGAGAACATAAGCGTTTTCTATACTCTGATAAAGGATAAAATTGACTTTTAGATTTGCAATTCTAAAGAGGTAGACAGAATGTTAGTAGGGAAAGGATGAAAATAACCTTTCAGTAAGAATATTGCAATAAGTAAACATGTAAAAATGTGCAATTTACAATTTACATTGAATTTGCATATCTTTCTCACACTTTGGGATTTGCCTATGCGTACATTGTAGGATGAAACAATAAGTTTATTTTTGCACCCAAATCCTTCATGTTCGGTTGAGAGAAAGTGAACTTGTTACTAGAAGCTTTCTTCCAAAAGTGGGGAATAATAAGAGAGAGAGAGGGAGATTGAGTAAAAAATGGAAGAAAAGACTACTACACGTGAGTAAATTATATAAAAGTCCGGAGAATGTCACATCTATATGGAGTAAAAGAACGTTCAAAAATCTTTGGGCTTCTTCCCAGTGACATTTTTACATGACATGACGTGACCTATAGCCTCTTGTCCTCTCCCCCACTCAGTTGACAATTTGAAGGATCCTCCGAGACGACAGGCTGTTCTGTCAACGCTGGAGAGAAAGTAAATGTGCTCAACTCGCCACATAAGTGGATTTCGGCGAGGGCTCCGTCGAGCTCAGTACATAAAAGTTCAAGACTTTCAGCGACCAGCCAACCCGTTTGTTCGGTGAGGCGACATGCCTCCCTAAATACATGTGTATATACGACGTTTCACTTCACATTATCCATATCGTTTCACTTTCTTCTGCCTCCAACCTTCCTCTGTCAAGATCTCCATTGCTTCTGTTAATACACTGCACTTCCCTTGACTTATTGCCTGTACTTACAATTAGGACAGGCATTTAGTGTAGACATTTGTAAATGTACTCATGGTTGTACAAGTGCACCAGTTTCACCATGCATCTAGTTTCATAAAAGGATCCATGTTTCTTGCATGTGCTTTGTACAAATATGCAAATCATAGCATTACGCGTTTGTTATTGTTATGTACATTGTTGTACATTGTTATTATATACTAAATCTTTTTGTTACAGCAACAAAAAATTGCATCTTTAATAATTACAAATTTATTTAAAATCGACATAGTGAAACCTGCTTCAAACGTGGACTCAAAGCTGAATTTATTTTGTGAAGTTAAAACTAAACTATATATTTATATAGTTTAGATATATGTATGTAACGAAAATTTTACATTAAACTGTATGAAATTTTTTTAAATCAACCCAAATCTAATAAGAAGAAATTTGGAGAATCTTAAATACATTATATTACGTAGGAATAAGTTAAATAAAACAAATTCTTGAAAACAGTCAAAAGCTTGAATAGACCACGACACAAAACGGAGAAGAATCTTAGACAGAAAGGCCTACAATTGTACACACTAAGACGGAGCAAGTTGATGTAACGTAAGAATCATCGCAACATCTTCTGCGGTATATGCCACAACCATTGCTTATGAACTTGTCAGAGGGTAGTGAGTCGTAGATGGGATGTAGATTGTACGGGCACATATATAGTCAGAAGATCAGGGGAGGTATAGTCTAGAAGATATAGTCTAAAAGAGCAGACGAGATAGGAACTAAAAGCATGAGGAAAGATGGCAAAATGTGTGTCTGATGTATATGTAGACATACTTAGAGAACTGGGAAGGTTTGCCGGCGAGCAGAAAAAATCAGGCAGGTGACAAGTAATGTGACCAGATTGCAGAGGACAGACGTCAAGAGTAATTCACTGGCACGTCTCAACATCCGCCTTTCTTTTCTCTTGTCACTGAAATTTACTTTCCGTCCAAATTCAATGGATAGCACGATGGGCTTATTTATCTCTCGTGCCAACTGACATTCCTCTCCAAGTGTATGTTTCTCTATCCATTCCCGCAATCCGATGAACTCACTACTCTCTCTCTCTTCGAATCTACTTTCCGGAATGGGGAGTCTGAATTGAAGGAATAGCCACAGGACTCTATTACTCCTTGAGAGAATCAAAGCTTGTTGGGGCGAATGGTTCGACGAATCTTTGGATTTGTGGAAGGTTCTGGAAGTATTATTGCGTGCCAAAATAGCAGATAGAAAAAAATTTAACAAATTTATGCAAAGGTGTCAAGACTGGTTTAAACTCTTTTAAGAAAAATAGGAATCACAGGCGCACAACAAGAACGCAGTCAAATTATGTTTTAAAAGCTTAATAATACCAAAACCATTAAAATAAGTGGTAAGAAATCGACATAAAATAATTGAATTGTGTGAAATTCAACACGATAAAGATGATTGTTCAAAATAGGACCAAAGGTCTCGAAAATCCTTAACACCACCATCATTCATAATAACCAACACTAAAACAATCACAGTTTACTAGAATCAACCCATGAAAATAAGCAGAATCAACGTTATTAATCCCAGCAAAACAAACGGACGAAAACGAAGCCAACACAAACGGAACGGCGACTGAAATCATTTATTTCCCCCGCTAACAAGCAGTTATTCCATCAATAAATAGAATGGGAATTAGCGATACAGCAGTACATGGAATTGGTGGAACTGGTGTAATTAGCTCTTGGAACGAGTGTCAGTGGAGAGATAAAGGACAAACTGATGTTTGTGCGTGGAGTTATAATTTATGAGGACGGTATATACAAGGAATGAAAGAAAAAGCTGAAGCCAAAGCACATATTATCCAGGAGCATCATCGAATTCTAAGAATTCCCTGGTTGGTTTTCAAATTAATTGTATTATTTCTCTTGACTGCCGTCCACATCCCGTCCATACATGTGGGGTAGCAGCGGAGGAAGCAGGAATCGGGGGAGGAGACAATGTACAGCACATGAAGTTGGATGAGAGATCGGTGGTGAAAGGACAGACCTTTTAAGTGTATCTGTCGACACGCCATCAGGATCAGTGGAGGACATGACAGGTTGATTTACTGTCCACGTCCACAAATCCGAACCTAATCCACAAGCTTCAGATTCAGATGGATCAGATCGGCGCTTTTTCTTCTTCCCTCCTCTCCACTTCCCCCGTATCATGTATACATCCTATCAATATACACACACTTAGTCCACCCATGTAATAGTCCAGAGCTTCCCACATATATATCTATCTGTAATAATCATGCTCCAGCAACCTTTGCAACCTCGAGCATATATAAGTTACAGACCGTTCACAGGAAGCTCAGATTTTCATCTCACAAACTTTCCTACACGGTTATCTCTCTCTCTCCTTGTCTCCTCGTCCGATATCCTGAGTAGCTTATTTAAAGATAAAGTCCGCCTATCTACTTTATACAATTATGTTCATTTGCAGGATTATAAATGGCAGAGAATCCACCAAACTTCGTATAATCATTGCATTTCTTATACACAGCACTTTTGCTTGTAAACTAATTGTGGTTTTCCCCAACATCCACAAGAATACGAAAGACATTCACTCCATCAAAAGGAGAAGTTCCTAAAATCAAAAGAATGTGTGCTGATGTTATTTTAATATTTAAACATATTTATTGCCAAATGTCGACATTCAAGAACGCGGCGTGCAATAAAACATTTCGACAACATTAACACAAATAATCTTTTAATATTTTAACATATGGGATCAAGGTTTAAAGTATGTTTGTAGGGATAAGCTTTGTCACTTGACTTTAAAAGACCGATGATTTTAAATCATCGGGTGTTTGTAGACAACCCTGGAATCTTGAAGAAATATAGCTTTATGAAACCAAGAAATCATATTGGAATATGTATAGAAACCAAAATTCATGTAGAAATGTATACATATATAAACCAAGAAATCATGTAGAAATAGATGTAGCAACTGAGATATTCTGAATAACAGGTAGAACAAATTCAGAAATTAAATAGGGATGTCTAGAAACCCCGAAATTATGCATATACGAATATACAGCTACAGTGTAATAGAATTCAAGTAGATATAGATATTGGAACCCCGAAATTATATATTGAGTGCTTCAAGAGTCGATTTTCATTTGAAGACGAGCAAAAATGGACAGAAAGAAATGGATGAGAAGAGTCTGGTCGAGTTGACGGAGACAAATGAGCTCTTCTAGACGCCACTGAGCAACGATCATTCTGGAAAAGATGAGGAATACGCTGTCAGGATCCATTAGCGCCCTTGTTAATACTACTTCCATAGTATAGTACTTCGGGATTCTCTACATATCTTTCGAGCTCCTGATTTTTTTAGTGACATCCAACTGCCTATAGAACGTCCTCGTACGCCAATGGTATAGTAGTGAACGTGGATAGTAAGTTTGTGTAACTTAAGAAGGTTTATATCTAATCTCTTTTTTGAAGCAATTCTTCAGATATGCAAACGATGGGAATATTTCAGCAGTTCCCCAGGTCAATGTTGTGTCTGATTTTTTTTCAAACCTGTCCTTGCCAGATGTAACGGATAAAGTATTTTAGTTTACGACCTACGCATATCTTCATGTATTCCAGTAAGTCACAGGATTTTGTCTTAACGACATTGTATTAACACAATACTTTATGTAGTATGTTATTATGTTTTTACTCGAGTTAATTTGAAAGTTTGCTTATAGTAGTTATATTAATAATAATGCAGTGCTTATTGTATTACGTATTTTGTTTTTCTTTCAGCTAGACCAAGTTTGTTATTGTTTTTTATTTGTTGATAGTTCCCACAATAAAACTGCCAAATTAAGACCACGGAAAAAAAGGTGATGAAATCCCCAAAACTCTGAAAGTAAGTGCTGATGACACTGATCGTGTTTATCTGGCGGCCGCTGCTGTATTTTTTTAAGTTGCCATACTTCAAATAATTAAAACATGTGCTGAGATTCAAATTTTGTACTAATTCAACAGCCATGTGTTCATTTTTTGAGGGTTTTGTTAAATATTCAAAATACTTTCTCACAAGAGTTCAAAAGGGTTCCCAAAGGTAAACCTTATCAGAAGTACATCAATAACGTTGAGTTGTTGAAAGTTTTTACCTGAAACTGTAACACATTGTTGCAGCTTTCATTATTTACTATAAATACTTGACAGTTTGGATGAAATTTGTCAGTACCAGTTTTGAGTCTTTGTTCAAAACAAGTAATCTAACAGCTAAAATTGACAGCTTGATTTGTTACAGTAAATTAAAACTTTGTTCCTCACAGTTCCTAAAATCGTTCGCAATTTCTAAAATCGCTCAGTCTATTCTAACGTAGTTTAATATTTCCAGTTAAAAAATTATTAAGCTTAAAAGGTTTTTTAAAAGTTCACTATGTTCAAATTCGTGGTTTTCATATTAGTCGTGGCTCTCGGTAAAGTTAGTGGAAATGTGGTACCGTTACCCCTGGCTCAAATTGATATTCCAGACACGCTAGCCGATGCATCTGAAGTTGCTTCAATGTTACCTAATTTTCATCCAACATTTGAATTAGTGCAAGGTGGATTTCTGAACTTATCTGCAACTCCATACGTATCATCGCCATCTCCGACAGAACCGATTGCAGTTGCTCCACTGACCACTGTCCCTGCAATTTCACCTCTCACAACCGCGGCCCAAGCTACTGAACCGACTTCGACCGTTGCCACCCCACCAGCAGTTCATACCACAGCAGACACTGTCCCAATTGCTGCCCCTGCGGCTCCAGAAGTAGCCGAAACGATTTTATCCGTCCATTCATCGGTTCTACCCCCTGTTCATATGGTTCCGGTATCGGAAAAGCCTATCATGGACATCATCCAAAAAAGTTTAACTCGTCTTCGCCATGCTGGTGATCGTCTCAAGAAGTTCATCGAGAAAATTGAAACTGGGATTCATAATGGAGCTGTGAGCCAAACTATTGAGAATGTCAAAGAGAAGCTTGCAAGCGGGAAGGTTGATCTCCATCAACTCATAACCTCCTACAAACATCAAGTTAGTTTTTATTATTCATTATGGTTGATAATATTAGTTTTACATCTCGTTTCAAATTGATAATTACTAATTAATTTAATTATAAGTTTGCCTGCTTATAACTACATTATTAACTCATTATGAACTTCTCACAGTCGACGATGAACTTCGAAGATCTGATCAAGCGGATTTCCGATGATACTCACATCCTGTTGGACAAACTTCACGGACGTGTTGACTCATTTGGAGCTTATAACAAAAACATCCCTCATGATGCTTCGGATGAGAGCGCAGAAGACCATCATGACACTCTGCATCACTTGGACCACCTGGCTACTACATCTACTACATCTACTACTAATACTACCATTTAAATAATATATTATTTTGCTCATTTTTAATTATCTATTTTAAATTATTTATTTATTACTTCTATTGTATTTCCATAAAAATAATTTATTCAACCAATCTTCAGTATTATCAATTACTACTGTAATTTCTAGCAATATTATAAACGAATCTGGCGCAGCCAAAGTCGAGCATTATTATTCAAAAATGTTTTATGTAAATTCATTTGATTTTAGAATATGTTAAACAAAATAAAAAACTAATTTGATTCAAATTTCTCATTACTTCATGGTTGTGTTCACATTCACATATAAAAGCACCAACATCGTAGTACAAATGGGGTTTTTGTTTACCAGTTCCTGTGAATTAGAAAACGTAAGATTTCCATGAATGCACTGATATTCCATAAATGTATATAATTACATATTTATTGATATCATACAATTAAATATAATTTTGAGGTGATTAATTAAGTTGTTAATTTTATAATGATGCTTTTTGCGTTCCTTTTGGATTTTTCAAATTGGTCACAATTAAAAAGCAAATTTATTTATTCCTTTTTATTTATGGAAATGCATATAAATACATAATAATGACGCAAATACAAATTGCATTTCTTTTAGAATTATTTTAGCACGAGATTTCCCCGTAAATGTCAAACTATTATTTAACAAAACATTAACATGTATGTACATTTTATAGGGTTTCGCTCGATCTATTGGCATTTTCATTTTTAAGACAGGATAGAACTTTGCTGTCATTGAAATATATGTACGTGTATATATGTACTGTGTAATGTGTACATCAAAAACAATAGAATATAATTTAATTTGTATCCCCATGATCCCATCAACGCTTTAATTCCATTTAAATGATCATACTTGTATTATGAACTGTTTTTAGTAACAATAAAAATATCCTTAAAAAAGAATTGAAAAGCGACAATCAATATTTTATGCTTTGATTAAATTCCGTTTCATGGCCAATTTTGAGTATAAAACGGCTATAAGTTATGTCATGTTCTTCAATTCTTCAAAAACAATAATCAGTATACCTCTATTTTGACTGTTTTTTACATAAAATATGAAAGGTGCTTTTATTCTTACTGCTCTGGCCATCCTCTATTGTGTGGTAAGCTGACTTTACAAATGTATAGGGAAGCATGTGTAGTTAAAGAAAGTGACCAAAAATATAGCAGCCTATATTTTTGGTCACAACCTCCTTCTAATTTGAAATACACGTACCACATTTTTCAATATTTCAAGTGTGCAGACGAATGTGATCCCTACCAACCCAGGCAACCGAGAGGCTTTCTGAAATGTAGAGACAAAGTTTTCAGGAGATCACCACTACTGGTTGACGCTGTGACCAAATGTTATATAGTGGGTAAGCCTATCCTGGACCAAAATGTAAGTTGGGAATTTTATTAATTTTAAAATGATAGATTAAAAATCTGGTAGGAAATCAGAATGGTTGATGAACGATGCCGATACTAATTAATTATTTATCATCTTTAGTTGGCTTGCCTCTACCGACAACTCGGTTTTTTCAGTGATAACGGCAACAATATTACCGCAATTCGCAATTTAATACACACTGATTTCCCTGGCTATGCTGATCAAATTTTTTCCGGCGTCAACGACTGTCAGAAACGTAAGGCTTTGAGTATTTTTATTAGTAGATGCATTGGGCTTTACGCTGGATCTTATTTACAGATTTACTCTTCTTGGCTACAGTGACCTTTAATGTTGTTCTATGTAGATTTACCTAACTTAAAGGCTGCGAATACTTGTAAAGACGCAGTTTACACGAGGATAAAATAAGCAAATAATCATTAATAATTGTTTTTGAAAGCTTGTGTTCAGAAGGGCTGCGTAAAATACTGAAACGTTTTAAAAATATATTTGCAGGTGTGTGGATTCCGAACATGTGACTGGATCAGTTATTACTAGTTACATTCTAATTCGCTAATCAGTGTCACCTTCTTTTAAATCTCTTTTTTGCTGATTATCACAACAAAATTCGTTTTTAATCGTACAAAATCAAAATTGACAATAATAAATTCATACAGCATATATTTATAGAAAATGTTATTACCCATTTTGAAAATGTCCACCAAGTTGAATTTTTTATGCATTCGGAGAAATAACAACTACAGATAAAAATGGATGAACATACATCCCATTATTATATACATACATCTTTTGAATTACATCTGTGTGTGTACTTTTTCATTGGATCATCAGATTTATCTAAGCTAACTTTTCTCAGCTTTTCCGTTTTAATAATTAAATGCATATCTTGATCGTCTTTACTATTACTGACAATAAAGCTGGAAAATTTTATGAGCAGTCATATTCAAGCTATTTTTAAATTACCCGAAAAATTAAAGGCAAATGCAGGATCAAATCTCAACCACAAGTGACTATTACACATTACCTACAAATGAAGCACGGAGGACGAATACAGTTGCCAGGCTGAATGACATATATAGATACATGTGTCCACCTTTGCACCCATTGTTTCGCGGACAATGGTACATATCTTTAACAAGCGCGTGCCACTGATTTGAATTGCATTATTATTACACTAATTATGGAGTTTTATATTCCGAGGACAAAAAGCTATAACTTCTTAATGAAATTGTAATGAATTTATTATTCAATGCCTTGGGCAATGAGCTAAAAGTACAACGCAAGCACGATTTATCACACACAAGGGTGTATCAAAATCAAAACTATAGCTTTTTGTGTACAATCTGTAGTATGTAGAGGATGTTTAAGTTTATTCCCAACACTTATAATGGTTTAAGTTGTAGAGTATTTGTACAAGTAGGTTCGGATTTGGCATTGGAAGCAACATCTGGGTTTGAAAGAGTCGCCTCAACGTGATTTGTTGCAAAGGCGACGACGACACGACTGCAAAATCAGGGTTACAAGCAATTACGCGGTTCAAATCTATTCATCTTGTATACCTTTTCAGCATGTTGGAAGAAGTAAATGTAAAATATAATAATGCACTTTGGCCTTCCTCGCTTTTTCCCGAAATCTTTAGAGACTCACAACATTTCCAAGTGAAATACGGAAAAGTGTTTACATTTTGAACCCTTGTGACTACACTGTTATTTGTGTGATGGAACTTCCGGGAGAATTGACAGTATGTAAGCTGAATAGCTACTATGTTGTTCGTTCTTGGGACGTTTTTTCCTCACGGAAATGTCTGTATATGTTGGGTTGGTTGACTATAAAGTCCAGATGAGCATAGACAAGTCCATGTAAATATATGTGATGTTGTTGGTAGTTTGTTTTACATAAAAATATATTACAGGGTTCAGGGGGAATGTCAGTGGTTGGGGGTTTTTCACATTTTAGCTCCGTGCTTCTTGTTCCAGGGGTAATGTGATGTGATGTAACGGAGCGTAATGTGGCTAATACAGTATAAATACGAATAGACTGAAAGCTGCCAAAAGTAGACGGAACCATTTTAAATGACAGGTTTACGATGTGCGAGTGTTAAACTTAGGACATTTCTCTTCATCACTGCCGTAATTACCCGGTGGGTAATGGCCACAGCTGCTCCCAGCTGCACATACATACTCATCATTCCTGTCCTCTTGTTATGCATCATACGATATCATTTGCTCCATACATTTCCATTTACTAGTTACATTTTCATCCTCGGTTCGGTGCCAGAGAATGGAAAATTGTTCTACCCTTGTAATACTCCCATATCATAATTTACCTCAACTATATATAGTTTTTCTTCGGCTTGACGATATTTAGATAGCTTCCAGTATCATCAACTTTTTGCACTCCTTCCACATAATATCCATCCGATTTATTTCCTTACCTACCCGACACTTTAAATTTTACTACCAGTTAAGCAGTTTTAACAAGTAGGTTGTAAAGAGTTTTTTGTGAGCTCCCAAATAATAAACCTTGTGTCTACTCATCATCAGTACAACCATCTACATACATAGGTAGCCCGACTCTGAGCTACTCATGACCGAGTAATTTAGGGGAATGTCAATACACTTGAGTTTTGAATAATGTCGATTCACAGTATGTCTTGTTACTTGCACCTGTTCCTTCACCTAGAGGTTTGTATGTATTGGGGGTGGTGGTTTACTGGTCTTGTTTCATCTCAAAAATAAATATCTGCTGGCATTGACTCAGTAAATTAATGACACGTTACCACTTTTTCGTTTTGACACACTGAAGCAAAGAGGTCAGATGTATTGAGACTTTCAATTTGGCAGGAGAAGACCTAGTTCTGCACTTCCTCTGCCTTCCTGGTTCACTAAATGATATAACCCTATAGGGTTACGACTGCTTAAGACACCGATGTTAGAAGTGGTGAAGTCAGGGCAGTAGGGGAAGCTTATGGACAGAACTTTTTTTGCTTATTTGTAGGTTTATTATGCTGAACTGCATATAACTATCTCTTCAACTAACTATAATGTATGTACATGTAAGTATATTATCGAATATATGCATGCTCATATCTACAAGTTTTAATGCGTGTACATATGTCTGGTTGATACACAAGTGTCTTTATATGTGGGGTTAGTCTATATAATGTGTACAAAAAGCGGATATAAAGAGAAATGAAACACTAAAGAGGAGCGCAGACACAAGTGAATCTAGTCTTAAGTACTAATGTAATGTAATGTAACGTTAGTAGTCGTAGATAGTTTGTAATTTGAAGCCCCAAGAGAAAAATGGCTGACATTATCTCTGGTTGGCAAAGAACCTTACGCTGTAAATCTTGGTTATTTGATGACCAAATGTTTCTCCTTAAGTATAACGACAGCCATGAACGACGAACTACTAGAGAATATCCGTAAATACCTAAAACTCGGGACTTACACACACATGTCCTGAACGTATGTCTCAACATTAAGCCTTATGTAATGTACAGTACAGTGCATTAAGTATAGCTACAGATGAGTACTTTAGTTGTGCATACATGCAGCATCTGGAGACTATACGCACATACATACTGCGGGAAAACTGTCTATAATACACACTGGGATGACTCGAAGTGGAAACTGGAAACTGGCAAAGACTTTTCAAAATCTTGTACTTAATCGTCCTCCCTCTTCACTTATGTGTGTATATGTATACATGCATAAATCCTGGTGGTACGTGTTTACAGTTAATAGTAGTCGTGGATAGATAACTATTCACTGCACTCCATTGTCTTCTTGTTATGCACGACCTCGGATATTCACCACGTTGAATAGCCAACACTGTGGTGACTATCCCGAGAAATATTTCTCGTATCATTCGAAACAAGCCGGCAGCTCTTATATAGAGCAAAGTGAAAATGAAAGCCGAAAAGCGAAAGAAAGATGATATGCGGAATTCATGCTGGCTCGTCCTTATAGTGGGATGTAATAGCATAACTGCTAATACCAGACTAATAAAGTTGGAAATTCAAGTGTGAAACTTGGGAAATTATCGCCTTAGTTTATTCAGCTACATTTATAGTAACAGTGTCGTTTATTTTCTATATATGGCTTCCTCTGCGGTGCTCTAATATCGAGGCTACACATCAAAGTCTGCCCTTTATGTCGAACAAGTGTGACATTGTAGCCGAAAAAGTTTAGTGTCAGAGCCTCATGAAAATATTTCAGCCCATGAGTATGGAGATGCAGTATTTATCCCGCAACACACTAGTTTATATTTATGAATTGCAATGAAAATGTTTTTGCTGCCTTTTCAAATCCCATCGTTAGCTTGTAGTATTATATAATCTGGTCTAGAAAACATTACTCTGGACTCATTTCATGTATCTCTCTCTCTATAGATTACAATGATGGGATCCTTGGAGTAATTTTGCAGTCGTTTACATTCCTTGGATTTGGTTGTATGCTATTTAACTCTGATTACTCCGGGAGTAATAAATGACTGTAGGGTTGTAAAGAATGATATTGGTACAATTATCAACAGCAACACAATGTAAAGTGCCAAGTCTGAGGTTAATTATGGCCAGTTTTCCTCTTTCCATTCAAATAAATGGGTCAGCATAAAACAATCAAGTGTCACTTCAATCTTAACTAGTATCTACTTTTATTCCATCTACTTCGATCTCAAGCACGGCTACAATATGTCTTTTATTCCGAGCACTTAACCACGTACCGTTTCCACGCGCCCCATTATTACTCCACTCAACAAGACGAATGAAGACGTAGAGCTCTGCGAGACAGAACAAAAACTGCTAAATATTTTAAAAACTTGTTTATGTTTTCCCTGGTTGCTGTAGATATAAAAAGCCACCATTGTCTAACGTCAACTCCTTCACACCAACCTAATCTCTCTACTCTAAGCATTACAGCACTGTCTACTAAAAGAAACATTGGAGTTTAGCATCAAAATTTATGTAAACTAACAATTGTATAACGCCTTGTAAACAAATGGAGCACGTGTGGCTCAAAATCACTCTCTCTTACATGATGATATTCTTTTGAGGAACAAATCACAGCATGACAAAGATCATTGTGACAATTTGTAGATACGAGTCCCCATTTGAGTATACTACTTTCGTATACGATGTCATCAGTAGTGCCAATAGATGCCAATAGATCGTGAGTAGTAATGCCAATAGAAGAAGTAATGTGTAGATTACCTTTTTTTCATTTTGCACTCTCAATAAACTTATGGCACTGTTGACAAAGAGATCATTACTTCCAATCAGACAACTTGTCAAGCACACATCAACGATCATCAACTCTCGCTTAATTTCCATTTTGCACACGTTCAACTATCATAAAGGTACATGTCAAATAAGTAATTATCAAAGTTGTTCTTTGAAATTGAACCGTACGTATCACAATTTTTAATAGGTGTAATAATTATTCTAATAGTGCTCACATCACATTTGAATTTTAATTGCACCAAAACAGTTTGATTACTACTCATCAGCATCACTGTCCGTTACTCCACAGTCCTCTATTTTTCCTGCTTATACTTGTAGCAATTGTTTTCAAAAATATATTATTGACCTCATTGGAGTTGTTCGAAGTTAACGACTGCACACCTCGATTTTTAATTGCAGGTCGCTGACATGAACAGTCGTCAAATGTTCTGACAGGTTGGTCAACTTGGTGAAACCATTATTGGATCATTACAGCGCTGCTAACTACTGCAAGTGAGGATTGCATCTACATGAAAAAGTGATAAACGGAAAATTAATGTTATAACCACCATTTAATTGATTTCTTTGTTTTGACATGTCCAAGGTATAAATTAAACTTACTGAAGTAACTAGTGCAATGGAATGAAGATATTATTCGTGCAGTATCCCATTTAGTATAAGATGGCATTGGACAGCCCTGTTTTCATTCTGCCAACATCGCCTGATCTGTTATGTCAACGCCAACGCATATCGCTTTAATACTAATTTGCAAGGCAAATTAACTTATAAATCTTTCAATCTGTAGCTTTGAAACAATTTCCGATGTGTAGATATAAATTTCTGGCGGCTATTTAAGCAATTTATCCAGTTTACAGTTATATTTCACAACACTGATGAGATTCCATGCATTCTTCTGCAACTATAAAGTCTTTAGCTTCGGCTTGAAAACAGGAACCTCAAGGGAAAATAATAAGTGCGCATAGCCGTCAAACCGTAATCTGGAAATTACATACAAGCAAAATAAATTAATGTCTGTTCATTAAAAATGTATTGAATGCTTCATTATGTACAAGGTTTTTGCAAAGATTTACATGCCTTGCCTCGAGTCGAGTCCAAGCACTATGAACCTCCTGATATGCATGCCCAGCCAAGGAGCCAAGGGTACACCATTAGAACAATTATACTCGTTTATCAAACACTGTGGTTATTATAATTTTAAGTATCAATTAAGATTTCAAATAATAAATTATTACGAGACAAGTAAAATGGATAGGGAAACATTAAAATCTCATTTGTATTCGGTGCACAGCGCCCCACATCATATTAAACAAGAAAAATATGGGACTATCACTGATTTTAATCGACGCTAAAGTTTGATTTTTATACTCCATCATCTCCTTCCTAGTGAACACGTTTTCTTCAGATTCCACCAGAAGTCGAAGTTATTAAGCACATTTTTATTACACACAATTTATTAAACGCTACTTACCTTTTCCTTTCATATTAAACATATTTCACTGGCCTGTTCAAGCAAATCCGCGCATGCAATCAAATTTTACTCAAGGAACATATACAAATCAGGCCTTCATATCGAATTACGAATATGAGACAGAATATTTTGTAAGCATTTTTTTGCGAATGAATCAGGATGTGAATTTTTCATCAGTCATTCCATGGAAGTTTTTCAGTTTACATCTTCTTATAATGCCTGTTGTCCGAAGGTTATTTCATACTAAACCTTCTTACCCCTACCTAGGCTTCCAATTATTATATTATATTTATTTATTTAACTATACTATGAGCATTATTTAATACTAGTTTTCATGAATATTTATAGTTATAGCTTTTATTCTTGATGATGAGGAATCTTAAAAAAATATTCAATAGTAAAGTTGACCCGGCCAGAATTTTTCGGATTCCATGTTCGCATGAGAGAGGCGAAGGAAATAAAGCTAGGGGAGGGCTTGTTGGTGAATATGAATATTAAGTGTATACAAGGCTCAAGGCTGCAAAGCATGTATATTTGTAAATGGACGACAGTATAGAGCTGAGGTTGAAATCCAGATATTTATTTCCTAATGGGAAGTTAGAACTACCGGAATTCATAGTGTATACGACGGCATAAATCTGGGGACTGCAGACACCTAGTGTACTTGTGTCATGTGTTAGGTCATATACGACGTCCATAAAGGAACGATTAAGGCCTGTAGTTAAGTTGGTTGGGCGCGTGGGTCTCTGACGGCACTTGTG
The DNA here is from genome assembly GCA_034696945.1 of Lipothrix lubbocki. Taxonomy (NCBI): domain Eukaryota; kingdom Metazoa; phylum Arthropoda; class Collembola; order Symphypleona; family Sminthuridae; genus Lipothrix; species Lipothrix lubbocki. The sequence goes on along the minus strand of JAQGAK010000079.1, from coordinate 143,239 downwards.
TACGTTAGTATTTATAGTGTACGTCGTAAGCGTATAGATGTAGTAATTATGAGGATGTCCTCGAGTGTAATGTAAACCAAGGGAAGTTATCCAAGTCGAAGATTCGAATCCTTACACGGAAGTTGCCATTAGTAATAAATATATAAGAGAAACTATGAAGTGCATAGATAACTCGTAAATACCGACTTAATATCACCAAGTAAGTAATAATGTTAGTCATAAAAGGCTGGAGTTGGAAGTTCCAGTTTGACTTTGAGGATTGAGGGCGCGAGCTTAATGTGCGGATCAAATGATGACCATTGCTCCGGAAAATGGTCCATAAATGGCATCATTTACCCGGCAGTCAGCAGAAAGACGTGAAATATGCTGATCATATTTCGGTTTACTTCCTCCCGCCAAGTCCTATGTGATGCCGTCTTTTCTAATGGTCCTTCAGTGTTGGTTGATCATAATCAAAATTACTTTATCTTTACTCCTGCACATGTTACTCCGCAGTCAAAGTCATAAGTACTGCCAAGGACCGACACATTCAACCAAAGGACGAACATTACGGCGGCCAGGGGCGCTGGCCTCTGACTTCTAGTCCAGTTATTTACACTTCAGCCCATAGCGTCAGAATCAGAACCCCATTGCCAATCAGGATGACAACATATTATCCCTCTATCTCCGGGCTCCATTGCCGCGTTATACTCAACTTCCCTTTGCCCCGAAACTTACCATTAGATCGACTGTCCTTATCACCCTTTAACTTTTATTTAAATTTATGGATGACAAGGTGTTGCCAGTTTGCATGATTTATCTGCCAACTTTTGGGCTTTTGAATCTCAGTTTTTAAACTTCGCCGTAATTTTTTATCATACTTACATCTTATATTTTTACTTCCTTGTCCTTAACAATCTTCCACATTTAGTATATCGAAATTCTATGCATTTTGGACTACGAAAAATAGAGTAAACGAGATGCACATAAAGTGTAGTTTAGAACATTTAAATAGAAAATCTCCAATGCTGCCAAGAATATGATTACAAGTATTTTCATATTGGATGCACAAAACATTGTCGAGACTACTGGTGAACAAGAATTGATGTTGCAGTTCATTTGAATTCAGACGGTATGGAGAAGCGGACATGGAAGATGGTAAGGGGTGAAGCTATGTCATTTGTGTTGAGAGTTTGTTGGAGGATGTAATTGTTATAGGTGGATGAAAGTATGGAAAATGTCAGAAATGAGTGAAATAAAGGTAGACACCGGAGGCCGATTAGCGGTCGTCTATCATTGTCAAACGGCCGAAATAGTGTCCGTGAGTTGAGCTATAATCCATCATACATGTTCCGTAGGGTTGACTTATTCAGTTTGAATCTACCGTGTTTCCGAGTGCTTCTGATGCTACTACCCACAACTACTATTTTCCTCTTTCAATTCTCCATGCAGTATTTCCCGTCCTGTAGTACTTTTCCTACGCCACTTATTAGCTGTGTTCAAGACAGACCGAGAGGGACTGGAAAAGCGCGGGAGAAAAGACGAACATTTTGTGCCATTCCATGTCTGTTTTCAGATGCCATCAAGATGGATCACTTATTATTTCACAAAGTCAATGTTCTCATTTCTCTTCTCTCACGTCTCTTCTTCATGAAGATAGTGCACATGTGTGTCAAATCTTCCGTGGTTCCTTCCAGATGAATGTCCATGGCGATGAGTTACTGGAATATTTTATGTGGTAGGAATATCCTAATTTAGCAACTGCATATAAACATTGAAAATATTAAATTAATAGATTTCAATCGTTGGATTACATAGTGCTGTCAATATTGCACCTTTCACTTTCATGAAACCGGTCCATTAAATACAGTTAAATACAAGTAAGTCAGAATAGGTTAAAAATCTTAAAATGTAGCTGCAAAAATATTTCAAAGGCTGCTAAAAATTGACTGCAGAAGGGATATAAAAATTTGTTTTGGAAGAGCAAAAAAAACAGCAGCGTCGTGCGCAACAGTTAAAGGGAGAAAATAAAAAGGTATAGAGTGAAAGTAACGGCGCGGATGCTTCCAAACGTGAAGGGCTTCAGAATGATTACACAGAGCGACGAAATTGCATTAGGATGATTTATAGAAACTATGGAGCACACACGTAATATCTGAATCACCCCACGACCCAAGTCTTTCACTTAATATTGCACCAGAGTCACCAATCTTAAGCTGATAAATGGAGGCATCGCTGGCAACCTGAAAAATACTGAGAATACTTCAATAAGTGAAGGTAAAAATTTGCTAATACAATATTTTGTGTTCACAGACCGCCAATACAAATTCATGTACTTGGAGGAAAAGGGGAAAACAGAGGAGAGATGACAGGCAGCAAACGGGAAGGTGCCCATTACTACGTAATCGTAATGTTGAGTATTGCACGTATATAAACTAAAGTTTTTAGGAAAGCGAGAGATGAAGAGAGAGAGAGAGAAAAAAAAAGAAAAAAGTGAGTATAATAAAACTCTCTCATCCCTAAAAGATGAATAATCGCACCCAGTAGACGTAACAAAGCGTTACTGCGGTCCATAAAAATGAAAAATTACGTCAAAATGGAGTCTTTTATGCTCTTCCAGTCTCACACAGGCAATTTTCATAACTCCTTGTACATTACAGTTGTACATTACCTAGCTCATAGCCCATCCATACTTCGGTAAACTAACCATACCAACTCGTATTGCAGTTACTAACACTTTCACAACTTCTATATACGGCAGCAACATTTCTGAAATAACGAAAAATAAAACATGCACAATTCACTCCGGTGAAGTGAAGAATAGTTTGTACATATAAGAATTCCACATCGGTGGTTGGTTCCTATCTTACTTTATATATATATATAATCGCTGGGTAAGTACAGATAGAGGGAACAAGCCCTTAACACTTATTCTTCCCTCCTCCTCGTATTTTACAACTATTCCGTATTCCCCTGCATGTGTAAATGTAAAGTCTTGCTATTATTTTAATCGTAAGTAAGGAACAAGAAAGATCATTCATTGTAAATAACATCTCTCGCCTTTCCAAAACTCCATGGTACATACATCATTTCTAAAACTATAATAAACAGAGCATTTCCAAAACGCTACAACACACAGCAATTCCAGAACTAACATGCACACATTTACAAAACTATAATACACATAGGTACTTCCAAAACTATAACAAACCCATTTATCCCTAAGTATACATATAGCTGCCAAGCATGTATAAAATACAGGAATATATTTAATATATGGAGACAAAATTATATAAAGGGACAAAATTATAAGGACAAAAGACTTGCTTGCAGAACGACAGAGCATACTAAAAGGCTGTTCAAGGAGCAAAGTATGTACGTACATAACACAGGAACTTCTTCGGTGAATTTCATTGCATATGCGTGCGTGTGTTCTTGAACATAAGGACGTAATCATAAGTATAAAGTTGAGGAACTGGTAAATAGTAAAAAAGCAACACTTTTGGAGCATATCTGGCCAGACTTAATGATCATCTCTGCTGACTCCTTCTTGGCAGAACCTACGAGAGAGAGAGATAAAAAATTACAACATATATAATTTTTAGCACAAATTTTTACAAATATTTTAAGGCAAATCTCATAAGTTTCCCTTTCAACTCCGAGGAAAAAAAAACTCAAGTGGAGATGTGTTTGCAAGGCTAAAAGTGATAATTTACAATGCTTTTTGCATTAAATCCTTAAACTACACTGTGGATGTGCGACGCCCTTACTGCCTTTTACTGAATTATTGCAGTTTTATTTTTACTCCGGATTTTTCTTTTTTTATTATATGCGCCGTTTCATAAGCAAATACTTGAATGCATATTCATTTCAAACCCTCTTCCACTATTTCACAAAATACACAGTAAACATTCTTCATAATTGCTCCACGCCCAAAAATGTCTACCACATAAAATCCTATGAGCATTTTTTAATTTTTTATTGACTACACACACATCTGAACATACGTTATCTTCAAAAATTGTAAAATTATTTTATTTATTATTATCCTGAAACCTCACAGGATTCAAACGTCTAGATATAGCACTACATGATTCAAGTAGCTAGACATTACTACACATGCTTGAATGATTCAAGTGACAAAATATCACTGTAAGATTCAAGTGTCTTTACGTCACTCGTAATTTTGACTTTACAATCTGTAAACACAAGAGTTGAAACACTAATATTAAGTTCACATTGGAGTATAAAAATCAAGCAAAGAGTCACGAACAGGGGCAAGCTGGGCTACCCTGCTAAAGCTCTGTACAATATAATAACTGGAATGCTATAAACTATTAAGCCTGATAGTCATTTTAATAAAGTTACGACGTTGAAAGTTGACATTTGATTTTGGAACAAGATTTGACATGGTTAATTTTTTTAGAATTTAATTTCAAAGTGGAGCAAGTTTTGTATGCAAACTCAGCGGCGTTCCACGCAAGATGTCATTCCAAGACGGATTGCATTCCGTCCAGCCCATATAATTTAAAAGGCCTCGACGATTTCCCTGCCTGCGCGGTACTCAAACACTAAACTTTGAGATTTTCTTCATGTCAGTTAAGCCTTCATGTTAACGTACATTAAGTATGCATTCTAGATATAAATATACAAGATTTGCTATAGATCTGCAAGGAAAGTCGAGGTTTATTATAAATAATTTCTTGTGTACAGCATTGCATTTGAAAAGATATGGATTATAAAGATAAGGGGAAAAAACTTTTTCTGTGTGCCCGTGTGTGTCAACAGAAACAGAAACACCCAGCACACCAAGAAGTTCAAAGGAGAGAAACATTTGAAGAAAGTCAGCTGCAAATGATGAATGGATGACCGCACACCGTGATTTGCGTGATCAAAATGAAGTCTTCGTGTTCGTCACAATTTTCAACTGGATATCAAACCCCTAATTTTCCTTTCTTTAAAGGAAAACCTATGGACAAAAAGAATATTATTTTGGCACTGCAAGGAAATCTTAATAACAGACCGGTATCTTTACCCCCGGACTTTTTTTTTACCTACACTATAGACTCTCTCACTCGCTCTCCCTAAAAAACTCTGTTCACCTCCTTCCTTCTGTAAATATATTTTATAACATGTCTAGAAGAATCCATGCAACCGACATTTAACACTTTTCCGACGTCTCAAATTATACGTATCAACAGTCAACAGCCCACGTGTGGAATTAACTTTTATGGACCTTTACTTCGGATCCGGTGGATGTCGTGGAGTACTATGCTTGTTGGTCACATTTTTTGTATGCATTAATAAATTATTGCCGCATTTTTCTACATCTCACCAAAATTAATTTCAAGAACTTGACATCGAACTTCAACTACAAAATAAATCTGCTAAATCTAGCCGTAATTTTCAACATAATGACGTGAACGACGAAATTAATGCTTATATGTAATGTAATTTCATTCAGGTAAGTCTTGAAACATTTTGTTGCCTGTTACACTTACAACGCAGCATTTACTTGAAAACGTGGAATTTTAATACTTATAATAAAAATTATTATTCAATTTTTTTTACCTCCTAAGTTTGTACAGCCTAGAGTGTCGTTTTTGACAGATAAATACTCGTTTACCGACAGAAATGTAGAGTAGTTTGATCCCAACTTACGACAAGGAGAAATGAAATTTCTATAGGCGTTCTTGTAGATCCAAGTCTCGCATGGAGCTCGCTGGGTACATCAACCCAAGTTCCCAAGGCATGTATATATGTACACATTCAAATGGCTGGAAGGTTACCCCCAAAGTAAACCCACAGTAGTCGAAAGAATGGGAGTAAACCGGAGAGTGAGCAGGTTAAATGGTTGTAGTAGTAGTAGTAGTTTATTTTTCACTCGCACTCCTTCAAAACACTAAGTAGTATGGTACACATGTAATATGAAATACATGGTAGACAAGAAAATCACGGAAGGCCTAAGGAATACAAATGCATTTTTTTTACATTTACAAATCCCTGCCGTGAGGAGCTAAATAAAATAGTTACGTAACTACTTACAGACGTATAATTAATTACACTTTATATAATATGCACATCATTACTGTTTTCCAAGTCTGCTCCTGTTATTTGCAACATGAGATGTTCAGTGTGTGGTCAGATGATAGGGATATGCTGATAACCATAATTCTGTTTGCAATCATCGAGGGTATAATTCAAATAGTTAAACTCTGTCATTACAGCAGGACTGAGACAGGAAAAGAGCAATTTTATTTTACATGAAGCAGCACATTTTAATTAACATAATAAAATAAATACAACATTCCCTACACAAGTTTTTCTCATGCTTACCATACCACCAGCACCTCGTAAAGCCTGTTTTACCCACCTCTCAACGATCCGTCATCCTGAGCGGTCTAATTATTTTATATGCATTTTCCATGTGTGTTTAAGCAAACGTCGTTAATCCATTCTTTTTAAATATAATTTTAATACACATTTTTTAATATATACTCTAATTTATTTACTTATAATACAACTTGTATTTGGGTTTATCTATAACTATCATGTAGATATATCAAAACAGAAAATTGTAGTATGCGCTGTAGTTAAACATATAATCAGGATGCATCTCACACGGGATGACAAGGGAAGCATATTTTTTTCCAATTTTAATCTATTAAACTAATATACACTTAACTACAAAAAAGTTTCTTATCAATATATTACCGTTGACCCCTCAGCACAAGGAGTTTTTTGCGCTGTAAGAAACCCGTGCACTGAAAAGTTCTATAGGAGAGTTGAGTATCAAGGCGAAGAAAAAACACAAAGAAATAATCGCTATTTTATATCTAAAACGCAATTCAAATCTCAAAGACAATCTACTAATGCCTACTTACCCCACAGACCAACCTATATATTTTCCTCTACTGATAAAGTCATAAAACTCCTCTGCAGGTAATTTGAATGAGGTGCAAAATTAGCTTGGGAATACCTCCGCATAAAACTACTTTCCTATCTCATTCATATACCAACTGGTTTTTTGACGTTACAGTAGTTTCAAGTTGAAAAAAAAGTGGTGTAGAAAACTGTATGAATCCCTAAATACACCTAAAATGTTAATGATGTATACCATGTTTGTGTTTGTAAATCTAAAAAGAGTATCTTGATGATTAATGAGATTCTAGTTGCTGTTTTTACGTAGTCTTGCTAGATCTTCTGGATTTGGATAATTTGTATGTTACTCAATTGGCTCATGGTCCCTGGGCTGTCTTTCATCCACAAGTAAATATTTAGACTGTGGAAAGCAAATACAAAATACAAACAAACGCCATTACTAGTAAAACGGGTCTGTGAGCTTTTAAAGTCAAAAAATGCTTTTAGGTACAACAATTCCCCACATTTGAAAACATCAAGCATTTGGATGCAAAATAAACTTTAAACAGTATATATCCCAGTAATTTCAAGTAACAACGTTGAAACGCTAAATAATTACAAAATAGCAATGGTTAGACGCCAAATAAATTCAGAGAATTGACGCTGAGAAGCCAAATCAATTTCAAAATGCAACTTTGAGAAGTCTAAATAAATAAAAATCTACACTGACAAGATAATTCGAAAAAAGCAACGCTGAGAAGCCAAATTTTACAACGTTCGGAAGCTTAATAATTCCCAAGCAGATATCGTTTAGAAGCTAAAAACCTAGTAATTTGAATGCAAAAAAGGAAAAAAAAACTAAAATAATTACTAGAAACGTATTGTAAAAATGTACTGACAACACTACAATTTAGCTTTATCAGCTCATCTGAAGGATTATTAGCCAGTGCCAAAAGCAGTAGCAGATGTAACTTTCGAAGGAGCAGCTGAGAAGACCAACTACTGAATATTTCAAATGGCTTGCTAAAGTGTGAGTCCGACGCATTAACGGAGGAAGTTGGCAGGTAGTGGTTAGAATATACATAGTTACTGAATAGAAGAATTATTTGAGTCGAGCGAAGTGAGCAAGCTTGACGCACGTAAATAGTATGATTGACCCAAGGAGTGAAGTGCCTGTTGGTGACTGGTGAGTGGCCCTGGATGAAAGATAAAGACAATAAGTCATCTGTATGCAGGAGAAGACCTGAGGGCTGAACAAGTTAATGGCCATTTACTCACCCTCTCCTCTTGCTAAATTATTACTCCGCTCATAGTTAAACTTTTTACCATCTAAATAATACTCTCGCAGAGGATACCAACAACTCACAATCTCTCTCTCTCTCTCTCTCTCTCTCTCAATTTATCTTTCTCTGTCTCTCTTTTGTATAAGACAATGTACCCTGAGCCGAAGACACACAATTCATGGAGAACACAACATGACGAGTTTAAATGTCAAGTTTGGATTACAGCTTTTCAATTTTTATTATGACTTGTTCTCCATAATAGTTTTTTCTCAAAACGCTTTAAAGTTTTAATATGCAAATGTAGCTATGGTAGTAGTAGTTATATCATGAGTGCAGTGTTTAATATTACAAATCTTTAACCATACATATTACGAGCTACAGTGGAATATAAAGACATAAAAATTATGAATAATCTTGCTCGTCAAGTATATACGACGTAGGTTTGAAGATGAAATGCGAGGAAGGGGGAGGTTATACAGAAGTGGCATACGCACGTAGAAAATCCTAATCACATGGTAAGTACTACTGCAGTGTGATGAAGTCATAAATTAACTGCTGACTTCTTCTCTCCCTGCTGTCTACAACATTAGATACGTGGAAATGTAAAAAATAAAAAATGCAAAAATCCACCATGATTATACATGTTTATATGTAATGTAACATTGTCAGGGAAAAAATCTAATCTTTTCAATCGTTCTAGCTTGATTTTTATGATTATTGCAATAATAATATTATGCTCTTCAGCCCAGTAATTACAATTGTATGTATATGAGCACTACCTGGAGGCGGATTCCTATCAGTAATTTCGCAGTATATAAGTATATATTGTAGAGAATTAAATTTACTATACCTAATGTTATACTGTATAAGAAGTGGCTTTTTCCAAATGATAGAGCCGTTTTTTCAATCAATTCTCCTCACATTCTCACCCCATAATAATAATAATAGTAAATAATGCTAAAGGAGCATTGGGGAAATGCAAAAGTTCAAAGTATCAAAAGTATGTAATACCCTTCGAAATCACTAATTCACACACTATAAACCGCACCGTGGAGCCCTAACTTAACTAAATTAGGTACATTATCCACGTTAAAGTGCAATCTTAAATAGTAATCTAACACAACATTAAATTTTTTTAGCTTACTCACCTCCGCTGAATTCTCAAGCGGAATCTTTTAGCGTTTATGCAGGAAGAATTTCAATTATCTGTACAACAAAATACGTAGCAAGACTTATTGTAAGCTACAAATTGCGTAGTTATATAGTTACTTTGTTACAGTAGTATCACTGTATCATACATTGAATCTTGTAGATGTATTGTAGCATTACATTGTACCCTAAACAGTCCATACAACAACGAGTAAGACATGATGAATGAGCGGAACGATGGATAAGAGAACGACATGTAAATATTAAATAAATACCTAGTCATAAAATTGATTACAGGTTCGGAGACGCTACTTCTTCACAGAAGGTTAATTGAAACTTGTTTGTCTCCAGGTTGGTTCCATTGACTTGGTTCTGTCTGACCGTCCACACCAGCAGACTTTACTCCACCATGTCTTTCCTGTCTCACTATTTCCTATAATTTGTTCACTTTCGATTTTCCACGTGTGTAATTTTTCAATTACTATCATTACTTTTACATTGATTCTCGGACTTCACAAGATCTGTTGTCTTTCCACGACTCCCTAGCCAGGAAGGCTCTGTACACATATTGACGTCGTTTAATAAGACCAAGCATTTATATCAACTTTAAGAATGTCCGAATGACCATAATATTTCCGATCCAACAAAAAAATTCTAATATCTAAATACTACTATGTGTATGTTCGTTTGCATGACATGCTCAAAGATGGCAAGAATTTTGTTTAAATAATTAATATTGAAAATCAATATTTCCATTTCCCATATATGCTTACCAATTTAAAATTTTAATTCAATTTTGAATTTTCTCAGTAGATATACACAATTTTAAGTAGTAAGAAGTAGATACTTATTTCTGCGGAATACGTTGAAAATTGAATTTGAAGTTCTGGGTCCAAAATAAGCATGTTAGTTTCTTAGGCTTGGCTTGAAGGTTCTGAAAGCAACGTTTTAAGAATAAGGTTACGCGTCTAATGGAAGGCAGCTACTTGAACGCTCCTGAGGCTTGTTTTACTTGGGTGTCCTCGACGCGTAACGGGCGGGTAAAATATGTTGAAAGAGTAGTCTAATTACTACTTGTTTGAAAAAAATTACGTTTGTAATGAAGGAAGTTCTATTTCACTTTCTCACTATATTGCCCCTTCACTTATACAGCCAAAAGTCCGTAAGTGGTGCAAGTTTTTTGAAGTACACAAACACGTAAATACATAGAAGATAGAATGAGAGAGAGAGAGAGAGAGGGAGGCTTCTAATAAAGCCATATATTATTCACCAAGTTAAATAAATTGTATGGAGGAAACTCATCAAAATAATTGCTAGTTTCACACTGTAGTCTTACACATAATTATGCTAACATTATGTGTGTGTCCGTGTGAGTGAGTTAGCTTTTGCATACACAAAGAACTTTGATATGCGCTTGTTGTTGATCAGTAGCCTTCTACTCCAAATTATCAGACCTACCTCCTTGCAAATCATTAACCATGCAGAGGCGTGATAATCATCTATCACATTACTATTATGTATCGACATTCTACTTATTTTATGTCTCAGTGAAGCCAACTTGTGTGCAGCTGGACTGTAAGGCGGTCTGAACAAAAAAACTTTCTGGTGCTGGAAAAACAATTTTTACTGCGTGAGTATCTTACCTTCGAGGGTTCTTCAGGAGTTCGCCCTCAAAAGTAACTTTTCGGACTTACCACGTTGCAGTGAAGCTTAAGAACTTCCAAGAGGTAAAGAGAGTCTACTGGTCGCTTCATAACACACAGAACGCTTTGTAACACACAGGACGATTGATGTGCTACAGGACGCTTTAAACCCTTTCACATTATCATCAGTCTCAATTCCCCAAAACGTTGGCATTTGTCTGGCCGCTAAAGGTCGTCAGCTGTGAAAAATGAACAGGAGAATTAATTTTTTCCAGTGGACTGCCCAGGTTTTTTGTGAGTATAAACAATTATTAACTATAATAGCAATTAATTACTCCCACCAGCCAGGATTTAAAAGCTGTCAGAAATAATTAAAGGAAGCTGCTAAGAATATACCTTTGACGCCTCCAGTCCAGACTGATGATTGAAAGTATAAGTATGAAGTATAAGTATGAATTCTTTTATACACATTAAGTTCTGATTTAATTATAATTTCTGGTTTTATTATTGTGCGAGGAAGCAGAGCAAAAGTAAATAAATAGCCCTTGGAGAGGATAAGAAAATTGCAGTCAGGCGTGTAAAGCCGAGCATGATGCCAGAGCATTAGGTTTTACATAATATTTGCTTATACCACAGGGACCAAAGGAGGATAGGACTTATTAAAACCAGAAGATTTCTTTAGTCTGTGCCAAACCTCAGTAAGTATACACAAGCACAATGAAGCGTCTCTATTTGCGCCCGAACCTCACTCTCTCTCTCCCTCTCCGAAGTTCAAAGGAACGGGTGAAAGAAAGATGAAAGACTCCTGAGAGAACAGCTTTTTCTTCTTTTTTCGTTTCTCTCCAATCATGACAAGATGGTTGTAGGTTCAAACGATGCTTATATATCTGGAATGTACAGCGGACATTGGATTCCATCTCAAGATATTCCTGCAGGGTTAATCTAATAAGACCATGCATAAATGTACATATATAGGGAGGTACATACAAGCTCATATTATATGCAAAAAGAGACGCAATATTTTTAGCACATTATTCCCGCTCCTGAACATGCTACCTCACACATGTGATTTCCTCTTTAACCCCTTTCCTCTCTTTGCTGCGCTGAACATCAAATGTTACATATATTATCCAAAGGTGTATATAAGCCATGAAATATTTACCATGGATTCTGATATATGTACAATCTGACAATGTATATAAACAAATGATGTACTATATAAACATATGCTCATAGCTCATCATATGAAAGCACAAAGTAAACTGAAGTAAACTATCATAAGTACGGAGATTTTTCAAGGAAAAGAGAAAATTATTGATTCATAGTCCTGGAGCCCTATGGAAGGAAAATAATCAACTTGTGACTTTCGTCGTCTCTAGGGCTTTTCCTCCCTTGAATATCTTTATTTTCGCTTTTGAGAATCCTTTTGCAGTTGAGAGATCAAAAAGAGTTTTTTCTATGATTTCCAGCTTCAAACTTGCCGTCAATTTACTTCAAGCCCGCTGATTTGAATATGGACTTTATTCCGTTCCACACCCTCCAACCTCCCCTGTGTAGTAAACTTTCAATATTAACATTTAGCACTCAAATTTTATTATTCCTTCATTTATTATTACACCTTTAAATGTTATTCATCAGTTAGAAGCAAAGAGCACGTTTCCACCAAAACCAAGATATTCAAACTAGAAGGTGGGACAAGTAAATAAATATATGGAATCAATTCATCGATGCGAATAATAAAAAAACTCAAGCCATTGACTGGATTAACTACAGCCTCAATTTATTTATAAAGTGAATCAAGATCATGAACCACCAAGCGACGAAAAAGTACAAATATCAAATCAGAAAAAGGCAGCAAATTTTATTTGAAAAATTCATGACTGAAAATTCATAACGACAGGAATCACTAAAGAAATCTTCCATTTGATAAACACCATGTAGGGTTTGCTTACAAATCGGCAGCCTCAACGCTTCGTACAAACTTCAAAGTTACATGAAAAGCTTTACAGATTGATGTACATTACAATAAAGAAGCTTCAGCACTTTAAAATAATTAGAATACTGAGCATGAACTGTTGAGGTGTAATAAAAGTAGGAACAAGCTATGATGAGTTTTTGAGAAAATTGCAGCTTCCAAGGAAGGATGTACAGCATGTAATTTATGCTTGACATTAAGTAATTATTTATTTAAACAGCCAGTCAAGTACGGTTGAAAGCTACAAAGTAATAACTTGTTTCTGTGAGATTAGGCTGAAGAAAATAGTAATAAGCCTATCAGCAATATTAGAAATAAGCATATAAAGGCCAAGCAATATTGAAATAAGTATTAAAAACGCAGGGAACATGAAAATAAGCATAAAAAGCTTAGACAATAATACAGGTACATGAAAGTAATGATAAGCTTAAGCACTATAAAAGGTGTATAAAGGTAGAGTGGAGAGAGAGAAAAGCCCGTAAATTCAAAATCAATCGTCCGAGAGTCACAACAAGAGACCAAAGGAGGACTGGAAGTGGAGAGGATCGTTACCATTTAAGGAAATCCATCTTGACAGAATTTAATTTAAAAACATGTAAATTCCCCTGTTGTGGTATTGTTTAAATAATATTGCATTAAAATGGATGCCGTCGTTCCCACTATACAAGTTCCTGCAATGAATTATGACTTTGTGGAGAGTATATATGCCTTATAGGAAGACTCACAAAATAAAATAGTCGAGCTAGTCATCTTTAACAGGTGAGTTCATGTTTTGTGTAGGGTACACTCTATGTGAGGATTATCAGAACTGAGAAACTTGTTGTTCGCTACTAAACAGTCTGTCTGTTCTGTTGTATACGTGTGTACATTAAGGTTGCGTGATATGTGATAGGGGCCGTATTCTAGAAGCAATAGAATGTGTTAGAAAATGGACAGGAAAATTGGTGTAAGGCATGGAAGACTGTCGTAGGATCGAGTAAGTAGCCATTAATAATTCGATGTTGGAACCAGCAGGAGCTGTCACGTGGGCCGTGATAAATGCTAAGAAGAAACAAAGCCGCAAAGTCGACCAGGAGGAACAACGGCAATAAAATAAATGAAGCGGAGTTCTTTTTTCCTCTAAGAATGCTCACCTTGTCTGTCAACAGTTTTGCAATATATATTCTTTAACCAAAACTCTTGAAAATCAAGTTCAAGGGGTGTGCTCTCCTACTTAACCTACCAGGTCAATCCAATGAAAAGTTTAGAGCTCCCTTCCACCGTAGTAAACGATATATGTACATGTGCTTACAATACACATTATTTTATTTATTCTCTATATTTACATTTTTATCTTCTTATCAAGCTACCTTTTCTCGACCGCTCTCAGCAGATTAGCGAACAACAAAAAATAAAAGCATTAATTACTGACTAGCGACTCAAGTCGTAAAACATTTCCCAAGTGGAATAATTAACGAACAAGATGATCCTTAGGTAATGAAACAGGCTACGAAATAAGCGACAGGCCGACACACGAGAAACCTAAGCTCAAACCATACTCCAACGCAACCGAAATAGTTGTAACCTAGTTGAAAGTTAACCTATGCATGCTAAAAAGTATTCAAAACGTACTAGAAAGTATACAAATATTGTCTGAACTCTAGAAACAAATCTCGAAATATGTTTAAAAACAGTTACAATTATGTTAAATGTAGTCGGGATTCAGAACATGGCAAAAAACTGAATTGTATGCTAAAATTACAGTCAGGATATTACAAAAATCAGATAAATATAATAAAGCATGCAGGTATGTTTCCCAGAAGTAATGCGAAATGAAATTGAGAAGCTACCAGCAGATGTCTGCCTGTGGTCCAATTGTCAGGAATGATTGAATGTACTTACATACCTTTACAATGGTAGTGGTAATAATCATGACCATTATTAGCATATCTCCGAGGAAACAAAAGTAAGAACTTGAGTCGATATAAGTATAACTTTAACTAAGGTCACTAAGGTGTTTCCTTGTAAACACAAATGTCAAGACTCAGAACGATAAAAATACTGATTGAAAAATGTGTTTTACAATTAGAAATACACCAATTACTATTTACATATATGTAAATAGTATATATACAACACACATTGGATCTCATATATTCAATTTACATTTTAATTTGAGTATTTTAACTTTATAGGTGGTATTTTAAGAATGGCTATGGAAGAAATTCTGTGGTATGGCAAATGCAAATATGTATGAGAACTAATATGCATATGTGGAGACAAGCCACTTTAGCGTTAAGTTGATTTGACTGGGCCACAATGCGACTCAAGTTGTGAAATGCTGGTTCTGCTCATCGTGTGTCAAGAGAGGAAAGGAAGACAATTGAAGAAATTTATGGTGGAAAATGTCCATTTAATACGATAGGATTTCATTTGAAAGCTTGTAAAATATGAGCCGACAGTCACCATATTGGGTTTCATCTAATCAGTGGGTCTCATCATCACATCCAGTCAAAAGAAACAATATATTGAGGGAACAAATTGAAGTCAACAGGCTTTATGTATGATTTTAGTATTGGGAAATGGGATGAAGAGCTTGACGTGGTAGAGAATATATTTGAATGTTATGCAGATAATGCTCCCTCATCTCATTTTGTCAGTGTTGATGAGCATGGTGAGCCATGAAAAAACTCTGCATGTACTTATCCATCTGCCACTTGAAAAGCGTGCATATACTTATATCATGCTGATATTGTATACAAAATATTCCAACATACATATGTAGGCATAACCTGCTACATAAAAACCTATAGCAGTTGAATGCAAAATATTTGGTCATATTTCATTTTTTGTCATCTTCGCTACGTATGAAATTTTCTTTTTGTAATAAAAAATGACGACGACGAGAGAAACAATGATTTATAAAGGAAATAAATATCTTTACAATTTTTTAAATATATGTATATCACATGCTGTAAAACAGCTACAAGTTGTGATAAGATACTCATCACTGAAATCATGCTGTTGTCTGTATACTTGGCATCACAACATGCATAATATTGACTATACGGTGGGTATTTTAACTACAATAAATCTCTCTTTCTTCTATCTTCTACACGTTGTCTCAACATCGGATTTATTTCTATATCCTACTAAAATATCACTGAAAACCTAAATCACTCTCCGTAGACACACGTGTACTAGATCATCCAAAAGCTTTGAAAAAGCTAAATATGTCGAAATTGGGCTAAAACAGGTGGACGCCGCTGGTCAGTTATTCAATTTATTAAAGTTTCTATAAATCATGCGGTCAAATCCAAATAATAAGTTATTTTTCCTACAAGGAAAGGACAGACGGGATCATTTACGAGTGTGTGCAAGTGTGGACCATTTTAGGTCACAGTTTAAATACGAGTATTGAATCTCTCTTGAAAGCTTTTACCCTGGAAGCTAATTTGTATGAAATATGTTCTATCTGCCGCGCATTACTGAAGATCTATTTTCGTGTTAAAACTGGAGCAGGAGTCCACAACGTAGTTGCCAGTCATTATGAGAAACTTCGGCGACAGATAATTAGCGAGTACAAAAATGAAGCCCACAAAATACTTAGACCTCGAAGTGAGTTAAATCTGCTTCACTGATTAGTTTAAATATAATAACGAAGTGCATACAAGATGATAAATGTGGTAATTGAATAAATCTTACTCACTAAATATTAGCATTTGGACTAACTAATTATCACCACCTTAATAAATTGCAATCATCCTAAATGATTCTATTCTTTTTTCCGTAATAACTTGTTCTGCAATATAACAAACTGATGAACATCCTTTGTCTTAGCGTCCCAGATTTTACAATCTTCCTATGAACTTGCATAAGAAATGAGTAAAATAAAGGAGCTGATTTCTGATACGCGAATATTGTTAATTTAGTCGATTTTGAGATAATAAAATGCACCAAAACAAGTTTACAATTCAATCTTGAAATAAATAATTTTCCTCGTGTGGAATCTTCTCTCTCTCTCTCTATTCTTCGTGTTTCAGTGGACAGCTTCATCTTTGCAAGCAAGAACATGTGCATTGATACTAGAGATTATTGGTATATGATATATGAACAACTTAAAATACTACTTTCGAGTGCGTATCTCAGTGCTTTCATATATGGATATATATGTGGTTATTTTGTTCTTATGAATAAGTTTGACGATCTCGTGCATAAATACTTTTTATTTCCCTTTTTTATGAAGGATATAACTTATGGGAAGAAACATCAGTCTCTCAAAGTCTCGTAACTCATAACAGCGTTGCTCTTTAAAGTGAAAACTGATTTATTTACGACAAGGCTCATTCATCCTATAGCCTACTTGTTGATTGACACATACAAGTCTATGAATGTCAGCAGCATTTTCTCATGCCTTCAACAACTTTGCACTTTTAAGTTAACCGAAGGATCTGAGTGGGCTATTTATTAAAATATTTAATAATTGCTAACATGAATTAATTACTACGAACTCCTTGCATCGGAATCCTTCATCTACTTCTCCTTTTTTATACATCGTTGTCAATTGTAACCGTCATATTTCCATTACTTGCAAGCAACATTCATCATCGATCATTAGGAGTGAAATGAACCTTGCAAAAGTACGCATTGTGTCAGTAATACAAATATTGCATAGAAACTTTGTATACATAGGTAACTACAATAAACATGCTATCAGCAAGGAAATCAGTTTCCGATTAACTTTTATCTAGACATGCAGAATACAGGAAGCTATTAATTTAAACAAATTAGAAATCAAAAGTGTCACTGAAGTGTACACTACACTGACCGTATATGTTTCCAACTCACAATTAGTATACTTAGCTATGTCTATTAACTATAGAGCTTATAAACTAACAAGTCATCGTACATCATCATAAGGCGAATGGCAACTACTGGTCAGTTAGCAATAATAACAGTGTCTGTATGTTATTTATATCCCCACCAAATAGAATAAAGTGAAGGCACACAGATAGCTAATTATTCATAAATTACCATTGATTTATGAGACACAGGCGGCTTGTGTACCCACAACACAAGAACAAGACATGTAGCGTATCCAAGCAAGTGGAACAGAGAATCGGTAGGACAAGTAACGCCACAACAGCGGTAACTGCAGGGCGAGAAAAATCACAATAAGTTAATCACTACCAACGAACAAGTTGAGTTGATGGCTTAACAACATATTAAGGCGTATGACTATACCAAGTTGGACATTTTGGGAGTGTAATTAGAAAAGCTAATAGGCAACAACCCTGTGAACAAATGTGATTATTTACATTGCACACACACTCTTGTTAATAATCGTGAGTATAATCAAGCTGAATATGGTTGCTGAGTGAGCAATAAGTCCAGGAGAGTAATGAATTGGAAATTTAAAAGAGGTCATCAAATTAGCGATGAGAAGAGGAAATGCGTTAACTTGACATTTGACAATCTCCAATTGAGCCTGACAAGAACAAGGGCGCCCTTCACTTTACTCCAAAGCCATTTGATGTTTACGCAGTCTTCGACGCGCGTCGTTCCTCTATAATCCTATACAGGCAATATAAATACAAACGTCCATACGGTCCAAGCACAACAGAAAATAAATTGTATAACTAAAAAAATGATTAGTGTGCATACGTGCATGTAGAGACGGGAAAAAATCTGCAGCAAGCCAGAGTTTACAACAGCATCACGAGCCACACCAAACGAAACCACCGAAGACCATTCTGTGAACCTGAGGTGTTGAGAACGTGTCCAACCATAATCATAATTTTTACATGTAGTAGTTATCTGGTGGTGCTGAAGGATCTCGAGCGTTGAAATTACTTGACTTCTCAATTGGATGATTTTTTAAGTAGAAAACTGTGGGCCCAGCCGACTCCACTGTTACAAGTAGACACAACACGCCAGCTCATTAACAATGAACAACAGTTACAGAGTTAAACAATAATTACGATGCTAATGGTCAGTCGTTACTACTCAACAAGCATGCTGTGAGCTTTCAACTTTTCATGTAAATTTAATTGAAGAAAATCATGTCATGTCACGTATGACATGAGAAACCTCGTGACGAATCACTTATCCCTCTAATTTTTATATTCCTTTTGCAATAAATAACAAATTTTTACTAGCAAATTTACAATTAACCTGAACCTGAGCCACACGGCATCCTTTATGATGGACAATGCCCATAATCTACCAAACTTATCAATGCAATCTATACCTTACCTTCATGTCCACATGCTTAACCTCACACTAGATTGCTTTTACATATTCTCATACTTAAACAGATTGTCTACATATGTAAACTAAAACTTGGAGATAAAGCTTACAATTAGCTACATAACTGTTAACTGTTGTATTTCTGAACATCCTGCGCCTTCTAGCTTCTATTGAGATACCCCTATCAGTGAATTAAAAAGCATACCCCAACACCAGATACAGATACATGTACCATTTATTTTGAAGTATTTTGTATTAAAAGAACCTATCCTATTTTGGCAAACAATTTAAGATTAACTACATGAACAAGCCCATCATTCATTTTCTATGAATGTTTTAAGTAAACTTGAAGGTAATATAATAGCAAACTTGAAAAGCAATTGCCACTGGGTTCCAAGCAGTTTCTTCCTAATATAACATTTTGTGCATGTGCAAAATTTTGATTGTAAATTGCTCATATCAGCTATGGGGTTAATTGCAAAAAGTGACGGTTGTTGTTGAGGAGGAAAACATTACAAAATGTCTGAGTCGTACACAGTGATCTGCAAATTGTAGACTTTGAAGACAAAATTTATCTGTTTTTAATTAAAAACCTTGTTCGTTAATTATGATTATAATAAATCTACTTACCCACAACTGTATACCTCAGTCCTGCAACTATAGATTTACTTGGAAAACACACACCTTCACTGATGGTTGAGTTAAAAAAACAATATATACTTCTGTTTTTAATTCTTGGGGTCGCGGCCTGTAAAGATATATATTTATCTCTATAAGCGTAAATTACTATCTTTCCTGCATTATACTTCTTTAGCGAATTAACATTATTCACACTTTTTACGTACTTTACCTTCCACTGCTGTTCTCTCCATACAGTTATTGGCAAACGCATACCCAGAAGCGATTCCACAAAAACTGAATG
This sequence comes from Lipothrix lubbocki, assembly GCA_034696945.1. Taxonomy (NCBI): domain Eukaryota; kingdom Metazoa; phylum Arthropoda; class Collembola; order Symphypleona; family Sminthuridae; genus Lipothrix; species Lipothrix lubbocki. The sequence continues at coordinate 123,199 of JAQGAK010000079.1, read as the reverse complement.
CAATAACCCACGTTAACGCTTTTTGTATTCACAATATTGCAAATCTTGCAGGCGATCATATAGTTTGCAAACTTTGTCAGAACTGTAATGTTTTTTGCTTGCCAATTAGTTTAAGCACACTGATTGCAGAATTTTTATTGCTTACTTACAACTCTTGGCTTCACACAAATGTGTTAATCATTACTAATTTACGACTTCGTACAATAAAACATCACACCAAATAACATTGGTGTTGTGCTTCTTTTATATATTTGCTTTCCTCATTTTTCCGTCATACAAAGCACTCAAGAACATACGAATACATTATTACTACAAATGTAATTTATGCATCTTTTATACGCCGTAATTAAAATACGGCGAACCATAGATATCATGTTACTCAAGACGTGCGTCTGGGCAGCAGGACACCGCTAATTGTAAGAAATGCTTAGTATTTTATATGCAAATTATTCAACGAATTCACCATTACATTTGAAACATGAAAGAAATCACAGGATATTAAATCAATTTTTGACTTTTACGATTATTTTAATTTTCGTATTAAAAAATCCCATTTCCAATTCAGACACACTAGGAACTTGAAATTTTTGCGTGACTCCCTTTTTTAACCACACGAACATAGAAAGGTGATGTCATGGACAACTGCGGTTAGTTCAAAGGGTCGCCGGAATGTAATACGTTGTGAGGTTAAGTTTCAAGTGGAAGTTCCACAACATAAAATTGAGATTGGGTACATGTTAGTATGTCTTTTAGTTAGATTTTAATATGACAATCACAAATATTTAAAATGTTTTGATTCTCATAAATTAGAGCACAACGTTACTGACTTTCACTTGGTAAACAAAGATTCTGTCAAGTGATATCTCAATTTCCACAAAAACCAGATCAGATAACTTTTCAGGCCAGCTGTGTGTGATAAATAACATAAATAACCTTTAGATTAAGTGATTTACTGTAATTAAGTGAACAGGAATATGAAAAGGACATGAGACAGGTCTGTTGAGTTAAGAATGAGGAATAATAGCTAAAGACCATAAAATATGTGAAATTGAAGACAACCGTAATAAGGAAATGTAATAACGCAAAATTGATAAATTATCGAATTAATAATAATATCAAATATGTACAAGCAATACTTCAGAAAGAAGAATAACTACATGAATAAGTAAACGAGAACCAATGGCTGTCAAGAACTGTATATTAAAAACAGGGAACAATTCTAGAAACAATCTCGAGATTGCCGTTTGAAAATTGATTTTTAGGAGGAGTACCATCCATATAACAATGACTCTTTTGTGTATTTGTACCAGCGTAGGTGCTAACAGGTTCACCATAATATCTACGTTTCGTCGAGAAGCCATAATCAGCCGTAAAGCAACTTGAATGAACCTTGTATTATTTACTTTAACTTTGTTTAAATGAACGCTAAATGAGCTCAAACACATTGAGATTCTTTACAGATAACCTTTGGAGTTGTTCGTTCATTTACATTGGCAGCAACAAGCGTAATGACAGTTATGAAAAGGCTGGATGGAAAGTGAACGCATATTTTACAAGAATTAAAATGATGCTCAGACATCAAGCTCATTCAATAAATACTTAACAATAGCTAATGGTTTGAATTTATTGACTCACGCTCTTGACTCTTTAATACATTACCAGCGTACGTTTTAGAAGCAACAATGCAGGAGCGTCTCACAACCCAAACCAAACTTATAACAGCGATAGGTTCAGTCTCCATACGATAAACTTAGTAATTGTATGCCGTATAGCTTGCATATATGCAAGACATAACGCCATTTCATGCAATTTTATTGTGTATTAAATCCTCTTCTTGGGATCCAACTTGCTCCTAATTAGTGCATACTTCACTCCCGATGTTCGATATTCCATTCGAGGATATGTAGATACCTTTCAAATATTCCGGAGGTGTACTTGCACACTTCGAACGTGTGTGTAGTTGTATAGGTTATCACTTTGAAGCAATAAGTAAAAGTTAAATCTGACGGCAAGCCTTCCTGCAATCATTAGCTTGATTCCCCTTGCAGGACTTGGATTTTCATGTAGATTTTCAAGTGCTCACTAGAACAATGGCAATACAAATAGTAGACGTTTATGTAGTATAGGACTCAGTAGAGGATAGTCAGAGTCCAGTGTAAAAGCATTACATAAAAGGATGACTATAAAGTATAAGCATTTACATGATACACTAAATGCATGAATAGGTTCTGACGAGGAGTTGTTTTGGTTTCAATGAAATACTGATGCTTCTGTTGATAATCAATGATTTGTTGTCGAACTTTGTACGCCAGCACCAAGTACACGCTAAATCAACATCATCACAATCAAAGCCAGTTGCTTGTATTGTGGAACTCAAAGCGTGTACAGCCTTGCTACACTTATTTAATATTTATACTTTATCCCGACGATAATAATTGGAAATAATGTGTAGCTGCTGTGCATAAGCATTCCAGTTGCATCTCAAGACTCTGCTACTATTTTATATTATCTATATAGGAAGGCAGGGCCATGCAATGCAGAACCTCTATCATGTAGACAGCATATTATAATCGTAATGTAGAGAATGGAACTACGAAGAAGGATTCATTTATGCCAAACATCTACAATATTATCAGCGAATTTGTTCTCATTTAATTCGGATTCGACGTATATTCTCTCTTCTGACTGTTCTGAAAGCAAGACAGGAGCTAAAGGGCTTTCAAATGGATTGATTTATTCTCCTAAAAGGAATGGACGACCATTTTCTTCCAATTTTTTCAACTGCCTCTCTACAGTGAAGAGAATAATACTACTAATATATACGTATTTGCTGCTTTGCTATGGATTTGGTGGTAGCTTTGCTATTTATATTATATTGAATGTTGTTCTATATAGACATCTTATACATGCTCACAATTCTTTATTAGTAACCCAAGAGGCAGTTGTGGGTAGGTAATTGGGATCCGTTCGGTGTGGAAAAGCCTGTGAGGAATGAAACAATCCCATGTTTTGTTTCGGGTTAAAGGTGAACAAACTGATCTGATGAGATGAGATGGGGTCGAGATAAAGTGACAGTAGATGTGTGCAATGTGCCAGTTAGAATAATTTATGGACGAGTCAAATTATGTCTTTTTAATTACAATTCTCTTTGTTTTCTGCTTTATCAGAAGCTTAACCTGTCAGGTTCATGTTCTACATGAAACTACTATTCACGAGTAAATCTCTGTCGACTCTTACAGTCATTCTTTTCTGAGTCTATGGTACATATTTTATTACATGCTACACTCACATTTGCATACATTCTATGGCACATCTCTCTTGTTGCACAGTACCTGCAAAAGAAGAGGATTTAAATCAATCTGATCATTTCATGCCCGTCAGTTCACTTCGAATAGCCATAAAGCTTAAGTGCTTATGGCGACAGTATACTGCCGTTCAGGTGCTGCTGTTCTGTAGTGTCAGCCTTTGCCAGTCTAGATTTCCATTTCTGTACAACATTTTCCTCTGTCATTGTCTAGTTTTACAACTTGAGAAATTAGGTAAAACGCTTTATATTTTTATAACTGCACTCCTCTCCGTAGACAGCAAGAAGTATCAGTTGATATCTTGTACAATGATTATTAGTGTAGACATCTACATTACAAGAACGTGATTTGAATTGAATATTGGTGCACTCTTTCCTTTGCAGTGAATGCCATGTATGTGGTATTTATTGTTTGGGATTTTGGAATACGATGCTTATGGGCATGCTTGTAAGCTTTAATATTTTTAAAGGTAAAGACAAGAGAGTGAATCAGGAAACAACTCTAGCAGGGACTGCAGATTGAAATATCCATCAGAATATACATCCTCGCAGCTTTGGTTTGTCAGTCTTAATGCTTGTCAAGGAGAGATATACGAATGCCAAGTACACACAAGTGTAGGGAAAACATGAATAATGAGTTCAATGAGAAACGACACTTTTGACTTAATGGTTCAAGTAGTAAGTCATTCGAAAAAATAAGTTAAGCACATGTTTGTTCATGAGATGCTTCCCTTGTGTGCACAAGGATACATACAAGATTGTTTGATGTAGGCTTGTACTGAACTATAACAGTATGTGCATTAGAGTAGGGAAGAATGTCTTTTAGTTGAACACATTTAACTAAGATACATAAACCTAAAAGATTAGATACACAACTAAGTAGTACCTAAGATCGTATATGTATCTACAAGTGACGATGAAGCATTATATAGACACCAACAACTAAAAAGAACATGTCCACGGGTCGCTGTGTGGTGAGTTGAAATGAAACCAAAGGAAAGGAGGAATGACGTCAAAATGGTAATGCTTTAGCTCTCTTGGTTTCTCGTCCGGGTAATTACCTGGTGTTGGCTGATTTTCGTCGAGTCCTCCTCGTTTGCAAAGCTCATAAGGGGTGGTAAGTGTCACCGTAAATCAAACTAACCCGAAGAATCTTGTTAAGTTTTAACGCCCTTGCTCCATAATTTATGACTTTTACTCCAATGAAAGATGCAGATGCGTGTCAAATCGGCTCAAAACTAAGTAAAGTAGTAGCAGCAGAGTTTTTTCTCTGTCTCTCTCTCTCTTATATTCCTTTCCCCTAGCCTTCTCTCTCTCTCTATCTCTCTCTACGTACTTTTCCTATACATAGTTCTTCCGATCTCTATCTTCACCCGTATAGTCATCCTCGTTCATTTGTTTACATCAGCTCTTCTCTCTGTCCGACTAACACCGTAAATAGTAAACACAAATCATGAGTGGGCAACAGACACCCATCTGCGGTGTGCCTGCCTTCAAGTCCAAGAAATAATAAAGGCATTCACACATTCCTTGTCTTCTACCAGCAAAACCACACATAAGTTCAAAGTATCCCCTACATTTCATCCATGTCTTTATCGCTTGCACCCCTAATGATTACGATATCCCTGTCATCTTTGAACGCTAACCCAGGAATTCACCTTCAAGTCCTACTTGAATTATTTTGCTCTGCTTAAAGAACGTGTGCTTATAATCACAGGTCCATTTTAGAATCTTCTAGTGGCTTACATTTTCTTTCCTTTTTAAAAATTTTAAACCAAAAGTTTGGCTGTCTTGGATTGGCAGTACAAGAAGATGAATAATGTTACATCTAATATTAATTGCACGTAATGTTAACACTCTTAGACAACCAAGATGAAAACAGGAATTAAAAAGGAATGAAAACCTACTAGCGAAGTTTATTATCTACGTCATAGCATAATTTTCATTCATGTTTCATACTCACAACATAATTTCCATGCTAAATGAATTTGTCTTTCTTTATCAGGAAATAGTGTATTGACGTTAATGCGGTATTTAAGAAGCTGCCGTATATGCCAAGAAGGTTTTGTTATTTGGGAAATGTTGTTTTTCCACTTGTGTGCATGCTAACATGTTATTTACACTTTTAGATTTGGAATAATGTCCGTCAAGCGTACGTAGAGCAACAAGAGTTTGAAAAATAGGAAAAATCATTGAAAGTGTCAGTCAGTGTGTTGTATTTGGTTCGCAACATGCATTACCTATAGATTATTCTTCACGCTTGTATGTACGTGTGAAAGAGTGGCAGTTACTTATGCATGACATTATTGCTTTCACGTACTCCCTTGCCAGCGTTGTCCTGCTGCTGCCGTTGTTGACGAGTAAAAATGTTGAATGACGGGGAGTATATTTAAATAGAACTGCAGTTGAACTGTGAGCTGAAAAAGCGATGAAAAGAGGAAAATGAAATGAGAGTGGACGGGAAGAGTAGCTGGAATAGACCAAGTTGGTTGGATGGAAGAGAATGTGTTGTGACGGAAGAACATATTTGATTAATACCACCATGAGTATATATTTATGGAAAAAAGTGAGGGGAATGACGGAGTTGGTATATATCCTTAGATATACCGGGATATACTTACGTGTGGAAGTTATAAAGTGAGAGTTGAGAGTAGAGTAAAAAAATCGCATATGAACGTGAAGGCTTCATTATGGCTCTAATTATCTCTGACAAATCTTTATTCCAGGCGTCTCTTTCTGTTCCTTTCGGTCGCGATGACACCTGTCACCCAGTCTGCAAATTTTTAAATTGGATTTTTTCCCTTGACTCTCCTTCTCGTCTTGTCCTATCTTGTTCTGTGGGATGACAGGCAGACAGGCGGACAGACAGCATGGAACACCCTTTCCTCACTCATTTTCCTCTCATATATAGTCATAGGACAGAAGGAAAGGATGAGACCATGTCGTTCCCTCAACGTCCTCCTTAGTCCTCTTCTTTTTTCATATATTTCACTCTCAAAAAATTACTATGCATATACTATATATTCCCCTTCCCATTTTAATTTGTATTATTATTACTATTATTCCTTCCTATCTTCACAATTGCTATAAAGCACCGTCGCCGTGACATGAGACACCACTCAAGTCATATTGTGCATAATATACCATCCACGTTGTGTGTACATGTGTATTAAATTATCCCTCACTATCTTCCTATTTATCATTCTCTTTATCATTTTAGACTTCTTTTCTTATTTTCCCATTCAAACACCACGCCATCCGCCATCAGCACGAAATTATAATTTTAAATCATCATCTCTACAATACAATTCCTTTGGATTCTCCGTTCCAACAGCTACAACCTACGGTTTGATTCATGTCCTTGCTGATATATTTGCAGCAGTACTTGAGTTCGTAATAGCGGGCTACAAAGGGTTGAAAGACTGTGGTATATACAGAATACTTACACGGGATCAAACCTTTTGCATAAAACTGGGTCAGTAATACCCTTCCCGCTCCCTATTACGTGCCATCAGATTAGGATTTTTCCAGACGCCCCCTTTTCATAACAAATATCAACAGCTAGATCACCTTCCATTAAATCACTACCGCGCTATTATGCTGACGTACACAATATAAAATTACTTCTTATAATCGCCGTTGTATTTATAGATGTCCATGTGTATGCACATTAGTATTCAACTATATGTACTTCGTCGTTAATATTATAAATCCTTTCCAAAATGCAATATATAATAGACTTTACTTTTTCATATACATAGGATGACTGCATGCAAACGTAAATCAGTGTACGGTTTTTATGTTGTTTGTGAGCATGAATTTTTATGATGAATATTGCTTAGGTTAAGGTTGAAGTCAGTAAAAAATATGGCACGGAACAAATGTAGCTCATTTTTTCCTATCAACACTATATTCTTTATACCTCATTTCTTTATGTGTCTCGTGACTCTTAAAAAAGTGTGTTCGCATTTATTGTCTCAACATTGTGTTTTATAATCCTGCAGGTTTTCTTCGCAATATTCGATCCGTCCCTCCAATCCAACAATTATACATACTTAGCTAGCGATTGTATATAGTTACTTTGGAGTTACGGACCTGATAGTGTAAATAATTATTATTAGTTTTGAAATTGTCATCCTTGAATGTTGGTCAGGAGGTACTCAAACGACCTTAAGAACCCTGCCAAAACCACCACGATGCTCTGCAGAAGTGCTAACCTGCAATCATATCATCTCCATCAATTCTTCCTTTCTAGTTTTACAGCGTTACCGATCAATAAGATTGTTAGAGTGCATGTATGAGAATATAACTATAACCATATATAGGTAACTACTATATCCAGGATGTATGAAATGCCTGATTATACACTAATTTTTTCATGTTTTATTTTTTACTGTACATGAGTAATGACGAGGACCCGTGAGCATGGTTTGTCAGGAAAGACGTGAACTGTATAGATGATTTGGTGTGTATGCAAGAAGTTATAGTAATAAGTGCGGACGAAAGGTTGGATCAGTGCGGATAAAAACTCGGAACAAGTTTTAAGAGACGCCGAGGCTAATGAGTGACAAGAGTTGAGCATGACGAATGATGTAAGTCAAAGATCAGGCATTCTGAGTCGTGCATAAAGATAATAAAGTACAGTCAACGTCACCTTGGATTCGATTCGGCTCCACTGCTCTTCTTTTTTTCAATCTACATTTTCTTGCTAACCATCATCATTTAAATGATTAATAATACGACATACTGTAATTTCCTCGTTTAGATCTGACAACAACAAGTCATAACTCATTATTACCTACAAGAAAGTTACCATTATTTTTTCACTACTTGAGTTAAGGATGAGCTTACAAATTGTGCACACTGAACAAAGATCACATCATTTTCGAAAACAAAAAGTTAAAATTTTTATTTGTTTCTTTCAAATTCGTTTTACATGAGATTATCTTGTTTTATGGTAAATCGTCATTATTTTACATATAATTTTTTTGTCATCTGTCTTAAATGTGCTAGAGACTTAACATTATTAATTACAACTGGATTATTTGTATAATATTACAAGGGAGTATATATTTAAGCTTGCGTTATTTTGTTGGAATTACTTTCACGTATACATATAATTAAATAATTTATTACTTGATAACACTTTAAGTTCCTTAAACTTATGGAAGATAGTATAAGTAGATATAGTAATTTTGGTAGTTTATAAATTGGAATTTAAATATTAATGATATTTTTTAAACTCTCTGGTCATTTTCAGATACTCACATCATGATAATTTCATCAGTGTTCCAACCATGATTTTCAATTGATTCAACCAATGTGTTCTTGACGGATCCTCCTGTCAGTTCTAATTTAATTCACTTGATTCACCTTACTTGATTTTGACGGGCTCAAATTCACCAGCGTACTTCAAAGATTTACACAGGTTTTACCTACACCTTAATTGTCATTTAAAAGTAATATTTTAGAAGCAATTGTTTGTACCCTACTGCACTACTTTAATCAGAATATACATGTAAATAGACAACACATAGTAGAGATGTACCTGATGTATAAGTATCTGTATATTGTTAATTAGATTTTTAAGAATATTGGTTACAAGAGAAAAACCCACATATCATTCACGTTGTATTAAATTTTTCACATGAATTGTGACAAATTACTACACAAGAAAAGACAACAAGGTTTTATTACAAGGTATTCTATAGCTTATATCTGCGTGTTGGATCACCATTAATTTAATTTTTATTATTGTGATGATTCGAGTGAAACAAATTAGCCTGACGTTTATCATGTAATTTATTTTTTGAAAATACGTAACATTTTTAATTACTTATGTGAGGCGTCTTCTTCATGTAATGAGTTAGATCCTTTCTATTGAATATACCATATACGTTTTTGTTTTCTTTTGGTAATTAATTTAGAGATTTAATCTTGACTTGAGATTTTACACTTGTGAAACACCGTGACTGACGTATTAAACATAGCTTTATACATTGTGCATACAGAGATTGTGTATCCTTTACGACCAGTTAACCAGTCACTTTTACAGCGATGGAATGGGTGCACTCACTTTTGAATTGAATGCAACACCTGCTTTATTTTTTAATCTGTAAAGTCTTAAAGTCATATTAATACCATAGCTGCACATTTATAAGGTGTGCAAACCTATATACAGCTATAAGTACTTACATTCATAAATTTCTACACCCCTGATTATAATTAACACCCAAATTATGAATGTAGACAGTGTGGTGTGTTCTTATAAATAAAGTGTGAGATTATCTTTTATTTGTATTCCGCTACATACAAGTAGTCGTGTCATTGTGTTTTTATTTAATTATATTTTCCATTACTTTTAGACATCCATAAGAAGGTTTAGAATAACACGTCCTAAATAACATCCTTAACCATATTAAATTAAGATATACAAATTAAACTTACAGTAATGACTCGCAGTTTATGGACTGGTTATCTTGCGTACATACAATAATGACGGGGACAATGATTAAGAACAGGAGATGCTTATACATATATTATATATGTAGTGCATCTTCACTGCAAATTTGTCTGTATAATACGTGAAGTTATCCACACAGAAAGGATCATGATAATGATATTATTAGGTGTAATCTTAAGTATTATTAGTTTTATCTTAAATATTAACGCTCGCTCTTCTGAGATATTAGAGCAATAAGGTCGATTGTTCATTTAAAAAACATTCAAGCGTAAAATAAACCATAGAAGTTCACAGTCATGTTAAAACAATTGGGAACTCAACACTTTTATAACAGTTATAAGTACATGTAACTTACATTCCAAATATATGCCAACACGTTATGAGACTTTTGAACCTATTTACATATAAGAATACATGAATGAGATATTGTGCTTAAATCGCATTCGCATCAAAACATCAGAGGAGATAGCTATTATATATACATGTACATAATTGTATGACTTGATAATAATACTAAAGAAAGAACGACAAAACAAGATGCAAGGTGGATTTAGAGATATAGTAACGTAAAGTACAAAAATTGAAACAAGTTTCTATATTCCATTAACATGATTACAAAAAGGGAGAACACCTATTATTAAGGATGTAAAATTGAACTTGCCGAACCTAGCCGTTGACCATAGAAAGCTGCGTAGGGGTAGTACGGGCTTAGTGGATGACTCAAACTAGAAAATCCGGCCGGAGGATTAAAGCTTGATAGACCAGCAGCAGCCGCCGCGGCGGCTGCAGGTCCAGGTAAACCACTTAAGCTAGGAATGCCACTCAGACCGCCAAGTGATCCCGGCTTGGAGTACGGATGAAATCTGGCTGAGCTGAGAGGACTGAGAGGAGGGGTAGGGTATGTCCGACTTAGATTCAAATTCATATTCATACCACTAAGTAAGGGGTGATGAGAGTAGGCGGCTAAAGGATCAGCGGACTGTCCAGCAGCAGCTGCTGCAGAGGATAGACTCGTGTGACTTCGTAAATGCTGGAGTAATTCATCCGAAGAAGTGAATCTTTTCCCGCAATAAGTATCACCAACGATCCAGTTGCAAACGTAGGGTTGCTGACTGGAGGCTGCTGCTGCTGCTGAGCTTGCCATGGCAGATGAGTAGAATCCGGGTGGGATCGGGAATCCAGGTAAGAATGGGAAGCCTTGACCCACTCCACCACTAGCACATCCATTGAAAAATGGATTCTTATGATGATCACATTGAAGACAACCCGCAGGACAGGATTTAGATCCAGTGAGACTCGCAGGTAGATGTGGGGCGCCCATCTGGCAGCCAGTACAGAAGGGATCCCTACAACTGGCACTTGGAACCAGAGAGTCCGTCCCGTTAGCAGCAGCCTTTAGTCTCGCATAACTATGCAAGTAGGGAGGAATTCCAGTGGTTGTGGATACGGAGGATCCAGCCGAGGAGTGACTTGTAAGTCCAGGATAAAGACCTGGAAAGGGGAGGGAGTTTCCATGAGATTTTAAGGAACTTAATGACAACTCAGCACTTGTTAGACCTCCCAACGTTCCGTTCAAATTTAACTTGGATGAAGCTGACAAGGGTGTACTAACGGATGAAGATGTTGAGAATGCTGGGGAAGCTAGTGGGATTACTGGGGAGTCATGAGAGGGTTTTGATAAAAGGGCGTCAGCTGTTGCTGTAGAGGAAGACATACTAGAAGTAGCTGCTACAGCAGCACTACTGACGGGTGATTTATTGGCGGGCTCTCTCGGTGAAGAATTACTAGTGCTTGTCGTCAGCGATGGCGACCCCGAAGTGGTTTTGTTGACAGCTGCGGATGACGGAGTTTTCACCCGGATTTTCTCATCTGGCGTTGTACTACCACGACCACTACCGTTACTGCTACTACTATTACTGCTGTTTCCACCACCATTCGGCAACGGTGGCGTGAAACGAGTTGCAACATCTTTATCTCCCGACTTGTCTTGCCTTCCCGAACTCTTACTACTGACTTTGGTCTCACTGGGTGATGAATTACTCGTCTTCCGATGATGATTTCCTTGTCCTGGGTAGTGTTCCATTCCAACATTTAAGTGATGATGACTTGATTTCGATTTTTTACTTGAACTGTTACCACTCGTGTTATTACTGTTATTGTTACTGTTTGAAGAGCTCGAGGAGCTTGATGAAGAGGTTGAGTTCGAGCCAACCGAGCTGGAGTTGTTTGCCCCTGAAGTATCATGAAGTGACGACAGTAGGGACGACGTCTTCGAAGACATTGACGACCCGGAAGATGAGGTCGCTGGTAAGGGATCGGCCCCAATTTGACTACATGTCTGCGCCAACAGTGCCAAGGGACTCTTCTTTGCATCCAACTAAAACCATTAGAACAGAACAACACTTAGCAATCCTGTTGTATATACTTGCACAAACTTTGTAATCTTGCAATACACCCCAATCCCTAAGAGTGTACTTTGTTATTCTCCCTTTCACATTATACCATGCATATTGAGAGAATAAAATTAAAAGCCCCACGTCTCTTGACATTCTCCCTTCTTAATACTTGCTAAATCCCGCTTTTCAATGTTCGCACATTTTACGCATCAGCCAATGTAAAGTATTAAATGACATAGCTATATTACTAGATTGGTTAGACGGCGAAGCTATATACTGTAGTAAAGCGTATGTGTATACTAGAGTTGGAGAAAAAATTACAGTCATTTGTCACGCCGTTCAATTAGTTCACATAAATTGCCCCAGTAACTATCCGACCCCTGGTTAGGAACGTTACTCTAACTTAGTGACTTGAGTTACGGCACCTCAGCCAATCAAATAAGATGAAACGTACAGACAGAAGAAAAGAAACGGTGGCAAACCCATTCTTAACTAATGAAATGAACTACGAGTAGTTTACGGAGAATTACATTTACTCCAGAGGGCTGTACCCTAAAAACGAAAAGAAGAGTTGCGGGTGCTGACTAATGCCCGGTTTTCCTAATTTGTCTTTCTCGCTTTCTCAATATCCTCTCCCACCTCGCACACTCACAGTCGTCTAGCTTCCATACATATCGCACTAAGTCGTCCGTTCCATATATATACACCAAGACATTACCGCCAGAGATACTAACTCACACGAATGTTGAGCTCTTTGAATGAAACCAGCAGGATGTGGCAACACATATATTACCCCGGTTCAAATGAATGCTAAGGTAAGTCACTTAATGCCAAGGAGAAGAAAGACAAGGTGAACCTATAGCATGGCTCCATCCCTTCGTTTTCTTTACTGCCACCCAACTCCAGGCATGTAGATAACCAACGAGGTCATTCCTTATTCATGGTAATTTCAAGTGTAGTAAATCCAGGATTTGAACAAATTACCCTTTCTACCTCCTACAACCACCTAATACATATACTACAAGGAAGTCAACCGGCCAGCCGATTAATCCCGATGTTGTTCCTTACACAATTATTTAAGTGCTTTATTTCCTACTTAATTAACTACGAAATTCATTTATTCCTGGCTCTGTTCTCAAATTAATCAATACTTCCGCAGTGAAGCAAACATTCTTTACACAATCTTCGCATTAAACTCTTCTGACTTCAAATACTTTAGTAGAAATACGGCAAACACACTGACGAGAAGTAAAGCCAAATAATAGTTACACACATAATCAACCTGCTCACACTACTATCAGTTTCAATTCCAACCTTCACGGAAGAAGTGATTTCATTGGAAAATAATGCATGCGAGTATTATAAAAATAATAAGCAAAATTGGCGACATTACAGATAATATATAACGAAATAATAAGGAAATTTCTCAAGTTTTATATCGCTATCATCATCCAAACTCAAGAAGTTTCCCAGACATTTCCCCAACACTTTCCAGCTCAGAGAGCAACTTCTCACGTTAACACTTGGTAACGAAAACAAACACATAAAACTATCAGTAAAATCGTATGTGCATATATGTAGGTAATGTAAAACCAGAAAACCTTGATTAGCTAGTATCTTATTAATTCCCTTGTAAACATGAAGCTTCTGAATATAGTAATAAATAACGTAAATTTCTCGATGATCGACAATGACAAGATTGTAGTTAAAAGTCGGACCTTGTTATTATAAACAGGTGCTCAAAATAATAACCAGTAAATTAATAAATTATTTCATGAAAGTAGCAACTTTATGACATTTACGGCTAAAGACTCAAAACCTCAGGGTATCGCACTACTTTTTCTCGCTTTTATCGTCAAAATTGCAAAGTTTGTTCAGTTTGCATACACACGTTGAACAATAGTGTACAAACTACTTATTTATTTGCTTAGAAATCAGCTGAGTGCGTCCTACATTATTTTTGAAGAGTAGACTTTATGAATGACAACAAAAGTTATTTATTGCTAATAGCTTTGTTATTACATTGTTCAACTGTTCGTCTGGCATTACGATCAAGGTAAAGGCTTCTTAATTCCGCAGGTTGGGGTACATTTCAGTTGAAATAAGAAAAATAATATTTTGAAGAAATCATTATTTGGTCTAACACAATTTTTATATATGTATGTAGTTTCTTTTTGTAATAACTATCATCATGAAATAGTAATAATAATAAAATCAATAATCATATTTATTTTGCATTTATGCCTTTCCGTTAACTAGCCAGTCCTGTTGAAAGTGGATGGTTTCCACTTTCCACCGGTATCTCTCCACCACAATTTTCCGTTTCCACCTTTTCAGCTTTCCACTTGCTATTTCCACTTTCAACGAAACTACCTAACCCTTATGCTATCTCGAAAAAACGTAAGTCTTGACACCGCTGAACAAATGGTTCAAATGGGTTCCTTGCTATGAAATTTGTAGATACTAAATATGTACCTACAATTTTCAATTTTTCGAACATTTGGACATGAAAGAGACTGGGTGTATAAACACTCGTAAATGCAAAATATCTGTAAATCATGCAATGTATTCTATGGTGGACATTAGTGGAAAGTGGAAACTTCATTTTCTTCTGCGATTGGCCAGTTGATGAAAAGCCAGCCTATCTGAATTTACAACTGCCACCGTGTCGGTAGTAGACCATGTACTTTGTGAAATTCAAGTAGTTGATTATTAGAAAAAACATCAGGGAAGTAGGGCTCACAATAGTCATGATGCCATTAGTGCAGCCGGTTTTAATACTTGTATTCGTGCCTTATTTCGTTCAATAATATGTAACTATGTTTGCAAGTAATTACAATGCATGTGTGTATTGTTTTGACAGACACATAATTATCCGTCAGCTTCGTTTCACATTAACCTATGAACCCTGTCATTAAATAAACGTTGAGAAGTGTACATAGAAATTTTGAAAAAATTCCGAGTGATGTTTTCCTCCACACAGTCATGAAGAGTCATTATTTTCAAGTTTGCTACTACATATTTTTACCAAAAGCATACTATTAATTTTTTCTAACGCTCCTGGTTTGTCCTCTGTATATACACATGCACCCCAAATATAAGTCAACGATGAAAGCAAGCATACATTGATAAAGGTGAGAATCAATCTAGAATTATCAAGGTTAGCTTGTATTTCTATTAATTAAAAGTGTCATCACGTCACCCCATTACAAATGGTAGCAGATAAAAACCATGGAATAATCTCATTCCGATCCATTAATGGTACTGAAACATGCCAGGAAAAGCTTGAATATAGATATTAACTGGTTTTCGTAGCTTTTCTATTCCGGCTTGCTTTCCAAGTACATAACACCATTCTCATTCTCCTGCGATTAATTTTATTTAGACGACTCAGATTGCTCTTTGTATTGTATTGAATATACGCTTGGCAAATTTTGACATATTTGTAGACCATTCTGGAACCACTTATTTACTGAATTTATATTGCTTGCTTAATTTATTTACCGACTGTATTGTCTAATACTTCTGATCATTTCGTGCATCAATCTACTCACGTTCCTGTTTTGCTTACTAAATTGTGCCCGACGAGCAAAATGATTTCCGAGAAAACATGCAAGTACAAGGGTGTAGATCTTGAGAGTCCAAATGCGAAAGTATTGAGAGGAGAATTATAATCGAGCGTCAACAAGAAATAAAGTGATGAGAATTACAAGCACGTACTATGTATGTCCATGGGGACCGACCCCTCAGAAAGCGAACGTAAGACTGTAAATTATGATGCGTAACAAACAATATGTAAGGTTCATGTCGGGAGAAGTACTTAAAAGGAATAAAAAAGTTCATCTTGATCTCCAGTGAATAAATTAATCGTAAAATTCAACATGTTGTGAAAGGGAGGATGTAAGGGAAAAAGCAAACAATAGTTTTGATCGTCCTCATCGTCCGATCACATGTTGTGTTCCCCACAGTCAGTGTAATTTGCAACGATGGATTACAGATTGACTGGTAAAGACTTCTTTGGTATAAACTTGAGTCTCTCACTTCATCATGCTGATGATGACGAGCGAGCCCTATAAGAACGACAAGGACTGACAACACGGAGAATACGAATGACCATCGTTATTTATTCCGACCATACATACAAATTGTAGTATATGCTTTCATACACACAGTAGTATATTTCCCCCAATAAGAACAACGTACATATTAGTCCGGTGAAGATTACAAGTTGTACAACTCTTGAAGGAGAGATTCACAGAGGATACTATGTATGTGTGTCTTTCATGAACCATCAATCAGTCCGGTCGGTTCTGGTTCTTGTCTCCTCAATAGTTGCTTGTTGTAAGTTGTAACGCAGTCGGAGATCTCTGTCTTTATGTGCCTGGTCAGGTTGTTGTAATCAGTTTGAAATCCGAAAGGATTCAATTTATTACCTGGACGACGAGAATACTATTTTGCTCCATCATGCACTCCTCTCATCCCCGTATATCCTTAACTATATTTCACATCTTTCCATCTCTACACATACCTAATCAATTTTACTTTAAATCCAACAAAACTACCTTGCAATTAAAAATTATTTCCCACACACAATGTTCTACATGAATATACACACCATTTGGCTTTCTTGATCCGACACAAGTTAAGGGAAAACAATTCACATATGAAGTAATTATGCATGTTCAAATCCGACAAACTTGGGCATCATTAAAAATAATACTTCAACATTCTCAAAAGCTCACAATAGCGTCCTCATATTGCTTCACGTTAAGTCCTTTAATTTAAAACATTATTCAGGATTAAGTCGTTCTTCTCATGAACATACCGTTCCTTTGGCATATTTCACCAGTCTCCCTAAAGAAATTCTATCCAGTTTGCCCAAAGAGGTCTTCAAACTTTTACCAAATACACCTTTCAACTTATCAACATTACCTTCCAACTTTACCAAACAACGTCTCAAAATGTTACCAAAACTGAAGACACTGTCCAACATTACCGACACGTTTCTTTCAACCGCCCTAAAGAGCCTGTTTAACCACACAAGATGATTCCATCCAAATTAGAGTAAA
The DNA here is from genome assembly GCA_034696945.1 of Lipothrix lubbocki. Lineage (NCBI taxonomy): Eukaryota > Metazoa > Arthropoda > Collembola > Symphypleona > Sminthuridae > Lipothrix > Lipothrix lubbocki. Next base: position 105,967 of record JAQGAK010000079.1, on the reverse strand, counting down.
TAATTCTTTCAACTTTATTCCTAACGAAATCAGTACAGTATTTCCATCGACCAACCGAGTATTTCTATCTACTTTATCAAAAGTTGGATTCGGCTTTACTATTCGCTGAAAGGTTACCTTCAAAACCACCGAATAACAAAGAGCGAGCTCAGAAAAATTCCACTGCCTAATTTTGTACTTCCAAGACTGATTTTAAGAAAAAATATGACTTCCATTCAGAAGCTAGTTCAACTCCATTTGTGGAGATGTGAGAATATCCTCTTAGGAAAGTATTATGACAAGCCAAAATTAATTACGCATAAATCCTTCTCTGGAAATTCCTCGCTGTTGGAAAACGTCAGGCAGAGTTGTAGGATTTAAAAATGCTACCCATTTGTCTGAACCATATATATTCAAGCTCAGTCTGTCTTGTTTCGGTTCAAACATGGTGACCATCGACCATTAAGAAACAGAACAATATTGTTGACGACATTCATTCACAGCTCATCAGTTCTTGTCGTGTCGTAAAGAGAGTGACAATATGGAGTGCACGAACTGACGATGGGAGCAGCACATTAAGAGTACATATACTAACATTGAGTGTGTATACTAACGCAGGGAAGCTATTCTGAATTTTGAAACTATTAAGCTTAACTAAATACATACGACATGTGTAGAGTATGGAATAGAACAAGTACATATATTAAAGACAAGCCATCTGGTCGTCATTTATCATGTCCAACGTGAAGAATAAAATAACAGAGCGAGATGACGTTCAGATGATGACAACATAACCAACCAGTCATCAAAACAAGCCAGCTACCCAAATCACATTACAAGGCGTTAAACATCCAAAGCAAAGGATACGTTCCCATCCGTTAAAGTCAAGTAGCAAAAACATATGGTAATTACGATCAAGTCAAAATGTATTCCTGTACATCCTCAATATACTATATTGCACTTCATAACACGTCTTAATGTTTCTAAAATATTACACTTACCTCCAAATCTGACTATGAACGTGTCGAGAAGTATAGTAGCACACATAAAAATAAATACATACTAGTAGGAACTCCACTTGGTATGATTCTATACCAATGATACTAACAGTTTGCCATATTGCCGTCGTACATGCATGTGAATATTTCCGATGTGTGCCCCAACCAATAAGTTACCTACATAGTATCTCATATGTCTACAGTAATATGATTTGAAAGGCCAAGTGGCAACAAAAATTAATGTTTTCCTACATTACTGGGACAACTTACAAGACCAAAATATATCAAGCAGTTCAAATAGTGTACACACTCGCTCATTGCACTTCGACAAAGTATCAACATACAACACGTACCTTATAGTAAAATACAATTTCTTTTACCATTCTTAACAAGTATGTGCATACTACTTCAAACAACGTCTTTAACATACAGTAAGGTGATACGTTATTCTTAGCGAAGTACTTCGTGGTATGCATAACCTCCAATATCCCGACGAGTGTGTAAACATCTTTTTATAAAGTAAAAATGTTCTTCCGAACTTTATTCGATAAAGCTGGAGAATTATGGTTAGGTTACTTCATATACGTAAGTACAATGTTTGTGGCAGTCGTAGGTAGTAAAGTGTCGTAAGTATGGGACAAGTAGGTTATTATTTAAACTCACATGTATTGGTGGTGTCTGCATACAGTAGGTTATATGAAACGTGGAGTTAAAATCATAAAATAAAACCTAAAATCTCCTTTGGACTCAACGGCATCACTCCCAAGCTCATAAAATTGTGCAAATTATAGAGTAGGTAGAGTAGCAATTTTACCGTGATGTGTGTGTGTGTGTGTGTGTGGTGTAGAGCTTCCATTTCGAAAACTTGCATGCCATACATAAGGTCACGAGCATACAGAATATAAATAATAAGTATTATATTCCATCAAGACTTTGCATTATAATAAAGTTTTGAGTAAAAAATTCAACTCAAATTTGTTTATGACTTTTCTACCACAAGTAAATGGGGAGTCGTCTGAAACCCTCAACGTTGTTATTGCTGCCTCTTCAACTTTATATTCAATATTATTTGCACAGAAAATTATTACTACCCCAAACATACAATTTTTACAACACTTTTAATATATTTAACGTATCGAGTGTTTTTTTCTTTCGTTTCACTCTCCAATAAGTCCACATAATTATTTACGTATGTACACTTTCTATACTCATCCTCCATGTACACATTTATACCTTTAAGGATTATATACAATACACATACTATCAGCTCGAACGACAGGCTTCTTACTCCTCCTATGAATAACATGATTTCATGTTTTGAGGATATGTTTGTCTCGAGGATCATATACTTAATAATAATATAGGGCTCAGAGTGTGGAAAATTGTGAAAAAATGGTATAGGAAAACCTATGGACTCAACAGTATTTAAGTATGAAGGAAAAGAAATGGCGTGAATTTGCGTTGGATAGAGAAATATTTTATGCGACTTTTACCCATTACTGATTAGATGATGCCTACAAAATGCCATAAACTACTCGGAGACGATTTATTTCTTTGCTTATTAACATTATTCATGTTCATGAGGGGATGCCAACTGGCCGAAGGCCACGTCAACTTCAGCACAAACTTTAGTCATAAAATTCCCTCGGGTTTCCTTGCTGGACGCCGATATTTTTTTCTCGCCTGTATGCATAACTATACGCACTGGTCTGGCCATACAATTCGCACTGCATTACTCCACGAGGTATTCCAATCTATTCATTTTACAATCATCTTCTCTCTATCACTCGTAACAGAGTTTGCTTTTATGCACAATATTTTTTTGCATATATTCAAAAAATATATAAAAGCACCAACTATTTAATTCTACCTGCCGGCTTGTAAAACTTTTACAGATACATACAAGTACTCTTTATTGTCTTTATATGAGCTTGCACTTCCAAAGGCTAGGTGGGTGGCTGTATAAAATGCAAATTCAGTTTGCTTCCCCATCCTTCATACCTCTGCAGTTCAACTCTTGATCCCAGCACTGATGTTACATTAAAAAATGATATGAGTAATCTTCAAGACTCAGATGTTCCTTTCAAAATAATAATAAAACTTTTTCCTCTTAAAATTCTTTTAAACAATTTACAGTTTTACCGACGTTTTCAATCTCCCATGTGCAAGGAACGCTTTGCTTATCAAAATATATGTGTGCAATATATAACTTACTGTCATCTAATAGATACAAATATATAGATATGCTACAAAGTTTAGCAAATACACATGCGTTGCTATCAGATTTCCTACAATCTCTCAGTAGATACAGTATATTTTTCTGCAAGTAGCCAGACATACAAGCATAAAATATTATGCTAATTTTTCGCTTACTTGTCATCTGTTTGTCAGCAGACAAGAAAATACTAGAAAAGTTCCTTCCATTACTTAGCATGGTACATCTCATTTATATGCTGAAAACTTAATACTTTTATAGGTTAACTGTAAAGATATGGAATTACATCTCAGCTTTTGTTGCAACGTCCAAAACCACCAGGAAAGTGTCATATCAATGAGTATCAAGCTAAGCTATTCTAAGAAAATCCCTGGGATGTACTTGCAACCTTTGGTAATTACGCATTTGGAAGCCTTTTACATTCTTTCTAACAAATCATCATTATATTAGGAATTATTTCCTTACTGAAAGTATGAATATGTATTCGCATTCCGTTAACTGTTTTAACGTACGAAAATATAGTTGATGGAAATACATAAGTGCGGATATAGCGTATAAGTATTTAGTAGTAAATTCAAATGTTCTTGATTTACAGAAAAATAAATTCTGTCCAACTTGCAATCCTTTACGTGTTCCGTAAAAGCTACTCTGACAAGCTCCTATAGCATAGGGCTCAAGATTGCCAAAGATGCATATCATTCAAAGTAAATGATAAATTAGTTTTGCAAATTGTAGTGAAAAGCGTATAGAAGAGGGAAGTATTTTATATACTTTTTTTTCAACTTTTAACAGCTTCCACATCAACTTTCTGACTAATTCAAGGATTACATAACTAAATTTCTAGGCAGTGTTGGTGTACTTATGAGAAATATAAGGCAAAATCATAGTGGAGGAGTAACAACAAAGGCATGCAGATAAGGATAAGCATACCTCGATATAATGATATGTATAATCATATAAGAATGGGAAAAGGATATGCTAGAGTCAAGGTAAAATCATGCATGTACTCTAGATAGGTGCATGCGAGCAATGTGTATTAAATACAAAAACTGAGTAGATCAATCAAGAGCAGCCACCCATGGCTAGAGTGGCACCTTCGGTGGTAATGTAATAACATTAATGTAACAACCTGTCAGGATATATGATTTATTCATTTTTTACCATTTATCTCTGCAACACTTTTCGTCATGCACAGAGTGAACAGCAGTTGAGTGACTCAATGAGCTTGTGAATATCACAACCGCCCGTAAAAAGTAAAGAAGTTTTCCATCTTCATAAGTATGTAGGAATAATGTTGGCGTACATGTATCTAATAATGCTGGCGTGTACACGTATCCCCATTAAAATAATACAACAAACAACCCTATGAGCTGTAGCTCACACACCAAAGTTTTAGTGCATCCAGACTGTAAACTTCCGATACACATATGCATATTGTTCCCTACGCTATCCTAATCTTGTAGTTTTTTCTCCAATTCAAACAACTCTTACAGACAAATATCCACACACGCAACAACTTAAGTTAATCTTCATGTGAACATTTTTTTCCATCATTTTCCTCTTCTAATGCCGATTGTGCTGTACCCCCAGCAAAGAAAATTACTAAATTATTTTGGATGAGGATGATTTACTATCCAAGGTTCAATCATCACTGTTTCCATCAGGTTCTATATGCAACGTATATATACGTATATGTGGATCTACGATGCAAAATCCATACCAGACTTGAAAACCAACTCAAGACATTCATATTCAATAGTTGATATTCAACAAACCCAATCCATGTGCAGCACATCAAGTTCCACAAAAGGGAATTCGTGTTACAATGCTAGAAATTCGACAAAATGGAATTGATATGCAATGCTATAATTCAACAAAAAAGATTCATGTACAATGCTAGAAATTTCACGAACAAAAATCCATATACAATCCTGAAATTCAACGAACTAAAAATCAATTATGTAATACTTGAAAACTAAATATTTGTACAATCCATGAAATTCAACGACTAAAATCCATGTGCAATATAATATGAAATTCAACAAGTTAACTCCATGCGCATAAGTCGAAATTTCACAACCTAAAATAAATGTGCAATACATAAGAATTAAGAAATATTCAATAGGCAATGCGAAGAATCCATATCCACGTAAACACATCAAATTCAATAAAAAATAACCCAAGTAAGTGAAAAAAGCCTGAAATCCTTCAGCAATCAAAATAAAATCTGAAGACTCAATGACAACGTAAATAGCTTTGCAATTTCGATTATCTTTCCCATCAAACTACAGTCGTCCCTGTACAAGTTCCTTATATGGTACTAACAACGCGCTCTTGTCTAAATTTAAATTATTTTATCTACCTGTATAGTGTATATAGTAATAAAAACTTGTAGCCTACGATTCACCTTTAAGTGCCGTTGCCGATTATATTGCAAAGGCACCCACAAGCAAACCACGATTATAAGAAAGCAATTAAATTGGTAACTAACAAACGAGAAAATAAACAAAGAGATACTACACTATTAACGCTTAATTGATGATTCCATGATTTGGCAATGATTCTCAACAGCAACGGTGTTCTGTTACATGAACGGGAGAAGTCAATTTAAGACGAAATAACATTCTGAACCCACGAAGCAAGTATATCATTTATCCCCATAACCTCCAGTTACTATTAAGGAACATTCAACTAGTCATTTCTGTAATCGCTAACTTATTCTCTTTAGATGTTCTTCAAAGCAAAACAGTAAACATATCTAATAGTACTTATAAGAGGTATAAAGCATAATGTATTATGTGTGTATAAGTTACAATAAAGAGCTGGACTCACAGTCGTGGGCAGAGGCGTTAAATACTCCGGCCGCAAGTACTGATTGCTACTCGACGTCAACATCGTGTTTCGCGGGAAGCGTGAGAGCTGCACTGACACGCAACTAATTAACACTATTTGTTATTTCCTCGATTGATTTATGAACTTAATCAATTTTCTCTTTTCGTAGCTTCTTGATATCGAGACATGAGCTCACGCTTTTCTATCCACTCCAAGTCCATCCTTTCAAATCAGCGGCGTACTTAATATTTTAGTCAGCACTCGAAAACCTTTATACATATATGGTGAAGTACTTATACATCACTCGCCGTACCTCGTCAATTTTCCATCGTTTAAAACGTGCTTCTCTCTTTACTTTGTTAAACACTCAATGCTTTACATTTATCTTCCTGACTCCCTTTTTTTCAAACTAATCAAAATGTTACACACCAACTTGCATATATGTGCTTGATCTATGCTGCCGAAGTGTTTTAACTCAACGTCAAGACTCTCCTTGTTCTTTAGTATTCCGATTGTACCCACAGATATGACGGATCTGCAGCTACTCCCAAAGTTTTAATCTTTTGAATCAATTCCTCTTCTTGGCTCTACACCTTCTCTCTATACTCAATAATATACTCGAGCAAATCTTTATGCTCTCAACGTCCTGTCAGCATTTGTAATAAAAAGTCGATTTTACAAATTGATTTCAGCTTCAACAGAGTTCACTTGATCGGTGGGCACATAGTGTTCAATACAATATCCTTCACAACAATGGTACGATTTATACTTGTGATAGTCAATATTATATTTTTGATACCTCCGATACTCAATGTTATTCTTGGGTCTGATACTCTATTTTGTTCTCGATGTCTCCGATACTGAATCTGATTCTGGATATCTCTGGTACTGAATCTTACTTGTCTCTTGATTCTGAATTCTGTGGTTTGTCACCGCTACCCTGTTTGTTCAGTTGATGTTGCTGAGTTCTTGATTTGATACAATCAGTGATACTTTGTATTGACAATTATGTGAATGAAATACTTTTTATTGTCTCTCCTGATCTGCTATCTTGGATCTGATCTGGATCCCTGGACAACTTCAGTGTATATATACACCACGTTTTGACTTGGACGTCAAGTCCTGGAGGTGATCACTATATATAACTATACAGGATATCAACTACCAAAAAAACCCGGCCTCACAGAGAGATGATGGTAATCACTATTTGAGTTAAATGTTATATACGTGTACGAAAACGTTCACCGGCGTTGGCAATGCGTTGAAGGATAGAGACACACAGAGCGATGCTTCTGCTTTGAGAGCTGCTCCTCGACTGATGAGATGATGTTCTCTCCTGTTTGTGTGTGTGTGTTACTCCTTCTCTTTCCTCTTCTTCCCCTTATGGATAGCTTTTGGCTTTTATGTGAGCGCGTAGTCCATGGATACCATATTGACTATGTCTTTGAATGGCATGGTTCAAGTTAAAACGTCATGTAGTGCGCCCGGGCTTCTGTAAAGTTACCCGCTACTTACCTTACGGGTCCGATTTTTTGCCCGCATTTCGTCTTGTCATGTGCTTTGAATTTGCTGGAATACACTGTGGCTACTTTAATCGCAAGTCACAGGAATTTTCCGGTGTACAAAACTTTTATGTAATAAAGAACTATATAATAATATATAAGTAGGTACAACATTTGGATAATATATACAATAAAAATATTTGAGTAATAGAACGAGGTTACTACATTTTAATAAAAATTCTTACTCTTACGTCAGTACATCGGATTACTCTCCATTTTAACTGGGTAATATTAATTCTTTCGATGCATTGAAGGATATTCTTTAAGATGTGTTAAATGTTCTGCTATATATTGTATGTACAACTAGCAGGGAAGGTACGGAGGTTTATTTTCACCGCATCTTTGAATCTATGAAAGTTTAGTGTTTGGCAGTGTAAAGTTGGCAGTGTTATCAAACAGTTGGAAGGTTCAGGGAGTTAGGGAAAGAATTAGATTGGACACCGTACTTTCTTCTCCAATATCTACAGTTCATTCTTCAAAATGTATGGGTTTTGCTGAAGGTAAAATGAGACAAGGTGCTAGTTTTGGCGGAGTTCATGATAGAGTGGAGTTAAGGTTAACCGACGAAGAACCAGTGGGACTTGGGTTACGTTTGTATTTGTGCAGTACGGAACCAATAGAAGGTGTTATATGACGCCATTGCCCATGTAGAAACGTGCTACTGGCGGCTTTCGAGTGCGACTGGACGTCAAGTTGACTCTATAGAGCAGCTGAATCGTGTTCCAGTTTATCACCACGCGGGTTGAAGTGTTTTGCCACTTCGCATCTCATGCTCTCTAACTCCTTCCTGTTTCCATTCTACACGTATAACAGACTACTTCCTTACAAATATCTCCGTCCTACCGGATTTGTCTCCTCTTCACCGCTATACTTGATTCCTTCTTCAGCAGCGGTTCTTCCCAATAGCCTCCCTCTTCAGCTCCTTGTTAAACATTACACTTTTCAAATCTTTCCTTCACTCACTTTGTATGCCGTGGACTTTTGCTAGGGTTTTAATCAAATACCCCTCCTTGCCTCCATTAATTCATTGCTCTCCAGACTCTTTGCACAATAATTAATCAAATGTAGGCCCTTCACCGTCTTGCTTTTCATGTCAACAGCAACGACATCATTAGACAGTTTTCTTCCAACCACTACTTCGTCATTAGGTATTTCAATTTAATACCACTTATTACTTACATGTACGTAGATTGTAGATATTCCTTGGTTCTTAGCCCCATCAAACGCAGTCGTGTATTGATTTGATTTTCCGAACAACATGCATAGTATAAAATCTTAATTATCTGCACGAATAGTTTTTAATAATTTGCAATCATATGCTATTTTATGTAAATAGATTTTAAAATTGTATTATTATTTATTATAAATTATTTTGAATTTAGTTCAACTTAGATCTGATTTGTTATACTACAAAAATTAATAGAATTTATTATAAATTGCTCGAGTTTTATCTGTTATAAATTATATTGCGGTATTATATAATCTTCGTGTATGATTAACTGCCGACTGGGATTATTGCTAGTAAATGTGATGACTCATTCAGGATCTGTGCCAGAAGAATCGAGTTTGAATTCCTGAGTTGGTAATCTTTGGTAAGTGAATAGGAGCATATAAAGATTGGACGTTGTCATTGATTCGGATTGGAGATTGTAGAGCTGTCATCGGCATGTAGTTGAGCGCGATAGGAAAGAGGATGGTTTCGAAGTGAAGAGTCCGTATACACGATTAAAGGGAATAAGTACCAATAGAAGGAGTTAAGAAAACAATTGAGTCTGCTCAGAAAAATAAATAGCAGTTTAGCACCCGACCGATTCCCGTCTTTATTACGACTTCGACTTCAATGCTGTTAACCTATTTTGTACATACATACATTTGGCTTAGATTGAACTAAAAGAACCTAGACACATAAAATTGAATTCCTTCGAGCTCCGCACATTCAACTGATCTCTGGTTCAAATTTCGATGAAGTGGAGAAAGAACCAGCGAGCAACTGTCATAGCCACTGTGCCTTTCAACAGCGTTCTGCTTAGCACTTACGAAATTTCAGATACTTGCTTCGTGCACTGCAAGCAGTAGGAGATACAGATTAAACCAAAGCTATGTATACCAAATCATAGTATCACTTGTGTATTCGTACGGCATTACTTGCAAGTGAGTGTATCCCACATGCCAAACAACTACTCTGAAGGCGACGGAATTACGTTTATCTCTTAAGATATTCATTACTTTAGAGGAAGAAACACAAGTGAAACTATGACTCTGCCAGGCCATCATGTTCATCCTAAAAACTATAATAATTCTTTTCACGACCACAATTAAAAACAAGATCAAAACCGTCGTCACCACAACAAGTTGAAACTTGTGCGTGAGCTGAAAACTTTTCAAATCATTAACTACGGCATAAATAAATTCATTATAGTAGTTGTTCAGTTTGGCACTCCAGTCCTTTTAATATATTTTCTTGCTATTTGAATGTCTTGCTATTTTAATTCTCTTCTTAAAATTGTCTTAGAGTTCCTATAGTTCCAATTAAATTATTGCGAAATTCCTTGACATGTCTATCTGTAACAATGCCCATTTCCTCCAACTGACTTCGATAACACAACTGGTTAAAGCGACAAAGTATGCACAAGTAATTTTATTTTGTACATAACAAAAAGCCGTAACAGTATCTGTATAGTTGTCAACAACAGTAGCAATAACTATTACAACAACGCGGGTGCAACTGTGCACAGAAGATTCGTGACAAAGCGTAACCCTCCAATAAATTTTATCTCAACAGTGAATAAAAACGAAATTCTTTAGAAAATCATGCTGTAGGCTAATGGGACTAACTTGTGTGTAATGTTCCTATGTAAGTAGATACAGACTTCCTACGTAATACAAACACACATACTATACTGCAAGTCAAGTCAAACTGGAAATTGTGCAGAGCTATTTAAACACATATAAATCGTCCGAAAGAAGTGAGAATATAATTCCCTTTATGATACCAACATACACCTCTTCTTGATACTTGAATCAGAAATACGATCCCAACAACTTGATACTATCTGCAAGTTCACAGGGCAATTTATAGATACACAGCTCGCTGTAGCCTCAATGCCTTTCCACCTAAAACTTCACCAAGCAATATACACACCGACAGAGTATGTGTAGTTGAAGAAGCAAAAAAATCCGAAGGCAAATTCAAAGATACAGAAAATAATGTAACCGCCTGCATACCCATGTTCCTTGAACTATATCTTATTGGTGTATCTTAAAGAAGCATCTTTCAAGTGAAGAAGTAATAAATTGGAATCGAAATAGACCAAGACAGCACAAGTTGTGACAATATTTTAGGGAATCTCCAACACGGCGCCTATATACTTTTCTCGCAGCAATATTTATGTCATGTTATCTCTTTATAGTGTTTCTCATTTACACTCGTTTAACTTACATACATGATTTTGTACGCAAGCATATACTTGTGTCATTCAACGGTTATAATATAAGCTTCTGTCTAGATGTCTAGATATTTATACAATCTTCCATAGCTCGAGATGTAAATACCTAAATGCACTTAAGAGGAAAGAGACAAGAGAAAAGAAAATCTATTTTGCATTTTCTTCGGCTGTCCTGGGTTTGCATATCAGTTGACTCAACTCACATTTTACTTGTCAGTCTCTTCCATATAGAAGAGACATGGCAAATGTAATAATGTAAAGTGTATTGTACAGCGTGTGTAGGAACACATCACACGCGTAATCTAATCATATCAATCTTATAAGCATGCATATAATAACACTTCTCATCCCATTCCAAGTAGGTTTAACTTTGGTAGAGGAACAATAAAGGAAAACACATAAGACGTAACTTAATGCAACACAGCACTTTGTGGGGTCTTAGCGTTTAGTTGTATAACTAAGAATTCGCTGGATTTTTGCGGGCAGAGCATATAAGCAGGACCAAGTTAGTGAATCTTAGAACTTAAGCTACCGAATCTAAATATCTCAAGACTTACATAAGCAACTAAGTTAGAGCAGTAACAAGCCGATCATCTACTACGTATGAAAAATATATCTGTACAGTATTTGTACAGCACGAACAGAATGTAAGGATAAGTAAGTCAAGTATCTTCAACGGGAACAACATCTACATGAAGCTAACAAGATGATTTGTTACAAGTCAAAGGAAAAATAAGAAGAGAATTATGTTCTAGTGATTTGATTGCGAGTAAAGAAGACAGAGAGACAAACGAGGAGCAAATATGTCTCGAACTTCATCAATCTATCTACTAGCTTTTATTTATTTACATTTTCCTTGGCTCATTTCAGAAAAGACAAGGCGCGGAGCTCCGTTTTCTCAGAATTTATATCGAGTATACTGTCACATCACTTTTAGAAAAACATAGGCTTCCCCGCAGCTCACTTCTTCCTCTGCAGTTTTGGATGAGTGGGCGATGAGGAAAACTAATGGTATCATGTATATTTTAGGACCCGTCTTTATCCGTAAAATCAAGTGATAGCACTCAAACGATGTGATTCCGCTTTGCATTTTTCTACAACATTGCCAGTCCCATAAAAGCATATTGGAATAGTAGCAGCATAGCTTATATATGTCTTTAACTATATTCAAGTAGTATTAGACGCAGCAAATGATAATGTAGAGCGTTGCAAATGATAATGTGAAGAGCGTTGCAAATAATAATGTTGTAATACCTTGTAAATAATAACGCTCAAAACATTGCACATAGTAAAGTGCAAAACATTAAAAATGATTGCATGTAAAGCGGAGCAAATGGTAAGATCGCACATATGGTTACACAAAGCACGTCGTATATGCTGCAGCAACGCTTTACCAAAGCTACCCACGTTCCAGAGATTTCGAAGCATTTTAATTCAATTCTAAATTCATCCTCAGTGAATTCTATATTTTCATTCTGCACGCTCCCCGCCAACATTCCTCCCTTCAGCAATATTTTCTGAAATTCTTAAACTCTATTTTTCTCCGCGCGCCCGGATAACAAAAAGCTGGTGCATACGAGAATGAAAAATTGCTTTAAAGGTTGTACACAGCACGATGAACAGGGAAAATTATGTAAAGACAATCATACAAGTGATGTATATTTGGGTAAATAATAAATTCCTAAAATTAACGTAGAGGGACATGCACAAGCGGAGAAAAACAAGTAGTCAGACTTCACGTTCTCAAAACTTCAACTTGTGGCTGCCGTGTTTTCAGCACAAGTTAAGCTTATTTCTTTACTTGTGTATATTCAGGAACAGTAAACATGTCATGTAGGGAATATTATATATAGCATGTTATAATTATAATGGTATTACTTTATAGTCAGGCAAGGTACAGCTATATTCAAGAAAACTAATTGTATTGCTTTATTGAGGCAGACCTACAAAATTACTTATAACAATTTCGTTAAAAAAGTAAATTAAAACAAACGCCGAACATTTTCAAGGCTTCTTACATCCCGCTAAGAGAATTCAATGTAATTCAACGGTATGAAAAATTATGTGTAATTATTGGACAAGTCATTGCTTAGACACTGAATGACTCTTGTGTGTGGAATGAGTGTATGTGAGCAAGTGATTAAATATCTTATTACGTGTAGGAAATCTCGTTGGGGTCGTATAATAAAATTTGCGATAGGGTTGCATGCAACTGCCTCATAATAAAATAAAGGTTCTAACAACGAGTGCAAATAATGTGATATGTAACACAAAACGTATTATTATTAGCCATTATTAGATATTTACACGCTGTCAACTTTCTTTATTATACTAGAGAAAATTTGCTCCAATCTAGAATAGCATTTTTCATCAAGATTACTCTCTCTCCCTTTTGCTTTTCCCCCTTCTCTCTCTCTCTCTCTCTCTCTCTATCCGTCGTTTAATTTTTTTATATAGTTGTTCCTCCTAAATTGCTTTGAATTTGTTTATGTCGTCAATTTAATCTCATATAACCTAAACTGCCTCTAAACTCCACATAACAGTCCTACAATAGTAATCTTGATAGAAGTGCTCCAATTTTTCCAGCCCTACTGTGCAGCCATGCTGTGCAACTTCAGCTTTACTTTGTACACAAAAGTCAGGTTTTCCGTAGGAGTCGTATCTAACTAATGTTTACTAATGTCCTTCCAGTGTCGGTTCCAGTGGAGCAATTTACATGCGCGATATTAATACATAACACTATCAATCTATATATATGTTATAATTCCGTAGGTTTTATCCATTCCTCGAAGGTTGGTTCGCTTGTTCGAAAGGAAAACAAAATTAAGAGCCGCTCATGATTTCGTCTGACAGATTCCAAGTTATATTTTTACAATGGCAAAAACCTTGTGAGTAATTACCATATTATGAGGTAGGGAATGGCGTCAGATCTGCTCCTTTAATCCTAAGCTTTTCAGAAATCACTCACAAGCTAATGGGAGTATAATAACTCGAGCAATAAATTCAATCTGCTGGAACAAGCCTTTGGGGATCGTAAACTGTAGTAAAGATGTATGGACATGAGAGGAGGACGAATGTTCTCAAGAAGTATAACTTTTGCAGAGTCAAAACATTCTGGCAAAAATATTCCATCCACTTACGATAAGTGGAATATATATAGCTCTTGACATAGTTGGAAGGTAGAAAAAAAACATGAATTACGACTGACGTAATGAAATGGAGCCATAAAATGTATTGAAGTGGGATTTTTATTATTTTTATTTCATTATTAGCTACCCTTGAAGTAATTAACCTGGATTCTGCAGTATACTTCATTGTTCTAGACAGATGATTTTGATATAAAAAAAATAAGAACATGGTAATCCCAAGATCGAAGTTTTTTAAAAACTTAATGGCTGTACAGCTGATTTCTTTAAACCTGAAGATAAAAGGTAATTACGAGGATGTTTAATTGAGATAAAACTGCAGGAAGGTGTAAAAATTAGTATTAGAATTACTGAAGGAAGGTGTAAAAATGGCAATTAATTAAATTGCTATACAGAATGAATTTTGCAATTTCTTTCCTTATTCTTCAGTTATAATTGAAATGGTATGGGAGGTGTAAATTATTGAAATATTGACAGGATTTAATTAAAGCATTTCCTTAGAGCACAACTGCAAAAGGATTTGAGGTTCGTCGTGGTAAGCGGGGAAGGATGATTTAAATACCGGGAGAAATGTAAGATGACAAATAAATTCCGATTGAATGGATCGGTCCGCACCCAGCAACTGACTGAAAGTATTCGGCTAAGTTACCCTTCGGGCAGGAATGCCCCTCATGTAAGCAACTTAAGAACTGCATGACTAGCTGGCGTTTTTGGCGAAACGGAAAACCTAACTGAGGAAAAGCTAATGGCTGGCAAAAAGATTAGTTGAGTGGAGTGGAGAGTGTTAGTGTGGCAGTTGAGCACACGAGCCGCCTCTCATTTATCACTTGGTGTCACTGATGCCAATCACTCCTGATTTATGGTCTCCTTCGTCGTTCCAGTCTTTTCTCCTCCTATCCAAACACCAAGTCTCCCAAACTACCATAACGCCTGCATACATACATACACATTCACTTGGACTTGATAAACACTTTGATACACTCGCTCATACTACCAACAATTCCAGACATACACACATACATTACGGTGAACACATATAAATACATACATAGACGATACACTCATGCCTAATGCATACTTGGGAACTACAAACATAAGCACGTGCATATTTGTAAACAGTACAAATATACGCATATGCAAACTTCTACATTTAGATCACACTATAAAGACATAGGCGTCATAACATACTATGTATCGTATGTGCCATGTATAAGCTATGACAAAGTATATACAAAAGAGATTGCTCTTCTACTGTCACGACACTCTATATACCGCTGCGCTGTCACAGTCTAAACACCCAGAACATTATACATGTAATGTGTGGTAGTGGAGGTTCAGGAGATATATAGCTCTTGGCCGAAATTGCGCAAACTTATCTTAAGTTTTACACAAGTATCTAATTCTTTCTTTTATTCTTTCATGTCAACTTCCAGTTCACTTGACTATACCTCTTATACAAGTCTTTTCACACGGACTGTTGGCCAGTGAAGCCTCATTGCTCCTTCCAAGGGCAGTGCATCTGCCCCGAAAGAACACAAGGGGATATATACAATATATTACAGTACATATTAAAACCATGCTCGTACATTTAACATACTTATTCTATTATACGTACACACTTGCAGATCTTAAATACAACTATAACTTGTGTAAAGACTGAATATTCTTCGCACGAGTCTTCTTGTTGCTGCTGCTGACTAAAAGGTTATACTATACATACATATGTAAGATTGGGTATAATGCATCGTTGTAGGATTCCAAGATAGAGTATAGAATAAATGTAGAAGATGGTGTCTGGCGATGAGCTTCATTCAAACACATACAATGTTGCAGCAGTCATGTAAGCTCAACTTGTGGACTGTCTGACTTAAGACATTTATTATGAGTGGAGATTACATATGGAGGGCTTGTAAAGAAGCCCACTTCCGCTCTGTGGCTCCTCCAACAAATATTAACTATGACTTTGACTGCTATGACTGTTGACCTTCTACTATTAGCTCACTTATCCCCTCCCTGCTGAGAGTTGACACAGAGAGCAGGGAAGCTATAAATTTAATATTCTTTCCCACATTTTCCGATGAGTTACTTACGGACTGTCATCAACCCATCCATCCCTGTAGCAACGTGTAGCCGAACATGACAGGTCTTGCAGATGCTGACATGACCCTCTCTCCACCAGGGTGGTAAATGCTCCTGTTAACAAATACAAATGAGCGTCATCAGTTACTTAAGACATCATCTTGTAACACTGCAAAATTAAAAGACTTGGGGATTTACTTCGTGTGGAAGTGTTGGGGATTTAGAAAAAATGTTACTTTCCCCTTGTTTTTTGTTGCTCGTTTTCTAGCTTTACTTTTAGGTTCATATCCGGCTTTGTTGCTTGTGCTTTTTAAGTTTATTTTGTTATGTGGAGTGTCTTCTCAAAAAGAGCTTTTTGTTAAATTACATGCAGTCTTTATCATTTCAAAATAATTGCAAGCTTTATAATGGAGAGAGTATTATTGTAATGCAAGATGTAGTGTTCCAAAAATTGTTCAAGCCTATTAATAGTTGGTAGAATTGGAAGTGTTTATGTTGGATTGAACGGCTGTGGCTGTTAAACAGAAGGTATTTATTGGTAGCAAAATAATTGAATTCATCAATAAACATGATTCTGGTGACATAAAAGTGGAGCTGACGCAAAATCAAAACATTGGTCTCTTGAAGGATTTACTGTGGTATTTATGAGCCTGAAGATGTGCTTCGCTTTGATTGCCATTAACAATTGAGGTCAATGGTGTAATAAAAATGTAAATTTGTTCAACTTCAATAAATCCAACAGGAGTGATGTGTGTACGGAGGCAGAGTGGAGAGACGTAATGCAGGAGATCAGGAGACTATAAGTGCTGTTCAGGTTAAAATATTGAATAAACTTTGGAATTTCAAAAGCCCATCTTGTACATTTCACAGGAGGATTAATAGCATCAACACCGTTTTACAATTTTATTGGAATTACTACATGTTATTTAAATAAACCCAATCCATTCCGCACGTTCCTCCTCTCTGTGCACACACAAAACCTAAATACCCATAGACATAATCAGTAATGTTTAACAGTCGTTTCTTTTCCCTCTCCAATTCTATCCTGTCAAATAGACGGAATTATGGAAACCATCACTAAAATATACGATTACTGTTCCAACTAACCAAAAACATGGTTTCCCTCTAAAACTACCCAGTATGTATGTGCTTCTGGGGATATCTTCCCTGCCATCGTCACTTTGGGAGGCGATACTGAGACCGGATTCGGTGAGGCCATGCTTGGGAATACTGCCGCATATACTAATGCATGCCCCTACAGTATGTTCAGGTAAATACTCCCTATAGCTAGGCATTATCCACAGAAATTGACTAAAGATGTAAGTATAACTAGAGGATTCTTGCTTAGGGATCGTTAGGCTGGTGACAGGCAGGCGACATAATTCGCCATGGATGTCACTTCTGATGAGACTTAACATGTACTTAGGGCCGCATTACACATGGCGGAATTGAAATCCCAAGTTACTTCATTTTCAAATCCCACGAGCACTTTATTGACGTGGGTTATAGGAAAAAATTCCTTTTTAGAAATCTCTGCTTAAACTTTATCTCGCATTGTTAAATTATTGTATCTGCAATTTAAATGCGTAGGTCGTTACACTTAAAACCCAAATGAAGTGTAAACATTGTAAATATAAATTTGTGCATAAGAATAATTTTTTTACATTTTACGATATTTTTTCTTCTTTAGTATTAATTAATTTATATTTTATCACGTTTATATTATTACTATCGTTTATCTCTTAGTCTACATTTGAGCTAAATATTTAGTCTTCAATTTAGTAGCAATTTAATTTTGTAATAAATATTTTTTCATTTGCTGTTATACAGTTTTTAGGTTTAATTTTGTTAACTATTTAGGATTTTTAGTTCACATCTCTTTTAGTATAGTTTAGTCTGTCTGGCTTGACCCCAAAAACAACGATGCACTTACTCGGTTCCACATGGGTGAGTATTTCTTAGTTCGTAAGTACAGAGTAAATAGATACTTCGTGGATACTGTAAAAGTAAAAAACCAGGAGTCTCCGGCACATAAACATTCATTTCCATGCCTATTCTAAATTCTCATTTAGTTTTCCCCCGGTTCATTTCCAGTTCCTTCACCAAAACACACATCTTCCAATCATTGTTTTTCATTTATTTTTTTACAACAGAAACTCCCCACCACAAAAACCCTTGTTGCTCTTTCGGTGGCTCCACAGTCTGTTAACTCCTCCTCAAATAGTGTTTATGGACTGAAGGGAAGAAATCATGATCTGTTAGGACAGTCTCATTCTCGGTTTTATTCTGTGTAAGTTAAAGCAATTAAAGCGAGATGTGTGTGATACGCTTATTATTAGTGAAATTGTGACTGAGATTTTCATCGTATATTCACGCTTTACTTTGCACATTAAATGCATCTTAGCAGTGTATTCGTAACCATAAAACTGCTCTTGCAATTGTCCTGGGCTCCTTAGCAAATCAAATATTAAACCTATACCATAATAGGTAGTAAACCCAGCTAATAATGCTGTTGCGATGTTATTTCGATAAGGTAGTACGTATGCTGCAACGTACAATGAGGTTCATCGGAATAAAATGGAATCGGGTGAAAATTTTGATTAGCATAGAGATGTTGTTAAAGAAAAGTAGTAAAGTTTTAAGTTAGGAGATGTGAGATGGAGGGGAAGGACTTCGGTTTAGTAATGCGCTGGTTAATATTGAGACGTACAATTAAAAACAGTGCTTAGGATGCTAAGTAGGAGTTATCCCTCCGGACCCATAACTATGGTTGGAAGTTATTGTACAAGGGGTGAGCTACTATGCTGGAAAGATCTAATGCAGGGGGAAATAAAATGAGAGTAAAGAGATTGTTAGTTAAACTAGTAGTTGGTTTTTTCACACGGAAGATAAAAGTCCTATTACTTGGTAGGAGATTTCCTCGGTTGTCAGTCTCCATCGTAACAACACGGTGGGTTTTACAGTTAGGATGTGAGACCTTTAAGCCTCTTTAACTATTAAAAGAATAGAACTGTACATGAATTCAGCTACATGCCTGTAGTGGTATGAAAACACTGATTCAGATATAACTATACATACATATATATACAATGTACGTAATCGCACTTGTGAGACTGTGGCTATATCCAGGGGGAAAGAGTGTGGAAGAAGAGATATTATTTCTTAGAACGTGATTAGTGAAAGACAGATGGAAGCTTTGGCTTTTCTGTTCAGTTGAACTGACTTGTAAATTTTTTCTCCTTGGCCTAGCTGTCTGGCTCGTCGATCTCTCCGGTTCGTCTTCTCGGAGGTGGCGAAAAATTTACGGGGAACAAGTGTAGTGCATTAGGGTTGACGGGACGAAATGTTTCTCTTGAGCAATTTCGAGCCGAGACCTATTAAATGTCACTTTTTACTTCGACTTCTACGACTGCCAACTCATTCTCATCTCATCTAATGGAGAAGGAAAGCTAACTACATGGTCTCGTTCTATATTCATTTGCTCCCGTAGTTAAGCTACTCTCTCCGCGTCTAAAAGGCTCGGCACAGCTCATGGCTTCACATCACTGTTTACTCCTATTAATGACTCCCTTCGTACATAACGTATCATTTATATTATTCTTCCAACCGGGCTACTCTAGTCAGTACTTAACTTCATTTCAACATCTATAGATACTTTTATGCACTTCCGTATTGCCACAGTGTAAACAAGTCCAAAGAAAACGCATATTTGCTCTAATCTTCGTGACACTATGAGGCTCCTCTACCTTCCCTATGAGATGCAGAAGCATAGGTTTACAAGCTATGCTAGAAAATAGTGCATAAGAGAGTATTACATAAGCATATCTATTGTATTTTTCGGTTTTATATGACCTTCGTGGTAAGCGTTACTATATTTACGTCCGTTGGTAAGGCTACTTACTACTTTGAAGTTTGCATATTCATGTTGTTACTTCATAGTTGTCGTTCCAACTTAAAAGCTCCTGAAATGAAGTAGCTTCATACATAAAGTTTGTTCCAACATAATGATTGTCATAAAAGACATTCGTTCTAACATGATGTATCGTCATGCAGGATATTTATTCTAACATGTATTTGGTATCTATGCAATCACTTGCTACATGAATTTTGCCGTTCATAAAGTAATGTATTTCTATAGAGCTTGTAAAGAAGCTAGATGTTCATTCTGGGCTGTACACACATGCATTTAGCAGGAGTTACTACCCAAACTGCGGATTAGTGCAGGCTGTATAATGTTGATATCTGAAAATCTTGACTGTGTGTACGTCTACAATGAGACACAAAACATAACATGATAAAATACAGTGTAATTTTCCTACACAAGTTGACTTGGAAGGCAGTTAAAGCTTAGGATTGATGGTGTGTCTGTCCTCACTTTGCTCTCATCTTTTACTAAGGTCTCCAGGCTTGCTCTTTGCATAGACGATATCTCTTACCAGTAGTTGAAGACTTTTTTCCTCATCGTTTTTCTACTTCTTTCACGACTGATACTTCCACACTGCAGTTATAAACTACTGCTGTTATAAACTTCTGTACCGATTTCATTTGCAACTTACAGCCAGGCATGATTTCTTTATGTTTCCGCCGTGTGTGTGTGTATGCTTTTATTTAAGAAAATCTTTCTCCTTGAAATCCATAAAATAAGGCTTGTAATGGTCAAAGTACATTCTTGCTATTAAATTTATTACTAGTCAGCCCAGAGTAGTAACATGCATGAATTACTTTTAATTTGTTCAAACCATGTGGTATTATTGCTATTTTTCTTCTCATCCATAAATTACCTTGCAATAAATGTTACATTTAATCTACAGCAGCTGTACTCATAGCTTTAATGTCTCTATAGTCTTCGCTGCCTTTCCCTCGTACTGACACTGCTTGCTAATACAAGTTTTTATGTAGTTCGGAGCCGATTCTCAGATGCACAATACATAATAAATACAGTACTCATAATTTATATTGAAGCATAAAACTTGTCTCACCATGTTACCAAAGAATTTCTGCAATAACTGCAATAACACTGCACCGTTATAAATTTATACTGTGGTCTTCACCTTCGGCCCACCATCAAAATACATTGGTCATCAAGATAATCAAAGACTTTTTTATCAAGCTGCAGTTTTGAACAGGAACATTTCAAAATTGTTTTTCTGCGTTTGACGAAATACTTTTGTTAAAAAAAAAAGTTTGTTTTTAATTACTCCAGTTTATATGAGACTGATTATGAAGAAAGGTGTACCCTAAAACATTGATAATAAATAGTTTTTATAAGTAGAATAATCTCAATTATTTTTTAAAAACGTCAAGATACCAAAGTCTTATTTTTTAATGCATTTTGTAATGACAGCATATTCGTTATCACTACAATTTTATTTTAAAGTAATACAATCGTAACACAAATTTTAATATTTTGGTAGCATTTTAAAAGATTGATTAGAATTCTGCCACTCTTCCTAACATTGATTAAAGTAGTCGATCGTTGCTCAAGATACCCAGAGTTAATTATTTGTGATACCAAAGTAGTAGACATTCATTTGAAAAGTCTTAACAAAGTAACAACAAGTAAAATCGGCAAATCAATATAATGTGTATCTTCAAGCAATGTGCTAATGTGCATTATAACGAGGACTTGCACAAGCAAAATTAATAATTATTCCACTGTCGTCACCGCCCCCGGGGATGCATTGCAAAGTGATTTCTAGTATTGACCAATGGAGAACTAGGAATTATAAATCTATCGCAAAAATTACCATAAAACTTCAGTTTAACTTTGCAAGCACGTCCCTCATTCTTGGAGCTGTGGAGCCGGCTACTAATAAACTATAAATTTATTGTCCATTCTAATTCCAATCAAGGTGTTTATTGATCTTGTCCGCAGGCTCTCTTTCAATTCACCATTGAATCCAGTAATTCAGCAAGGTTCTTGTCAGCCATCAATATTCTTAATTGAACTCAATATCTGAATGCATAGTGACAGGCTTGATTAGTCAACTGGAAGGTTGCTTACAAGGAATATCGACAATCATTCCCATGAACACAAAAAAGTGCTATACATTGCAGCTTCCATTATTAATCAACCACAGTCACGTAATGTGGGACTATTTTCAATAGCTACGAATGTTGGTTACAAATATAGTTTCTTCTGAGCTGAGATTGGCATTTTACCCTTTTATACCTTATATCATGTAATTATTCAGTTGTAAATTCTAGTAACGGGCTTTTTTTTCTTGCATTTAATTAAATTCTAATATGATATCAGTATATATTCATGTAACTTAAACCAGTTGGGGCTAATTTGGTCTCAAATAAATTCAAGTACATAATTTTAATTAAATACAAAAACCGCGGATACTTAAGGTTTGATAGTCCATAGCTGTCTATCCTGTTGTAGGAATAATTATTATGTATTGTATTGCCTATACATATAATCGACGCCGCATTTCATTGAATACGACTTTACAATCAGGAGAAACTTATTAGTACAATATTTACTTATTGGGACATATCATGGTTTAAATGAAGCATCAGAGAGGATGAGACATGAAATTGATTAGTAAATAATGAGACTTGCACGTTCTCAGATTAGTCGACGTGCTTGGGGCATTTGCCTACTCTATAGTACCGCGGATGCTACCGCATTACAACCAAGCCATGAATTTCTCCTTAGGTTACATCCTATTATCATTATGACACATACGGTAATTATGCAAAATAAACGACTGCAATTATGCATGTTCACCTGCAACATTCGGCAAGAATAAGACTGTGTATTTGACGAGGAGTTACTTTGCAACAAATGAAATGTAAAGCCAACAGTTCATCAAACTGTTGAACAGACAACACCGTTATTAGCAACATACAAGTGCCACATAATTGCAAGTAATACATCAAGAATATCTGAAGATATGAACATGCAAAACAAGGCAAAATGATAAAATAAATAATGAAATTATACTATAACATAAGTTCATAAAGTTGAGACAAAACAATATAAGACTAGCAGCAGTTTGCAAGAGATAGGAATTGAAGGTGAAAAGGACCTCAGAACCAAAGCACATGCAAAAAGATGCAACAGCCTAATAAGATGCCATACAATGCAAGCAAGTCAGAGGGCAGGGATATTTGTTAACCTGTTCAAGAGGAGCAACTGCAGTGATAGTGACTATATATGTAAGAGTCAGAGCCAGAGAGTGGCTCATAAATAAGACCGGAGGAGACGTTGGGAAGAAGCGGTGTGGAGAGCTCATAAAATTCTTTGGTGGCAAACAAACCGAGAAAGATGAATAATTTATGGGCCAACTGCCATGTGGATTTCGTTCATGTGAGTTGTGATCCCTTGTCTCAGAGCCACTGCCTTCCACCATTCTATAATTTATCCTGTCAGAATTATTAAAAATTATTTTATTAATTCTCCTCTATATACGACAACCCAACAACTTTGAAGACAGTTCGCTCTCGCAGAGCCTACTCCTTTTGTAGCAACCTATTCAGCAAATGTAACCTTAAATGGCGACCTCTGGGATGGTCACTTGCTTCCTGCTTACTTAATTCTTATATAGACGTGACCAGCACAAAGAGGGTAAGATGCACCTGCTGAACAGCCTTCACTACATGTTTTATGTATGGCACCATGAACTTCACCATCCGTTTCATCTATTGCACTATGAACTTCACCATACATTTTATGTATTGCATCATATAACTTCACCATACATTTTATGCATTGCATCATATAACTGCGCCATACATTTTACATGTCAGGTTTCATTATGTACTTCACCGTTGTGTTGTATTCTTCCCACTATACTATATTTGATGTTATTACATTATACTCCTCAGTATAATGTAGCTGTGCATCTTGTCCCGTCACCGGAGATTGCGGTGATGCACATTTACGAACAGTGTGCAGCGGCTTCACTTAGTGCAGTAGCTCGCTCAAGTGCTTTCACTGTGAGGACGATGTTCGTCAGCGTGGTCGTCACTGTTGAAAAGACTTTCTCTCCTCACAATTATATTACCTTCGTAAAGAGAGACGATTAGAGTGCCTAAGGGTCGTTAAGGGAGTCGAAGGAGAGCACAAGGGCCCTTTTGCCATTAAACTTTATGGAAGTTTGTTGAAGAAAGTCCGTTAAAGTGGAATCAGAGGTCCCTGTATCCACCGTTAGAATGCATTCTATACTCTTCCTGCGATGCCAACATTTTAATGTCAATTTCCTTATTTTACCGTCAGCCTTCCTATCGGCTACAAATACCCTGCCCATTTCATTAATCATTGTTGCTCGTAAATATTTCGTTGGCTCTAGCAGGTTTCAATATCAAGGTCAGGCATATCGTGAATAATTAACTACAAATATTGTTATACTCGAAAACTCTTTTAAGGATCAATAGTATACTGAAAGCTATTAATATAATAAATAAAATACATTTAGCTGCAATAAAGACTGCATTTGAAAATATCTGAGAGTTACGTTGAAATAAATAAATAACTAATAATGACAACACTTAAAAGAGCGATTTGCTCGCAAGTAATATCACACTACTTTGAAAATATTAAAAATACAGTTGTAAAGTTTAAATCCTTAATTATTATTGCATTGTGAAACCAAACATGAAGAGACCATTAGCAGAAGAACAAGCAGGTTGGTATTCAATACAATACTTTACGCCTGACATGGAGCATAAAACTGTCACAGTCGAAATTTTATGCTCAACATGATTTAAATGAGTCATATTAGAAAAATGCACACTGCTAACAGGAGAGAGAGGAATTACATGGATTTGTGTGCGGCAGGCATCACATACAATAAATCAGCCAGCAGTTTGACAAAGTTTGTTTAAAAAAACCGGATAGGATCTGACAATAGATTGAACATTTAGATATGCTTTTAGTTTAGTAAATTTTTTTTCCAGTGGAGTAAAATAGCATGATTTTTGCCATAAATGTCATTCTATGTACAGGGAATCTGCTGCTGGTGATGCCGCTGAGGCAACCAAGCGGACGTGGAATCTACACACAGTGTAGTGACTTTTTGAGTCATTTCCATAGTATTTCAGGCAAAGCTTGCTGGGAGGACACGCAGTGTAAAAATTTGTGAGTGTGTGTGCCTATGTGTTTGGCTATGTGGACAGGTTGGTTTGAAGCATCTATATGGACAATAATTGGTGGTTGACTGTGACTGGATGGCCGGGGTTGTCTGTCCATGACAGTGGGCCGCAGGAGGTCAAATTACAGGCGTAATTATGGGCTGAGTCTCGGCACGGCGCCGACTTTGCTCGGAACCCCAGAGAGTATCAAAGAACCGATGCCACTACACGCTTCCATAACTCTTCGCCTCGCTCTCTCCTCCTTTATTATCTCTCGAAACCATACGCAATATCATGTAAGTAATGGATTCTTCTGGTTGCAATGAAATGCAACTGACTCAATGACTCTCGCTTGGCATTCCCTTCACCATTTATGCCATCACATGACCATCCGTCCGAACTGCATATGCTTACTATCCCATCTTCACTTATGTGTCCTGAGCAGTCGTTACAACTTCCAACTTCTCCCGACCTTTTTCCCTCCTTTTTCTTCCCCATCTTACTAAGACACTGCTGCAGATTATATATACATCCACAGTTTATATGTACATACACACATCTTACAGTGCTGCATTGTGTTCCTTAATACCTCCTAACCTTAAGTAGGTATAAATGTGTTAATATACTAGGAGAGCAGTGATGGTTAGATGTAATTCCAGACTTGCAAGCTGGAAAATATAATGCTGGCGAATAATATCACATCTCAAGTCCTTGTGATCCACAGAGTATAAGAATTTAATATAAAATACAATGTTATATAATACACCGAGATGTTTCATTACAGTAAACTATATTTTCCCTAGTCTACCGAGTATGTATATCTGGTTGGATGCAGCTCAAGTTATTACACTTTTGCATTGCTTGCTGAAGGACTCCAGTGGCTAAAAGCTGTGTTACACTGCACTTGTTCCATGTATGTATAGTATAAAGCTCCTTGACATTTCTATATTCTGCGGGTTAATTTATCTATTCATTCATTTTCCCTTTTTATTACCTTATTGTTTCAGATTTTGACTGAAGGCGTTAAAATCCTTGGCAGTAATAAACAATTCAAGTTTTATACTCGATTCCCCTGCTTTTACGTCCTCTCTTTTATACTCAATGTAACTCCAATAATACTAAAAGGCAGTAATATACATGAGGAATGCCATAAAAATTGTTATTTCTGCAAAATAAAGTTAACATCTCTCTTATTTGAAAGACACTTATTTTTCAACACACGCTGCTGGAACTTGTAACTTGGAGAGGCTATAATCGAGTCACTCTTCCATTGTTTTCCTGAAGCTACAGGTTTTTTCTTTTCCATGTCATTAGTCGTAACACGCAAATATAAAAAGGACTAGGAGCTTTAGAGCTTTTAATTTTATTACAGTAATGTTCATATATATATATGAACATTACTATATATAGTAAATGTAGTTACCTACCTATGAGTACAAGGCCTTAGTATTACATACATAGATACATATACAATAATACTGACATTTAAGTTTCATGAATAAACATGTTGAAAGATAATTCATGAATTTCACAAGTATGGAAGCAATTACGGACTATTTAGGGCTGGTAGAGACTGGGTGCACTCGTCCAGCCGACAGGACTTGTTGAGAAGGAGCCAGACCGACATACTTACCTAGTAATAAGAAACTAACAAATATGAGTAAATCATAGCTGTGGAGTTAAAATGACTGAGCAGGAACAATAAGATAGTTAAAGAGAAACACTCTTCTATATTTTGGGCATGCAGGACTCTTGAGCATTGATTGCTGGGTTGGGACATTCCTACCTTCTGGCTCCTTTAAGAAAAAAGATTATAGTTATGATTTCATCAATTGCGTTCCAAATACTGGGAACATTTAATTTAACTTCCTTCTTATATTTACTCCATCGTATCTTTATAAAATCGTATCCCGAATCCACAGCAGTAATACCCATTTCACAAACATTTTTACACAATTTTAATACTAGGAAGTACCTTCGGATTTATGTAATTCGTTCACACACAAAAGTTGAAAGCTTATTTTTATTATTATAGTGTTTTCAGCATCACGGCCAACCATCCGAATTATCTGTCTTTACAGCCTTAAATAGCATCAATTTGTAGGGAGACGAAGAAGGCCCCTCAGCATAAATTGCACTATTATTAGTCAGTAAGATTTGAACAAAATCACTGCTTTTTCCGTCATGCACACTCAAATCTCATGACATCATTCATTGTTACAATTCATTTGGACCTTCAAATTAAATCTAATCACTAATGCACTGCCGGAGTCGATAATTTCTGAACTTATACAAGTCAGTACAGTCAATTTATACAGTAGGCTACATTGTAAAAGTCGGGTTGGTGTCTCAAAGTTTGAAAACTAAATCCTATATAGTATATTGTAGTAAGCAAACAACATGCGCTTGATGTTTTTTACAAATGATAAAACAATAGCTTTATGACAATCTTTTTATTACATAAAAACAAATCACTGTTTCCGTCAAAATAATTAAATTCTAACAAACAAATACTATAAACGGCGATTTAATTTAATATGCTCATGAAATAGCTTACATTCAAAGGGAAGAACAATGCTACTGTGTCTCATTGTTAATGTGAGGCTGTTATTAAAAATTTTAATTGACTTACGTCACCCAAACTCTCGATAAGCAAACTACGGGGGGAATGTTTTAGTTTGCTATCACAGTACACTCAAGTTAACTACACCAAAAATTTCAAAATGAAGTTCAACTACAATCCCGTGCTAGTGTGCATCTTCCTTGTTTTTTACACCACCTTAGTTTCTAGCAATAATCCTCTGACGAGAGCATTCAATAAACGTTAGTTGCAAATTAAATACTTCTAACGAATTAATTTTAAATTTAGCCTAATAATTTATTTAACTAATTTTCATGGTATTAAAGCTTGGCTTACTGTAATACCAAAGATTGTATCTTCATTTTTTAGCAAAATGTGCTCCTGACACTATCTTATACTACTCTGACTGCAAAATGTGCTCCTGTACGCCACGAGGAAAGGCTAATTGCTTTGACAAACCCTGTGATCTTCGAAGTAAGTTGTAGTAACGTAGTAGAATTTAATTAGGAAAATAAATGTATCAGGAATCTCAAAGAATTTATTTTTGCAATTATTTTACATGCTTTTCTAAAGCTATTGCTTTATTTTTCCGATTAATATTACGGTTTGCTTTTTTAATATTATATGCTTAATTTTTAATACTGTATTTTCAATGAATTGTACACATCATTCTAGTATCATCTAAATACTGAAATCGTATTTCTTAAAATAATTTGTGTAAAAATATTTTTGAATTGTTTTTACACTGACAGCTAAGGATACTGGCTTCTGTCCAGTAACCTACTTAAAACAGGGTCAATACAATACATGTGGAGCTAACACAGTCCTAACAAATTCTGTTGGTATTTGTAAAACCGATGATGAATGTCCCGGGCCACAATTATGCTGCTTTGATTTTTGTCATGGCACCCAGTGCATGAACCCCACGCCACTAAATGGCGCGCGTCATCCAGGACGTGGCTATCCCAGTTCTTAATTTCAAAGGGATACAGTTGACAAACATTGACTTGTGAAAAATAATAAATAATATAACTGTGTGTCAAATGACAATCACCATAAATTATTATTGTTTGGATAACCTTTCATTCGCCAAGCATCCATCAGATTTAGACGGACTAAGTCTCCAGTCTTTGTTCCGGCACTCTTGATTATCTCCTTGTACCAATCAAAACTTCAACAGTTGTGTAATCAGCAATCTAGAAAAATGCCAAGAGAAGGATGATTAATTTGGTGACTAATTTCTTGAGTAGTTTCTGCTGCTCGATGGAGTCGATTGATGAGAATCAAGGCTCTTCGGAATCATATGTCAATCAATCTTATTCAACTGAAAGCGAAAGCATACGCTCATCTAGCATTTCTTATATTCAGAAATATTTTTCCATGACTTTTATACATCCATAGTAGACTTACTCTATAGGGCAAAAGTTTAGAAATCAAAATCATAAAGACGGATGAAATCTGTGCGTATAATTATATAGGAGATATGCATTTCCTACTCGCTGTCAAAGCAAAAGATTTCAGGGAAATCCGGGGAAGCTGGTAGCACATAGAAAGCAAACACTGACACTTGGAGAATAAAACTGGAATTAAAAGAGCCCAGTTGAAAAGTGTAGAGCCAGGCAAAGGAGCGAGCAAGTCAGTTAATCAGTCAGTTCTTTTGGACAGTAAATAAAGAGAGGATTCATGACGGCAGCAAGTATAAATAATGGGAAATCTCCCATCAATTCTCTCGGCTGTCTCTCCTTGTCCGCGGCTTCCAGACTCTTTGGTAAGAAATGACAGGCTTCGAATGAAAAATGAAATGAGAGGAAAGACGACAGACTTGACTCGGGGCGAAATCCTTGCACTTTTCAACTTATACATACTCCATTCATGTATATTATCATCATCATATTATAAAACACCATGCCCACGCTGCTGCTCATAACTTTGTCGCATTATAAAACTCCCCATATGTAAAGTATGTATACATATATCTAATTGTAAGTATATGCATAATAGATTGTAGCTTCCACATATTCTGTGAAGCTACACCCATATAATACTAATTTGTATGTACACAATTCTACGGGCTTCTTGCCTTTTGCTTTTGACTCGCACTCCATGCTCCTGATTAACCACATATACATATACATATATATGCATTTTAAATACATCAATTATCTATATACCCTGCAAGCTTTTAAAAATTCATGATCATGCTTCCACATTACAATCTATGCACATAAGTCATGCATCATTGTCAGTATAAGTGTACAATAAGCGTCAATTCAGCTTGCTGCGAATCGTTTCGGTGGTGTGTGAATTATTCTGAAAGCATGCTGCATTTATGAAATCACTAAGACACTATACAGTAATACAATGTTTTATTAACGCTCAGTCGATGTTTCATCCAGGTGTGATATTGAAGCTTCATAATTACATACTAATTTGAAAATTTAAAAGAATTACAAAATAATAAATAAAACTTTGCGTCATGTAATAAGGAACGTTAACAATAAGAGTTTTAAAATTAGGGGAGCCAAATATGAGTTAAAATAAATGAAGGGGAGAATTCCTAAATTGACAAAGTCAAAATACGTACTACTTAAAGTTAAAGAATAATATATCTAAGCGTTAAAACTAAATAAGCATAAAATTTTAAAAAGCGATGAGGTAAGATTGAAAGTTTATAGTTAGTGAGGCTGACAGTAGTGTGTACAATAAAAAGCGCTGACAGGGAAAAGCTGTAGATTGAACTTGATTCTGTGTATGCGAGCGAGTTAAAAAGTCTTTAAACTTGAGTGATCATATGGTTGCATTGGATTTGTAATGTTGGTTCATGGTAATATGAATGTGTTTTGTGTGTGTGGCGGCCTTGCGGCTTCTTGTCTTCTGATGTTCTCTTTTCTTTTGACTCTCCTCAGAAAGACTGATATGTGTGTAGGTAGGGAATATAAAAGGAATGAGAAGCCTGAGACGGAATAACATTTCAAGTGGTCTCTGGTTGTGTGGTCCAAAATGTTTCGAAAAGAGTGAGAGAGAGAGAGACAGGCTTCACGTACATGCAATATAATATGCATGCCTGGCATGCATTCGCCTGCAATATACTATATGTGCATTTCTTATGCAAGCGCGTAATATAGACTGTATTTTTTGTATATATGTACATAGTAATATTATGCATGCATATGGATATTGACATCCCCATATATTGTAGTGTGTGGAGGATGGATGGAGAGAATACGAGCCGTGAAAGAAAATGCAGACAATCTTTTTATTTCTATTGGCGAAAGGAGGATGATTTTGCTGACAACTTCGCTCCGTCATTCCCATCCCATTAGCTAAACAAAGGAAGCAAACCATGGAAAGGACCAAGAAAACTAGGGAACCACCGCGTCAATTCATTTGATCATTCTCATCATCCTACCACCATCTTTTTCTTATGGCTTCGCTTGGCTCGCGATGGAACAAAATTGGATGACATGGACGGTTTTTCGGCGAGTCAACCTTCTGTCTTCACAATTCAGTCTCTCTTTTCACTTTCAAACTTTTTCTTACATATTCATTGTTTCATCTTCTCCAAATCATCAGCTACTTCATCTCTCCACCAAACTACACGTCAACCATTATTATTCTTACTACACTACCGAATAATCCTCCGAAAACAATCCATTTGTCTCCAGCTTCCCAGCTTCTGTCTTAAATGCACATACATACACGATTTACTCAAGGCTATAGCTAGCACCTTAATTACAAACAAAAATGAAAGCTTCTCTCACGTGAGAGCAAATTCACACTTGGGATGATAAATTTAAAAAAACATCACGCTCCGCCAGAGGACACCGTAATAATTATTATTGGTGAATTAAAATTCTATTTAAAAAATTGTGCTTCCTAGAAATTCTTTTTGGGTACAATTCTAATAATTTCAATAAATTACAACTCCTGCTTATGAGTCTAAAATATATTTTTTGCTATTGGAAAAAAGATTATAGTACGTATCTACAAAAAGATTAATGCAAAAATTAAACTTTTCACTTTTTCGGAGCCAATTAAAAATAGTATGATCTTCTCCCAATGATTTAACAAACTTAAATTCTCTAAACATCTCTGACTGAGTTCATTCAGTTAAAACGGAGGAAAAAGAGAGGTAGGAAGAATTAAAATAAAAACTAAACGAGTTTACTCAAGTTTCTTGGTAAAACGGTACTCGTTTTTCCTGACTAAAATCTGATTTTTATATTTTATATGAATTTATAGAAAAAATGAAGGTAATCGAGGATTCACCATGGCGCCTTTAAATCCACCAGCACACTCGAATGTCAACCTAAAAGTGGTTCTAGTCACATGTGTGGCTTAAGTATCAAAGTACACAATAATGTAAAACGCGGAACACAAATGTATCAATAAGTCAAAGGTATGGTAAATTCGTTGAATTGATTCCTGATTAATTCAGGAGCTTACCATCTCTCTGAAGTTCGGCTTGTCTTTTGATATTTCAAATAAGCCAGCCGCTGCACAGAGAAATAGAGAAGAGAGCGACGAGTGTGTCGTGGTCGTTTGAGGCAAAAGCTTGAACGTGTGCATTCTCTACATTTAAGTGTATTATATAAATAAAAAAACCATCAACTTTTATAATACTTTGATTTTCTCAGGTCACGTATTCCTACTTGGAATCCTACACTTCAGATGGTGTGTACAGATTTTCCAACACTTTAGCTCGTGTATTACAGAATCCTACACTTCAGTTAGTGTATACAATGTCTTTGTGAGAAATAGGAGGAATTACGGTTTTCCCTATCAACCAACACAATCTCCGTACAAGACTCCTAAATAGCATTTAAATGTGAAAGACGAGGAGAGACATGTGGAAAAAATAATAAATTTTGAATTAGGAATATTTATGAGCGAACTTAATTCTCTCTCACTGTCTCCCACTGTATTTCAACGGCTAAATATCTTGTACATAAGTGCAAGTAGTGTAAACAGGCACCAATAAACACTGGAGGGATTCTTATTGATAGCAAGCTTGATGTATGTTCAGCACTGTAATAAGCTCTGCTCAGATGTTCCATAATCGTAAGTTAGTGATTACTTACCATTATACAGGTAGATTATAAGGTATAAGCTACATGGAAATGTTAATTGAATATATTTGGATATATTTTCGAGAAGAAGGAACATGCTCTCAGGGGCAAGTATCAATATAAAGGAAGTAAAGGATTTTGGAAAAAATGATTCCAAAGGTTATAACCTATTCCCTTGTGAAAGATCATCTTTGAAAGTACAAAGGCTTCGACTATACAGTATTATTTTCAAAGACTGACTTCAGCACTCACGGCTGTTGCTGCTGTTACACAAGGATGTGAGCTTTTAGTTGTAAAACACACGAACATATGAACATGATTGGTACGTCAAAGGCATCACGTTTGCCTGTGTATAATAATAAGATCGCCGTCATCGTCATCCTCATCATAACTTGAACAAATTCTAATTTCTTTCGGTTTTTACCTTTTCCTTCCCTTCCCGCTCCCTATACTACTTACATATATACTACATGCAATCTGACATCCTGACAAGTTTGTTCGAGAAGGTAGAGCGTGGAAGCAAAGTCAGTGAATCAGCGAACAGCTCCTATACATAGTCAAAGAACATATACATACTGGGGAGAGAGCTTGGGCCAAATTCATTTCACGCATTTAAGTCGCCTGTCAAAACCATCCGGCTTCCGTCCCACTCTTTGTTTTCTCAAGCCTTCTCATACCTTTGTGGAAATGCGTACGCACATTCCGTATTTTCCAGCTAACTCAATTCAAATCCAATCTCTATCTAAACTCTCTTCTCCTACCTGAATGCCCTACAAATTCACTCCACACTCTTCTTTCTCAATGCTTTTTCAATACTCACGTAACATCAACAAATTTTCAATTTCGACCTCACTCTTCTTCCTCGATCGCTTCTTCCTTTTAGACATAACAATTTTCCTTGTTGTTTTCGAAGACAGTCTGTCAGACGGACTTCAAAACAACAATCGATCAGAACTCATTGATTGCAAACAAATTTTCATATTCCAATCGACGGTTGACGCTCCAGTTCCCCATTATTTTCCCGTTGACGCACTTATGACGTCTCCATAATAACGACTAACAGAATTGAAAATTAGCGATTTACAAGATTGGGAACTAGTATAGGAGTGACGATGGATAAAATGTTAAAATAGCCGATTAATACGATTTCAAAATTGACGACAGACATTTAGACTTCGATGCTCCAAATAATTAAAATCGAGCATATATTAAACAAGTCCAACAACAACAGCTTTATTACAAGTTGGTCCAAAGAGCTAATAAATATTTTAACAACCCCTAAATAGCTTGTTCTGATGACAGGAAGCAGAAATAATGATTCCTTGACTGCACTAATTCCTTCACTTACATGATTCCATTAATACAGCAACGACTTCATTAGTGTGTAATGTCCATAAATTCGTTCAATACAATATAAACGTCGTCATTACATTATAAATTACATCATAAATAATCATTACAGACATAGAATATCGTTGTCACAACAGCAATTCCAACAACATCAAGTGTACTTATAAGTACATGTCGACGTCAAAAATGGATGGAATTTCCACTGAAAACGTTAGGTTGCAGTAATTAAAGCCCGTGGTCGTAATACTGTAATGTTACAAGTTATAAACAGGTTATTGTTTGTTGGAGTAGTGGTTCGAATTGGAAAATACTAACAATTATAAATTACTTTGTTGTCGCTTTGGAGTCGAAGCTGTAAATTATTTGGAGTAAACAACAATATGACTTGAGGTACATCGTGGCATATGCGGGGTGAATAGAATTACTACGGCATGACAGGGTAAGCCATAAAGGAGTTAGCAATAATAATAATCGGAACATTTAAAGTCATTGAAAATATCATATATACACTATATTTGTACGATTAAGTACAATCTGTAATAAGTAAGAGGGTAAAAAGTATGCGTATATACGTATTAGACAAGCTCTTTGGAGCATTGAGGGAAGGAAAAGGCAAGGAGGTTCTTACGCGCGACGACGGGAAAGTGCACAGGTAGACTCTACAATTATGCCATCAGTGGAGCCAAATGATGATAAATCGACGAGACTAAAACACAAAATGATGATAGCTTAATGCTACTTTTATAACAGACGTCTGCATTTATCTAAATGGATATTAATTTACTTTGTAATTCTAAATAGGTCTAAAACCTTGAATTATTTCCCTCTCACCCTGCTCATCAGTACGTACTTACAAGTACTATATATAAGTACAAAAAAGCACAAGCACCCAAAAGATACGTGCTCCTATAATGTCTTATGAGCGTACTATAAAAAATATACTGTGTGACTATATATATATAAAGCAGTCTACGTTTGTCAAGGAACTCGAACCATTTAACCCAACGTGTAGTTATCCTCTTATGCTAACTTGATAATAATAAGTAATACGATTATCACTCTGTCGCTTATTGAAATAACAAAACTGCTATTGTCATTTGTACGTATTATACCCAAATTCCACTGACTCATAAAACTTACACATACCTTCTTAAAGGACTGTATTCATTATGTGTAATATAACGGTATTTATAAGTAGGCAATAATAAGTAGGGAAATATAATAATTTCGCAAGAAAAATTCTAACAATTCGTTTACGAAACTATAGTAATTTCTGCCATGAAACAACTCCTTCAACGTCACAATCCCTTTAATGACTTGATTTAATTCCCAATTAAGTAAATCTAGCCTTCCGGAATGCGCACTTATCTTCCAAAAGAATTGCACAACAACATATGGCTCGAGTTTCGCCAGGTATAATTATGCCATATTGCATATATAATTTTCAAACGAATAAATCAAACGAAGATAATCTGGAGGGGCCTTGGCAGCGGGGAGATATGGACAACTACAAATATACTAGGACTGCATATATAGTATATTCTTATTATGCATCGTATATATAGTTCTATACGGAATATGTATACATATAGAAAAAACATACTGAGAATATGGTTCGAGTAAAGATTTCGTGGTGTTTTCCAGCGTCCTCGTGCATAAACTGTACATAAGTATGTACATATACACGGGATAAACAATATGAGAAGGATGGAGGAAAAGCCGATTAGTGCTTTGATGTATGGGTCTTAATTCCTCTCTGTTTCCCACTCTCTCCTCCATACATTATATTTATGAGGATAATATTAAGGAGCGTCTAACTGAGTTTGTAGCATAAAGCATTATATTAACTTCATATTTTCTCGGGACACAGCAGAAACAGAAAGAGAGAGAGAGAGGTTTGATATTTATTTGCCTGCCGGTCGCCTGGTCGATTAAGATACGGTGGAATGACCAAAATGGTCATCCGGTTTCTCTCTCTTTCTCTTGACTAAATCACCCTGCAGGAAAATGTAGCTGAGTTAACAGCTCGCAACCAAAATAACACATATTAAATTGTGCATTGAAACATAAAGGAAACATATACATGCTTCGGGACCACGTATACAAGCTCAGGAGCCACCATACACACCATGTTTGCAAGCAGGACTTTTATATAGGATTAGACCATTAATGGGGGAGCATCATAAATAAAGTCATAATCATAATAGTTGCCAATGCCAACTTAAACAAGACCATCCCATAATTCATTTCCCATTGGCCAATATAAACTGATTTTCTAATCTGGACCCAGGCAACCACCAGCACACATACAAAGCTGCAATTACTATTATTACCATTAAAAGCACAAAAACCAAAAGCCAGAACCGAAAACAAGAGTAAATCCGCTCCGTCCAACTTACGGATTATTGTAATGGAACCGAAATTATTGCTGCCCTCTCTTACATCGTACTTCAAATATTATAACACAACTATTTAAAATCTGTAAATATAGGAGAACGTCCATTTAACATAGTGAAACTAAGATAACCTTCCATATACTATAAATAAAAAACAACCTTTCGTACAAGTACAAATAATATAGGATCATAACACTTAAAATCATACTAAAATATTAGACAATAGTTTGACCTAACAAATATTATATAAAAACTACCTTTTACATACAAAAAATACTAAATCCTGTTGTCCAAAGGAATTTAACTCCTCCCAACATTGAGACATACCAACAAAATCAAATCTCATTGCTGTTATAAATACTAAACACATGCAATATCCCAAAGCAAATATTATAGGCTCGTCCATAGCAGCAATAGCAAATAACATAATATTTAGTTCCTGGCCACTCGTATATTTGCTCCTTATCTTAGTCAGAACTCAGAACAGGTTTAAGAAACGACCCTTGTCAACTCCAAGGAAACTCATAAACAAAAAGTTAATCGGTGGTCCTCACTAATTGCTTTGCTCCTTTCTGTATTTCAAGTATTTTTTGACAGTGTCAGTATCTCTGGAGTCGTGCTTGTGAAAATACTCTATACATAAATACATGTAAGAAATAGCATCCTAATAAAAACTAATGGACCCCACCAATGAATAAAACAAAATAAGAATTCAATTATTATTCAACTCCTTAGATCTAATAGCATGTGTGTAAGTAAATTTTATTAGATCTTGTATAATACTTGTGATAATGTTTATTTCAGCCGCAACAGTAGTACTACAGCAATATTAAAGCTAGACATTACAATAATAGCTTTGTTTAGAAATACGCAATCACAATAATTGTTCGATTTTTAGCCGGGGTTACCACAGCTAAAATGCAGGAATCTAAAGAGAGGATTAGTATAAGAGCAAGAAGACTTGACCAAAGTGAGGAGCTATAGTGTAACTGTGTATCATTGTTTGCGGAGGAGAGTATTTTGCTAAAAACTTGTTAGATTTTAGTGTGTAACTTGTGAATGTGTCTGCTCTGTTGGTTTGTTGGGTGTTCTTGAGTAAAAGTGGAGTTTATTGTCGATTGCAGCGTGCGACACTACATAAGCGGTGGCTGGAAAAGGTAAGTTGCTTTTAGTGTATCCAAGATGCTGTGCCAAGCTCTTTTTCAACCAACAGCAAAGCAAATGTAGTCCATTTATAGGTATATACTTATTAGCCAGATCCAAGAATGAAGCCGCAGTATAAATATAAAAGTTTAGATACATGGATGTACTACTATATAACACTAAACATACGGGTATACATACTACTATAGGCATACATGTACACTTGAGAGCGTGTACAGACGAGCGAAGAAGTGGTGGAACACCAGGGATTTAACGTGAGGGAGGACGCAATGGACGCAGGATGGAGTAAAAGGTTTTTATTGGCGTTGTTGGCATCCATCAAGGCTGTGAAACTGGCATTTATGAGGAGAGCTTTGATTGCAATAACCCTTAATCATGGTTTATAGGACGTCGGCGAGTGATTACACGAGGCCGCCTAGCTCTCTATTGCCTCTCTAATGGAAATAACATTAGCTCCCCTACCCGCTTCACCTCTACTTACTTACCACGATGCACACACATAATACTACACACACACACTCCATGTGTTCAAATGACTACCCCAAAAATCCACATCAACTGTCCTTAAAAACAAGGTATCAAATGAGAACAAACTGTACTCACTTGCATTTTACCTCATACACATACTCTCACTTGTAGATATAGTCCCACACTCTCTGTGTGTTCTTAGTTTTATTCGTCTCCCTGCACTTACTCTCATCTATAGCCACACACGTACCATCTCATTCCTGTACAAAAAGAATGTATTAAATATCCCACTGATTTTCTTCCCGTAGAAAGCTATAACTAACTATTGCTACAAGTATAAAGATTACCTTTATTTTAACTAAATACCACAGAGTAGGAATGGCATCGACATCGTAGAACCCAAGTACTTATTAAGTATCTATATCTATAACCACCATGACCCTGAACTCCAGATGTATTTCTATATTTGCACTGTAGGTACTTCTATATACATACCTCCACACTACTTACTCTCAACTGTACTGCAATGCATATTATATAAGCAAATACTCCACCTCCTCAACACCAACTTAATATGCAGCATATCCAAACACGATTCCCTCATCGTCACTCCGTCAACTGTTAACTTAAATACTATTTTTTAAATTAACAACGCAATAAACATTCTATACAATGTTATGCCAGGACATAAATCGACATCGGAACTTAAATTGCGAACATGCTTGCACGCCATCTGCAATTAATACTAAGGTTTCCAGTACATAACATGTTATACACACTTTTCTGTTATGTGCTGTATGTACAAATGTACATCTAGTCTTTAGAATGGCGTTTCCACCATTGGATGCAATATTGCAAAACTTGGGTAGTAGCTGAACGTGCGCTACCTGTCTTAATTTCCTCTCCGAACATGTATTTATTAGGGATAAATTAAAACTCTGAAGAAAATTAATAGCTCTGAGGCTCTGCAAATTAACTCCCACTCCCCTGGTAATTTTGCAACACTTCCTCTCATACATTATGAAAATAATAACGTATAAATTTCAGGGAAAATGTTCGTAATAGGCGATACGTTTCTTATATTTAAGCCCAGTTGGCTGTCTTAAAGCCCCTACGAAAATACTTAATAAATAAAGTACTGGAATTTGTACATTTCCTAATAGTAAACATAACAATTAATGGTTGAGAAACATGGAATTAGTCGAAGTTTCATGTTCACTTTGATTATATTATAATTTATATGCAAACCGTTTTCCCTATAAATTTCCAAGTGTTTCCACAAAAGTCGATAATAATTCCGTATATGAGATAATAGCATGGCATTATTATAATGGAATATACCAATGTAACAATACAGAGCAATACTTTTAATGCAAGACGTGTAAGGGTTCCTCACTAAAAGGTATAAGGCAATGAAATTAGCTTTAGATCTACAATAAGATTACGTCTTACTACTTACTACATATATAAGTACTAACTTGCGTACTGATAACAGAACTGATGCTGATGGGCAGTTGGTGTGTGTATAAAAAAGAGCGTAAAATGTGAAATGTTATTGGAAGAAGATACTTGATTTCCCAGAGAGATGTTTATGGATGAGCTATTAACAAGTTTGTGAAGATGTTTACATTTTCCACAACGTCTACATTATGTCCTGGGTTATACATGTACACAGGGAGTTAAATGATACAAGAGGAAACTGAGGGCTTTACTATTCCAATTTTATGTATTTACAACATCAGCCATGATTTTAAAGTGGGAAAAATGTTCTTGGAGGTAAATTCGTTAGCCTATAAGTGTAAATCACTTTTATTGGCGGACAACATGACATTTTACTTTTCATATGTACTAAAAGCATGCAGTCGTAGGTTGTGGCCCTGTTAACTCCTTGTTATTCTATTCAATCAACGTCTTCCATTTTACATTCACATTGAATCATTCCTCTTTGATATGATTTCTCCATCTGCATCTCCGTCATGTACGAATCCATCTTTTTCATACTAGAAACCGTCATTGTTAACGACAAATACCTAAACCATATCATCATTTTCTTCATTAAATGGTACAAACATTCAGCTGAATTCAATAATAAGTATGTAAAATAATTTTAAACATTAAATAATACATAATAAACAAGAAATATACATATATAATAATAAAAACCGGTGTAAATACAAAATTCAGATATTTTATATAATTCTCTAATATCTCATTAACGAAATCAAAATAAAGTAGCAAACACTTTGTTTCTACATAAAAATTCGATACCTGCACTAATCGTAAGTAAGCCCCATTAATTAAATATAATTACTCTATTGTCAGCCAAATGAATACAACTAAGAGCTGTAGATTAATTTGAAAAGATAATGACAATTACTTGCTTAGCATGTAAAGCTTTCCTGCAACATGAAAGGATTAATCATACGAATTTGCAATGCTAATAATAGTATGTGGTGGCATAGATAGCTGGTTGTGAGTGTGAAAGTTCAGGGTATCACTGGCGACAGTCCCCTTACTTACGTAGAGTGAGTAGAGCGTATAGTAGAAAAGTAATTTATACGGATAGGGCAATAAAAGGGTTATTGTTAGCATGGAAATGGTGTAAAATATTTATAGCAGTTATTTATGGTGAGGGGTGAAACAAGTGATTAGATTTCCAGGTGTGTATGGAGTGTTTTGTACAGGCTCTGTATACAGGTTTAGATAGTTGGCGAGGTGAGTTTGAGTATGTATCGCTGACAAGGTGATGATAAAAGAAGCTCGTATATTTTCCTAGAGAATGGTAAAGTGTGATGTTGATGACGATGCAGCCAATAATCTAAGAACTTTTCAACATTTTTATGCCCAGAAGTGGCGAAGAACCCTTATAGCCATATATGTTAAAAGGTTACTCAAAATTCCAATGACACTCATGCTTCACACTACCTTGCCGTATCTCTTTTGTATAAAACCATGTTCAACTTAACCGACATCTTCACTTTATTTATATGTTATATACAGCTGAACTATAAACAATATACACGATATATAATATGAAGACGCTATTCCTCTGAACTTTATACGGATATAGTTCTTATGATATATACCAAAGAACTTTACCAACATTACAACAGAACAGCCTTTACCTTTCCTCTCACAATCTCCCTGTCGCCTTACGTCGTAAAATGAACAAAAGTGTTCAAATTATTCTGTTACTTTTATTTTAGACATGCCGACTTTTGAGGTAATGTCATGAAATTAACTCCGAGTTCTCCCTTCAACTCTAATCCTCCATCTGTTTATTTACTTTGGCCATATACATCCATCAAAACACACAATGTCTGCATTATTATTCTATTTTCTTGTCTTTCATTACCTCCATCATATCTCACAACCAACCTAGAGACAGTATTGTCTTCATAAAGGTTCTATATAATGCAGCCACTGTCATAAAATTCAACGGCTGATGCTGCCGACAGCTTTCTAAAATCCCATTTTACTGTAAATGCAATTCATTCACTACTTTGGAAATGTTGTTCAATAAGCTCTTTCGATGTAAATACTATTAATGAACTGTTTGAATTTATAGTTTCTTTATATATTACTGGGTATGCTGTCCCTTCGTAGTTACCATATATTACATGAGCAGCTCAAGTGTCCAGGCATTTATGACTTCAACAAGCAATATACATTTTTTTAACTTTACCAAGATTATGTCAAGAACAGACATGATTTTGAAATTTTATAAAATGATGGTCCTGGAAAATCCAACAGTTGTTTCCTTATCTTTAGTTTCGAAGTTATTGCAATGGATTGAAGATTCTAAACGGGCAGATGGAGTTTGAAAATCCTGAAAATAGTTGCAATCACGTAAGCACATAGACATTCTTGTTAATGCTGAAAATCATTGTATTAATAATCTTGACCGCACGAGATGTCAGCACTCCAGCGAACTTGACCATGATGAGTAGTTCTGGAAATGGGAAAAAGGAAAGTGTTATTGTTCATTTCCCCGCAGAGCAAGAGTACCTCACAATATTTACGACACTCATCCTGCCTCCTTAACCGAGTCTTGTCCCTTAAAAACTATACCACTAATGAATCTTCTGAGCACAGCAGCAACAACAACACAATTGCCAATAAGGTTACTCTTCTCGTATTTCTTAACTACTTCTGATCCTGAGTATATACTAAACTATCATGTTATAAATATTAACCCCATTCACAGAGTGCGATTACAGGGACATAATAATCCTCCGCCAAACTTGCCACCTACCGCCATAATATATAAATATATTCAGTCCGTACAAAACTATAAAAGTCAAGAAGTTGCCATCAAATGGCTAGAATCCAGAGTTTTAGTACGAAATATATTTTATATACCGGGAAAATATAGCGAAACGAAAAGGATGCTGAATAAGAACTTAAAATATCGAACTACATAAAATCAGAAGCACCGCATACTTGGAGGTCGTAAGATTTAATATGCAGCATTGCTCACCACACTATAAAAGAAATCTATCATAAACAAGGAGGAAACTTGACTCAAAATCCTTTCATATATATTCCGTAAATTCTTGATGACTGCAAGGGTCGTTCTTATCAATGCTCGCGCATCGCCCAGGAAATTTACTACTAGCCTTTATATTATTGTTACTGTCATCATCCCCACCGCCTCCAAGTTTTATATATCAATATAAAAAGCGAATTGCACAAACTACTGGAAGATGCCATTATGGAAGAATATGAGAGATGTTCCTTCGGAGAGATACTTACTTCTTGTGTACAATCATGCATGTGGCCATGCTGGGGAAATATAAAGAGACCGCCGACAAATACACGATTTATCGTATCTCCCCTGTATAAGGCTAATAAGCAATTAAGATATGGAATTACACTCATACTTCATACCAGCGTCAACTTTATACCTCATAAGTTATTCTCCGTCTGACTTGTTTATCTCTCCTTAGCCTTTTATATCATTGTATGTGTCTCCCAAACCAAACTATTGCTTTCTTTCGTCGTACATCTCACACTCAATATCATATTTAATTTCTACTCCATACAGTCCATGCACAATTCACATACACACGCATACACACTACAAGAAAAGACATACATTTCAATTGCTGTGCATCAACGTACGATCACGCTAATTAAACTCACATGTGCGGCCAGCTGTGTAATGAATGGAGTCCCGCTCCCTCTCGTCCAAAGTGATATATTGTATCATGGAAATGATAATGAGTT
This sequence comes from Lipothrix lubbocki, assembly GCA_034696945.1. Classification (NCBI taxonomy): domain Eukaryota; kingdom Metazoa; phylum Arthropoda; class Collembola; order Symphypleona; family Sminthuridae; genus Lipothrix; species Lipothrix lubbocki. Next base: position 62,372 of record JAQGAK010000079.1, on the reverse strand, counting down.
TAGAAAATCATAGAAATGCGGAGGGAATTGAATGTAATAGGAAAAAATGCTACTAACTTCAATTGGGCAAGCTAGTATAAAAACTTTAAATGCACATAGTCTATTGCATTATCTATATAGAACTTCCGAGGACAAAAACAAGTTTGATTAATTGTTGGAGCTTATTACAGACGAAGGCGTGAACTCTCTCCGCCTTAATCATGCTTATGTATGTTTTTTAAATGTTCCCTCCACATATAACGCTTGTCACTTTTGGACCAAGCTCTAAAACTTTACCCGAGATTTCAGCTTGTTCATTTCTTCACACACACTATGTCACTATATACACCGCTTGTGCAGGGTGGGCTAGAATGTTGACAGAACATGTTCAGAACGCAATGCGTTGTATGGCACGAAGAACGAAATAACACGTGAAGCATTGTACCTACACAGAAATCTACCTGAATATAAAGCATAGTTAATAGGAAACCTTGAGGAAGCACATTGGTAACGCACACGGAAATCTGTGGAGCCAGTAAGCAGAAACTGGCTGCGATGAATGCGAGCATCATGATTCTTGACTAACCCTGCATTTAAAGGCATCCAGAAGATTATTACCGGAGATTGTTAATCGTGAGAGCTGATAATTTGGAGCTACACAAAGTATATAATAGGGGTCTTATGGTTCCAAAGGGATGGAAGGTAACATCCTTCAAGAAAAATCTCTGGTTGTAAATTTATGGACAAGAACTACGAAAGGGAAGACAGAGTGCAGGAACAGTAAAATACATAGTAGAGGTTCCTCCGTACATATGAAATATGGCTGACAGGCTTTATGTACGAGAGAAGATGGAGCATGAAGGGCGCGGTATCTTTATCCTCAGGGGGAGTGCTTTGATGGACGTGTCAAATTCGTGGCAGGTATTGTATCGTCCAAAGATAAATGACTGAGGCGGAGAGGCCAAACACCACGCTTTGTACATGCTGACATGAGCTGTCCGCGTTAATTTACTTCGGCAGTCTGCCCTGTCCGTCCGCTCTTCGCTCTCACTCTCTCCCGACCAACTTTTCCTCTTTTTCAAGCCTCATCACTTTTCTCAAGATTTTCCCTCCTTCACTCTGTCATTACTCAATACTTTCCTGTACTTGACTTTTCCTTCGTGCTTTTCCATTTATACCATTGTAGAGAAGGTCTAATACTATATTTCTCCTCTGCACTTACTCTCCATAAGAGTGTGCACTTGGCATGCAAATACATAGGAGATTCGTGATTCCTCCTAACTTTTTCTTTAATAACTGAGATCAACAGTAGCAACAAACACGAGTGGCCTGTTTCGATTACGCTCTTACGAGAAATAAAATTTCTCACTCATTCACTCTCTTCAGATTCTTCTTCAGAGAGCGCAACATATTGGGAAAAACAAGTAGAAAATAAGAGAAACCAAGCATAAATACGTAAACCTTGAATACAATAACAGAAATAGGATTGTAAATGATTTGGAAAAGATTGCTTTCAGCAATTCCGAATCCTGATAGTAATTTGGGATATAACTTAAACCATATGTTCGAAAGGAATTGAAAAAAATAACATGGGAATAATTTCCTGGTGACAGAGGTTAGACATGGGTCGTTTCCACAGAGACATTTCTTGGAAAATATGCTTCACTCATGGAGCTAAATACACTCAACGGAGCAGAGGACGGCCGAAACCCATACCAGAACCGCGGCAATGTGGTTTCTATTAATGAAGCTAACTTATTTACTCGCCTTCGTTCCACTTATCCCAACCGCTTGCAATTAGCATTAACCCAATTGTTTTAGCTGCCGATCAAGTTTAATACAAGGAATATCCTACAAATTATTTTTTTCATAATGATCTTATTTAGTATTAACTACAATTAGTTTTGCCAGTCCCACAATTGTTTAATCAATTTACTTTTTCTTCAATTTAATAAAACAATTTATGTACATACTCAAATTCTTGCCGTTAATTCCTGTTTTTGTCCATCTTTTCCACTGAAAAGCTACCATTAACATACGACAGGACAAGACAAGTTCATTACTGTAAACCCAATAATTATTCATTAATCCTGCAGCCCTTTGTTATAATAAATTCTAATCCATCTGCATGCAAACTAGCCGTAAAGGTTTTAGCTAATTGCAAGATTAAAAGCTGATTGTTACACTGTACACATACACAGTCTGATTACCTTCACGTGTGTAGTGAACAAAATCCTTAAAGTAAATTCATAAAGAGGTTTAAGTTTATGTACCATGTGTAGATTGCAGGAGGACTACAAAAGTACGGATGAGGAACTATACATTGGAATGTTGAAGGTAAATGGAGTTGAAACGGGATTGTGTTGACACAAGGCTTTATCCCAATGGGATTGTATTTGTTCAATTGACAGTACTCGTTGTACGAACATGGAGAATATGCAGCATGGTTTACTCTTATTTTGTCGTACATACATTATACTGCAATCTCATTTCATGTCATACGGACAGATGCAATGTAGTATATATATTCAGGGGGTACACCAGAAGAGGAAGATAGCGGACAGTTACAGCGAACTTGTCTTCTCGGCACACACATGACCGATGTATACACAAGTAATAATAATAAGTACAAGCTTGGATGAAATAATAGCATGTCATGTTACACTAATAGAAATCTAAATCCGAATTGAAAGCAGGAAAAGATGGGTTTTATGTGACACGTCATGTTTAGATGGTCATATTGTCCTACTGGCAGGAGTACACTACTGTTTACGCAAGGCATGGGGACCTTCCTCTGACATAGCCACACTTTACATACCCACATAACGTACAAACTTAAACGAATGCATAAACGATGTAGTTCACATATACAGATATACCATATGCACATCCAGAAACACTACACAAACTACCAATGACAAGACAGTGAGACACAAATACAGCAAGGCATTGGACATGGCACATTGAGTTTAGGGATTTAAATTCTTTTGTATATAGAGAGGACTTGGAATGATCCACATTGTAATGCATACTTTACGGCGTTATAAATGCAAACGGACACAACCAGTGGCTCCGACTCTCTGATGAGAGGTTTACTTAAGCTCTTTGTTCAACTCCCGTGTACAATTTGTAATGTATTAGCTCTATGTTTTCTACTGCAGTGACCATTCTTGGCCCTCCCCGCATTTACTCTTGTCTCTGGATTATTTTATTACAAAAATAAGCCTTGTCATTCTTTTTGTTGTTCAGCACCCGCACTACCCGACCAATTTTCCCTTTCCTACACCTAACAATGCCGTCTAGGGTTTCCATTGTACATGTGCATACAACATAGTACGAGCTGTAGTAAATAGCCTTACATAAGGTTTATACTTTTCAATAATATAACATAGATATACATTCAAGCACCCTTTATGGTTCATAGCACCGAAGGAGTGCGTAATATAAACAATTTCGAAAAACGCCAATGACAAATACAAAGTTTGTATAAGTATACACAAACTGTTCAACTTTTAGCAGCCTTTTATACTTTTTAAGTACTTTGTGTGTATATGAAAATTGAGGGACGGCGACTGCAAACATGGAAGCATGCATAAGTAACAATGCACAATAGGCAATGTACAGAATTGAAGTTACTTGAGCACACATGTAGTTACATAAAGGAGATATAAAAACTGAATTCCGTATGATGAAAAAGACTTGAATATAAAAGTAAATCCTACACACGCATAAGATATAAATGGCAAAGGGTAGGATGCACTTCTAAAGTAAGACTGCAGAGGCTCACATGTACGCAACTTTGACATGACAAACATACATAATGGATGTATGGAGATTTACGGGTTTCAGTTTACTTTCCATTAGTCTATTGGATGCTTTTCATCACTTGTCACCCTTGTCACTCTTCTGTTTGTTCCATATAGTTTTTAGGGAATCTTCTTGTCATGTTCCATCAACTTGAAAAATTGAACTTGCTCAAATTTTAATCTTATCTTGTTCGCGAAATTCAAAATTGCTGTTACTATAAAAGCTTAAAGGACGACTGTGCATATGCAAGCGTTAATATTTACAATTGTGTTTTCACTATATAGGTAGTTAGATAATCGATATCTTTTTTTCCCTACTTTCTCCGTTTCTCTCTTCTTGTGAGTGTATATATACGTACTGTCTGTCACAACTTATTTCAATTACTTGCACAAATGCCAGCAACAGCTACCACACAAATTTATTTTGCACGAAATGTCCTCGTACATTAAACCAACGTCTTGTGCAAGATGGACGAGGATTTATGGGACGGGCACCTTCAAGGTAGCGACTCCTGTATCTGCCGCCTTTCGTCTTCACCGTAAGCCCAGCAACAAATGTGCCTCTTATATACATTATATAAATAACAGTTTTGTGTTTTGCAACCGGAATTCGGTTCAACAAAACTACCATTGTCAGTTTGCATTAATATTTCAAACCCTAAAATCCCAACGAATCGTACTTTCGTGACCAAGAATCTTCATAAATCGTTAAGAAATGCAGCTGATAATTAATTTATTTTAAAATCTTTAATAGGTATATCTACTATATTTGCTAGAAATAATTTTATATGTAGATGCTAAATTGCTAAGAGAATGACGTGGTAAGGATGGAGGTCGTACAAAAGAAAATTCAAAATCATAAAAATGCTAAACATAGCAAACCAAATCCGAAACCACGGAGTCGTCTAATGAAATACAAAGGCACATCCTCCCGTTGATAATTGCTGAGGTTAGGAGTCGGCTCTTTGGGAAGATTACTGCAACAAGGTCGTTAACAAGCTGAGCACTACATAATCCACATCCCGTTAATGATGTGGAAGTTGGGGTAAAAATACACTTGAGATTCCTCCCCGCACACTGAGAAAATCGAGCGGAATTACCCAAAAGGATGGGAAACAAATGAGAAATTTAATCAAGAGAAGAAAAACGCAAAAGTAAGTGTAAAAGAGTGGGCAACCGGGGTGTAACTACACTTAAATTATAACATGCTATTATCGGAATATATACGTGTTTACGGCTACACCAGACAAGACTTAAGTATGACATCAAATGTATCTCCTAGTCCCTGTCAGGGAGTTTTCAAGTAAACAAATATAATTGGATTCCTATTCTATTACTTCCTTGCACATACACCGCAGATACACGCAATATAGTACTATAAAAATATAATGTATGCAAGTAAGTGCTATAAGAAAAGCGTTTATGCGTAAATGGGAAGACGAAGCGCTGCTTCCTACACTTCAGGGAGAGACTTGTGTGAGTACAAGTTTTGTGAATAAGGCTTGAATGTGTATGCAGATAACTACTAAAAAGTGTTCGTATGCTTAAAAGATATAACTGCATGCGTATTCGGCCTTTAAGGATGAATGTAATCCAGACCTTCGCATTCAGCACTATCCGGGAGCCACAAATCTTACAAGATTAGGCTAGCCCCTGACCATATTTCACGTAAATTGTGACACAGATTGCGAGCGTAGGGCAGCCGCTCGCCCGAAAGCTCTCATCTATCTTCTGACCTCGTACCGATGCCACATTACTCTCTTCCAACAAATACACACACATATACACACACAACTCCGGGGCTTCTATGTAGAAATCCACACAACTCCTCACTTTCATCCATATTCTTCAGATTTTAAGTTTCAGCACGACGGACCACGGTCTCATAGTACAAATATAATAGTTCTCCATATGCACACATGACTGTGTATACCGCAGGAGGTAGCTCATATGGAAGAGACAGAAATAAGAGAGAGAGAGAGAAGATATGGAAAAAATCCTCCCACCTAAAAATGTACAATGTGATACCCGGGCCTGATAAATTAAACTGGTCTGCTTCATGACCTCCCTCCCTCCTTTTTCTTCCATGACCATTTTCCTTACATACATAAACACTTATTTATTATTATTGCCTTTTCCCTTTTTTCCTCCCTACAATTTAACATGAGTCTCCTGGCATTTACGTTAAGTCAGCATAGTGTTCATGAATGTGTTCACTTCAAACCTAATACTACACTCTTGACAATCTTACACTTATTTTTCCCCAAAACTCTAGCACCGTTACAGCATAAAGTATAGCCTCCCTAACAAATTGCTTTCAAGTAAAGTCTTCCAATGTTATGTACTCTTTCCATATATATAAATATACCCTGTACTTTTACCTTTAAACATACTGTCACCATATTTCAACAGGCTCCTTTTCGTCACCACTTCATCATCCAGTTGTACACAACATATAGTACAACAACAAGACAGAGATTTGTCAAAAAACTTTAGATCAAAATGAGCAGACTGATCCCCCTATATACACTAGGAGACAAGTCCTCCTCGTGATTCAAGCTTTCCTCAACGACAAAGAAACAAAGAAGTGAAATTGAATGTTACATGCATTCTCCCAACACGTGAAAATCTTATAGGTTTTGATTTATTTCTGATTTTCTCCAACTTTTATTTCTCCTTTTGGGTTTTCCCTCTCGAAAGAAATAGAAGAAAAGGGAATAAATTCACGAGTTTTATGTCTATCTGTACATACCGTTCCCATTGCTTATTCCGTATAACGCACCACCTCCATTCCCCTTTACATGCGTATGGGGCTTATGTGCACTTTACTGTGTGTATAACATAGAGAGAAGCTTGCAAATGATTTAAAACAGGGACGGTAGATTTGATTTGCTCAAGTGGAAGACTCCAGACGGTTTCCCATAGATTACTGCCGGTGCCAACTGCAACTGCCAAATTCATCGAATTGAATGGAAGGTTCGTGCCAAGTTTGCGTCACTGAAACTTCCATTTGCCACTATATTACATTTTACACGGCAGTCAGCTTTACTCTACAGCTCTCATGAAATGTGTAAATTGGCGCCATTTTTGGCCTCTAAATTTCGGATTTGTCTTCTCTTCAATCCCATTGCCCTTCCTTATGGAGTATCTGTATATATTCTATTCCGAATTACTATCCACACTAATATAAAAACTATATACGCTATCTACTTTTCCCTAAAAAAAGCCCCACTGTACGAAACTCTTAGCACACGCACAACTCCAGCTCCACAGTTCACTATGCACTCGGACATCGAATGTATAAGTATACGTGCGTTTCTTGTAAATACACTATCTTTGACTTTAATACAAGCGTGTATCATCGCTGGAAATATATATTACACTGAAAATTCTGCGTGCTGACATGCCACCATACTTTTAACCTTCACTAAAGGACAACTACATACGGCAATAACATTATTTATTTTGTGTGAAAGCAGTTGAGATTTTGTATTTACTGTAAGTCTGGTAACGCATAGCATATCGTCACCAAAGGTTCTTAGAGTACCAATTTCTATCCCTTTAACACAGATTTTGGCACATTTGGGTACTTCACCATTGGTATATAACTTGACTCAGGAAAAGTTTCCTGTCTTCCTCCTCTCCTATAAATACGCACTGATAGAGTGTGTATAGAAGCGCGGGAGTTTCACAGCTAGGAATGAAAACAATGGGAAGCCTTTCTCCCGGCTTTATTCCCTCACTTCCTTTTCCTGGCTGACTCACACATTGGAAATAGCGTTTCGCACTAAATATCAGTCTAACATTATTAGCTTATAAATTACGCTGATATTTTCTAAACATCCCCTTGTATTCGTACATACAGTTATAGCACGACAGCAGATACGACGAATATCGTAGTGTTTTGCTATTACCTGCTGCAAGGAAGTGTATCAAATGAATTGAAACATGGAGAAAAGATCCAACCATCAATGAAAGCGGTGTGAGCGTCAACAATGAAAAGTAAAAGGGTAGTTGCCCACATGCTATGTAAATACATGGAGAGAAAGCATCACTTGTAGCCAACTCGTTTATAATTTTACATATGAAATTGTTCATCTACCCATCCAACACATACTCAAGTCCTTGACAGTAGTAGACTTTCTTTCCCTCTGCATACAAATCTGTACACCAAGGACTATGTACACATTCATATACAATAAGGGACTGTAGGGGAATATTACTGTGAACAAGTGACAAGGGGTGAATCCTCACCTAAAAAGTATTACGAAGGGGGAATGAAAGGGGAAATTTTTTAAATGTTCAAGAACAGTAAAAAATAAAATCCAGTGAAAGGTTGTATTGTATAAATTCCATAATGTTATGGGACTGTTATATGTATCTGTAGAAACTCCACAGTATAATACATAGCACAAACATGTTTATTCCCCCCGAAGTATAATACGAGCCTTCAAACCCTACAAGAATGCAAAACGATTTGATTGTGCTAAATTGCAAAAATTTTATAAAATTTTTGAAGATTTATTACAGAAGGGGACTATGTCAGCCCTACGTCTAACTCTCCAAGACAGACCATATTGCATTATTTATCAGAAAAGCTCTCTGGGTGGCTTCCCGTCCACCCTTTACCCGTACCTAAACAATGTCCATATGAAAATTCAATTCTGTCAATATTAATTTCAGATAGTAATTCCCCTGGACCGTCAAATTATTTAAGGTTGTCAACAGCGCAGATATTACATGTAAAAGGTAGAATATCGACGACACTACATTATAAGTTATAAGCACCTGAAACATTAGTAATAATTAATTCGTTCAATAATGAGGAATAATTTCCAAACAAGAACCTTGCCGTTCCATGTTTACCAGGAAAGAGAACGAGACGAAGTTCAATTAAAGTTCCTCGGTCACATTCCGACATAGGAACCCCTCGGCTCTTCAACATGCAACTAACACAAATGTATGACAGCTCTACAGACATGAAACAAGACAAGCTATTTTATTCTCATTGAAACCTCCTACACTGGAACAACTACTATACTACTACTACTACCTACTTAAGAGTAGCTCGTTAAGACGGCGTTTGTGTTGTATGATTGCCGCCGCTGACGCCACTTCATGTACCACAATGCCCGCCCCATGTACTCAGCATACACATATTTATTCTAAATACTGACAAACCTACAAATATAGTACTTGTTGGGGATGCAGTAAAACAACAAGACTTCCTTACTTTTCTACATTCCCAATGTATACTCTCCATGCCCAATTTAATAAGTCAGGTTAGTTCCTTTCGTTACTACATTATTAGTGTATTATTAGCGTATATACTTTCTACGTGTAGTGTACATTAAGACTCACAGTTTACTTGTAGTGTACACATATGTATACACACAATTTACGTGTTATGCACTTGTACACTTACAATTATTTGAAGTAATCACAATTCCTCATTTTATTTATTACGAGCATCCAAGGAAATACTATGTGGTTACTCCAAAGAGTCCTGTAATTATGATGCCAGTGTTTTACATAGCAATAAACCAATGAAATGTGTGTCAGTCAGCCATAGATGTCATGTTGTCTGTGTAATCGGATACAAACATACCTATGTAATTATGTACGACACAACCGTACATATACCTAGTTGTATCCCGACAGTATCGACTATCACTAACAATGTTAGCATTCCACGTCCCCTCCATCCGCACTAATAACTAATACCCTATACTTATACTTTTGAGCAAGCAAATCATCATAATCAAGCAGGTTATACCCTGTCTGTTACTAAAAATATGGCTCCCTATAGGTAAAACACCAGTATCAATGTGTAGTGCTTAGTAGTCACAATCTAAAACGAGGCAGGATATAAAACCTAAACTTGCTATACCAATATTTAGCTGATTCTCACCACACAAATTATAGTAAAGCACGGAACATTATCATACGTGTTTCCCTCTGTAAGTGTAAAGCTACATACATAATGAATAGAAGGCTTTACTTAAATTACTAACGAACATACAATCAGAATACATATATAAACACGAACATACAGCAGTAATATCCAAAACCTAAAAACAGCCTGTATTACAATTACCGGCTATACTAATATACCGAGGAACACGTACAATCGGAACATATAGCCGAACTCTACACTACTTACAAGACTCGGGGTAGATATTGATGGCCGCCGTGTGCTTCAATGATGACTAAAATTGTGGACACTAATAACGGGGTTGGTCTGATAACATTCTATTATGGCAACCAGATAGCATCTTCTTCTCAGAGTCCGTCAGTCAGACCTTCCATCATTTATTACAATCATCTGGCTTTGTATGTAACTTCTTTACGTCCACCTCCGTCACAATTAACATTTAGTCACGTTTTCCTACCTCTAGATACTTATTATATCCCATAAGTATCTATACATAAGTACCTAAGTTTACGCTTACATATAATCCTTGCCTTACACCAAAAATTACACACCATAACCAACGAGCTTACGCATCGGAAATGCTATGTAGCGAGGCAGCAATGCATAAAAGCACAAAAAGTGTTTCAAATTTCTAAAAATACAAATTTCAATGATTATCTATAGCGTAACAAAACATTATGGAGATTCTAGGTGTGCTCGTCGTTGTGGTTCGTAATATTTTGGTAATTATTTTTACATCACACAAAACTTACCCAAGCCAAAAGCAATGTTCAAGGGTTCAGTACCATAGAGATTTCGGTTATTGCAAAAATTGAATTAGATGATCGCTTATTTAAAGTCGCTTTATTTTTACCTCGCTAACCCAGTTACGGCTAAGCAATGGGATAAGCGTGTGGTCCTTGGAAGAACCTCCATATTTTCAAAGCGATTGTTCCTTATTGGCTTTTTGCGCTCATTACAGTCCTAACAATGCCAGCAGGCCGTGCTAAGTAATGACCGATATGTGCAAGATTCTAACTCATTTTCTTATTATTACTATATTTATTCCATCTGAAAACCATCTATCAACTGCTATCAGTGCTGACGGGATGGGAGTAATGATGGCTTGCATTCATTTGCAAAGTCATTTGCACAAATGACGTTCCAAGGTGAGAAGAGGCAACGACAACAACCACATATATATAAAGCTTATATCTGTACGTTCACGGATGAAATGAAAAGTGACTCACAAAATAGAGTTATAAATTAGGCATCTGCCTTGGTGGCATTAAAGTATTCACTTTCAATATGCAATCTCTCGGTTTTTTCTTACAAGTGCCAAAATCCTTCAACCCTTACCTACATGACTGCCAATCATACGTCTTTGGTATGACGTCGGCTTGTACCAATACAAGTTCCTATTGTATATACACATTAAACATTAGTAACCAAAATAGACGTTACTTCTAATTCCAAGGCATATACATTTACTCCACTTCTCTACGTAATGATACTTATATGCTTCATAATAATATACATTTTACTTTACTTGCTAATACAAACAACATATAAGTATTGTATATGCCAATAATAGGATGTAGGTTCCTCCTTAGAATCATTGTTAACAACAATAAAGCTGCAATGTATAGAGGAAGACATGGCAGGGCATCCGACAAGCGGCCCATTCATGGCTGCAGCGGGATACATCACATAAATGACAAGCTTGATTATATTTACACAGAATAGATTATTGGACAAGAACCTTCCACGGTTGACTTGATCACAGTGGAAACAGAATGGCAGGTATTGAAGACAACGAGGCTATCTGTATATACACAAAAAGATATTACAGAATGAGAGACAGGCTGAGAGTGAAAAAAAATTTGTGGCAATGAGAAGAAGACGAACAATCTTTTTTATTATTAATGACGCGAGCGTAAATGTGAACATGGAATGCCATTCTTTAGTTGAGAAAGCAACAACAATGAATTTATCACTTACTCCTGTCAATTTTTATCTCCAATGTCTCACCTGTCTCTATAGCTTCACCCACGGAGTATTTCTTCAGTTAGTTAACTAACCATACTACTTTGCTTTTAGACTGTAAACCAAACTCCGACGTCGTTTTAATTGTAAACCCCATTCCTTAGTTTTTTTTATCATTGTCACTATTTCTGTTTATACACATGCACACACGATTCTTCCATCTATTTTTTATTGTTAAATAAAATTCCTGTCTTTGTGGTGATAAACTATATTTTATCGTATTTCAAACGCCCTTGTAGCTGCATTTCTTTCGTCTGGAATTCCAGCCGGTGCTGCTTCCTTTCGATTGTATTCTATAATTTACAGAATATAAAGTAGATATATCTAAAAATGACAACACTCCTCTAACATTTAAAACATCGTGCTTGCATTTCTCACCTGGAAATCAAGAATTCGGAATCTAGCGGGCATATAAATGAGATGTGACAGGGAGATATGCCAAGCGGCGGTAGCATCCAATTCCACAGAAGAATGCACCGGCACCAGCTCACCAGCCTAATCAATGGAGGCCGGGATGAGTAACGACGTTATGGGCCAAGGGTTGTAAAACACTAAAAATAACGAGAGACTCATCAACTATAGATCTCCTGATAATAATCACAGCTTCGCCTGCTTCGTACCTCCGAGAATAATTCTCGGTTTATTTAAACAGACCTGAAGTATCTTGCTGTTGAAAACATCCTTCCCGATTTTATTGACACAACTCAGATTCTTTATTGTCATGTGAAATAATTATTATTTCAGCAAATTTTACGATCTTTTTAAAAATTCGGGAAGTTCAAATTACGTTGGTTTCCATTTTGAAGTTAACGCTGGTCCGGGATGATAATAATTTAAACTTGAAATATCAGACTTCAAAAATCCACTAAAATGGATAAAATTTATGGCTTAGTATATAAATAGAAACACATATTTCTTTTTAGTATTTCAAGGAGCACCAAGGCGGTGTGTCAACAGATAAATATCCAAGTGAAAATTATTGGTATTTCGGAGTCAGAGGGATGAGCTCACCTGAAGCATCCCCACACTTTATAAAAACGGTCGTACAATTCTCGTTAGGCCAGAGTTGCCATCATCGAAATGAGTAAATGCAACAAACAAGACACAAGATGTAGATGCAAGCAATGTATAGCCATGTATACATACAACAAAAGTAAGAACAAAAAGTGAAATAAGATCAGCCGAGATTTACTATTACGCACACAAAGGATTAAACAACAGTTTCTGTAGATACATGTAAAATGGTTTTGGTATCCGGAATGAAATAAATTATGCTGCTAAGTATGAACACGCCTGCTTATTTAAAGTTTACCTCTAATCCTAAATCTCTCATGCTTGCTCTCCTATACATGATAAATAGGTTGCCGGAGGGATTTTTCCTACATTGAAGCGATGTTATACGAGTTCAGTTAGTTAAAAACTTGAATGTTACTGCCATTCCATAAAGCTCCTTTGCTATATAGCTAATAACCAAGACAAAAAACCTTGTGTGCTTGACTGCGGGAGAAAAAATGATATTTTCGGAGATGAAGGAACTGCCGCCAAAAGACTGGAGGAAGTCAAGGTGTAAATTTCTGGGAGTCATTAGGCCCTGCAACACTCAACAATAACCATCAAGTTTGCTTGTCTGTCTGACGGGCTCCCACCCTCTTTTCTCCATTCCTCCTTCCAAAACGCATAACTCTTTTCTGTACTTATATCTCATGACTTCAATTACTACATTACATACATATATACAAGTATCGCATGTTAGTTTTGTAGATACAATTTACAGACAAGTTAACATACACATAATCTACAAACTGTAATATGTATACGGCACATACATTGGGGATGAACAGGAATTATAGCTATGGGAACCCTCCTCGTAAATAATTAATTCTAAGCAGTAATAATTTCTTCTTCAGTAAATTTTTCTGTACTCTAATATTTACGTATCAATACATATACACACACTTGCAATACATCGAAGTAATTTTCTGTAATAAGTAAAGCCTTCAGACTGTGTTTATGGAAATACGTACAAACAGCATCTAGGGCTTCTTATACAGTTTACAATCTTACACAATATACAATAAATCCATGGATGGTTCATAAAGAAAAACCCTTATGCACACTGCATTCAGTTACTTACACGGTTTGAATACATGTGTATTTTGCATCTTAACCGCGACATATAAGTACAATCAACACACTCAAAGCCGTTAGTTTCCCTTGGATGGACGTAATTTTTAAATGAATTCGTTTTAAAATCAAACACACGGCACATACAAACTTTGTGTAACGTATGTATATAAGACTTAAATTTGGATGTATTATAGAAAGAAATTATATGAAGAAATCATGAATGCTGACTGCATTCGACTGCATACGCGGTAGATAGACGGTATATAGTACAAAAACTATATGGAGAGGGTCGTGGATGTGAGCGTCAAAGTAAAAACTCAATTTGTCCAAGTTGGTATAATAAGCAGATGGAGTCAAAGCAATATTTCATCATTATCAGTGTAAATACATCCGCAGGTCATTAGCTATCAACCTGTTCTCTCTCTCACATATCATTATTACGATTGGTAATCAACCCTGTGCACAAGGTAACTTCTGTACCTTCAACTCAACCACCACCAGTGGACTCGGACTTCCTTGTATTTTCAAAGGTTTTGAAAATACAATCCTCCCAGTGAATTTGACTCATCCACTCATCCCTACCAAACATTCAATTATACTTTACAAGAGACAATTATTACTCTTTAAAGTGCAGTACGCATTGCTATTATCTCCTCGAACTTTTCCTTTATCACTCCTAAACTATATAGTTGAAATTTTAAAGTATCACCAAAATAAAAACCTAAGAATTGACTACAAACTAGAAGCTATTTGAAATCAAAGTACAACAAGTTCGAAGGCAATAAAACAAAAGCACGAAGGTACAATTCTAGGCCTGATTACGGAACTGATCAAAAACATTGGAACTCAGAACAACGGCAGGATTGATGAGCATTGCATCAAAGATGACATTCAACTCAAAGGTATGCTTTGAAAAGCTAATGTGCGCTGTTAGTTCAAGAACATGGGTATCACAATAAGACAACAAGAGGATTTAGTATGCAAAGGATAGAATCAACAAAGATTTAAGTTTGCCTGGAGGGGGACCACAGGATTATTTGATGAATCGGTAGGTGTGCATAATCATAGGTACGGGAATTACAAGTTAATGACAGGGGATGTCAATCTCCTGCAACCAGAACCAACCTTTGGCACTCATGGACCTTCGTTACAAACAGTTGAGACCTAAAACGTTTTACAGTTTAAGAGTATATTATCATTTTCCCCGTCTCCACCTTCTCCTGCTCCTTTTTCACCGATACTTCTGACTTGAGCAACAGCTCAGGTGCATGCAGGCATTGTGTACATAGACGGTCGTATTAGTCTCGACGAGGGTACATGCTGCCTAAAAGTGAAAAAATCATTCTGGCATGCAATCTGTTGCACTTTGCCACATTAATATTTATTGGGAAAAATGATTCGCGTCTATCTTCTTGTACTATTTCTAAAGGAATCTCAAAAGTCCTTCAGACGGTAAATGTTTAATTACTGATTATTATATGCATTTCATTATTACACTGTGGTTCCAGCATTTTAGAGGTCTGACGAACACAGGCCCGAGGATACATACATTCACTTAATACCCATGGCCAATATACAAAGATGCATACAGTTATTAAAATAAGAAAATAATTATTAGTGACTAGTTCGGTCCAACCTTTCCACTGCCCTCCATTTCATTCTATGAAAGACAGAGAGTAACTACGTCTGCTCAAATATTATCATTATTTGACGCCCAAAAAGCTGTTTAGCACTCCAGCAGTATTTACAATCTAACTTCTCGCACGGACTCATCCATCCTTCAGATTTCCTTGCAATAATTATTCCTCATTGTGGTCTCCAAAGTCTATACATACACAGATAATACACTGTCTTCAAGTTAAACACCGACTATTGTATGTTCAGAATATACCCATCAGTGTGTTGACTACACAAAACTGTCGAATAATAGGTGGAACATTGTAAAAACCTAAGTGCACACGATGAACCTGTCTGGCTCCATCATTTCATTTCCAACTTCTAAACATTTTCCCTCGCAATGCTTACGCGTTTCAAGACACGCACCTTATACTTTCCTTGTAACTTTCTATTAAACTTTATTACATAGTATAATATAAATTATGTAATTGCAAGACCAAGAAGACCCGCACTCAAGACACGTTAGGCAATTTACAATAACATTTATGCTATAGAGACTAAAGTATCTGTATCGAGATAAGTATTATTATGGAGGGGGCACATGGAAGTAATGTACCAAAAATCCTACGAAAAGGAGAACGAAAGACTTATATTGCTCAAGACGACTGTCATAGTGCCATATTAGTTACCAGCAGGGTATTACAGTATCAAATAAAGCACAACAGAGTACTCCAGAGTATACCAGTACTAATATAGTTATGCATTACAGTAGTAAAATCGTTGGCACGGTGTGTATTACACAACATGTAATCGCTGATACAGGTGCATTACACTATAAAAGCACTGATACCGCGTTCATCACAACATAAAAGAGCACGCGGACTCTACTCAATGCTCATTGTTGACTACCCATTATATTATAATAATCAACGGGACTGTGCTTTTAAGTATTTACAGAAAGAGACGGAGCTGACCCGCCCCAGGCGCCTTCCTAAATGCATACCAATCCCGTCATATAACACCTTTTTCAGTCAATTTCAATCGTTGAGAAATCAACAAGACGATAGCGCTACAGGGTCTTATTATAGCAAACTTTATGGCTAGTAGTCTTTGACCCGTGTGCTTTTCCTATGGACATGTGAAATATCTCACCTCACATACACCGTCTCCCTGTACATAGAGAACACATACTTGATGAAGTAAAATGCATGTGGACCTGTGAGTCTTGAACTGTACCCCAACTTAGACCAATCCTGGCTTGTGGATGAAGTATGCTAACGGATATTTAAATCAAAACACAACCACTTTAACTACTTGACTTGAATGTAAATATCGATCGAAAAATATTGACAAAGTAACAACAAAGTACTTCAAGGGAATAAATGAAGGAAGTTGAAAGCTTTTGAGAGATAAATTTGTTTGTACAAGCTATGCTTGTTCAATGTAAAGTGAAATGAGAAGCGGTAATTTAAAGTTGAAGATGATGGATTTTTCCGATCCTCATGGAGACAGGTAGGTCAAAATAATGAATAAACACAAGGATTTAATTCAAGTGTGTAAAAAATACGACACGATAAACTATGATGACATTATAGAAGTAGTTGATTATGAAGACAAACCTCAGTAGAAGCTAGTACACTGTTGATAGGAGAATCCACAGAACAAGAAGAGCTTTGATAGAAGACAAAGAAATGCCTAAAGCCACGGTACAGGAAGATCACCGTCCTCTCCTGACTTCTGTACGTGCTCAGAATAGAAAAATCGTAAAATAGTTTCACAATTGTCATAGGCTGAATGGGATTGAATGAAAAGTGGATTAGAATTTACATTATGATACGAAATACAACAAGAGCTTCATTTAATCACATGAAGATTTTGGAGTCAATAAGAGATTTCCTTATTGATGGCCGTATTTCATCCAATAAAAGTTATATCTATATAGTGATTTTATTTGAGAAGTAAGATAGCTGCTACTACGAAAGGTGTCCATACAGTAGAATTGCTTGTAACGTACTTGTAGGCAAGAGAATAAGAGACCTCATACGACTGTATATTTCTATTAAAGATATACTATAGACAGGTATTCTCTTGACGGACAAGATGGATGGACAGAATGATGGGAAGGTAATGGAAAGAGGTGGATGGATAGCTCATCATGGTTCGGCTCTTATCATGGGGAAATGTCAATCAGCAACACATGTTGTTGAAGATGTCGAGGAATTCTGGCCTCGTAATCTTTCACCATCACTCACTGTCTTTCAATCAGCCAGTCAACGTCACTTGACTTCCCTCACATACACACAGAGACAGACACATCTAATATTCAACTCGCTCTACCACAGTCTACTTATATCTCCTACCTTGGACTTTTCTATTAATTTCTACCTATCAAGTAGCAATCTTCCTCTTTATTTCCCCAACCGTCTTCTTCTTCTTCTTTAACCGACTGCACTGAAATTTTGCTCGAGATTTGTCTTTAAATTCATAAATTGACTCGTGTCATGCAAGTTTCTGATCCACGCTTGATAAGATTTGGTATGAATTTTTAGATTCATCTATTATTGGTATCTAGATTGTCTAGATACTTTAGAGAACAACATGAATTTCAAACAGCACCGCGGCTTCAAGTGAATCGAAAAACCCTAGGATTTACAGATTTACAATATACCTCCGGATTTTGAATTTTCTCTCAGGCATTGTCAGTTTGTCAGTGCACTATGCCCAACCATCTATATCAAAGCCAGACAGATTTACTGCACATGAAAAGACTGAGCCGAAGTGATTGAAGACGAGGAAATAAATGACAGTGCCCCATAAACACCCGAATTAAGGCAGAGTTACGCCAATGTATGCAGGAAAGGGTTGGAAATAATCCAATTTTTTCATTATCATATTTCCAACCCCACGATTGTCAAAACAGAATTGGGTGTGATGCCAATCCATTATTTGTAGTCACTTGTAGCAACCTAAATTGTGCATGGAAAATCGCTACTGAAATTCAGGTTCCGTTCAAAGGGACTCAACTTACAACAAATACCAACAAATAATGCAGCTAACGTCTAAAGAGAAGAGACTTGAAAACCAATCTAAAAATTTCATGAAAGTCAATCCAAACAGCTCATAAGCCAAGGTCAAAGGAAAAAAGATGTTGATTGTGTGACACATGAATATTATGAATTATAAACGTATTTGGGTTCAAGTCTGCCAAGGGTTATGATTGATAATGGCATCAATCAAAACTGACACTTCCATAAGTTTCAGCATTTCTATTGTTAAAAGTCGTTTTTCTGCCTTTTTTACTAGACGTTCATACGTCTTCTTCTCCGCAACACATATTTGGATGCAACTCTTTTTTCATCTACACTAACTCTATGCGTTACGTCAGCAGCGTCGGAGTGTATTTTTATTTTATTTTATTAGTACTTAATATTCAACTCCCCCATTCGGTTATCACTACGCCATTTTTTTTAGTAATTTTTACGACTATCTACCTACCTAAAGGTTAAGCTTGAAGCTCGTCCGGCAATTTATTGAGAAGAAATTATGGCGACGGGAATTTATACGCTGTGGTTCTTCTCTACAAGCAAAGCTAGTCTACACTTCACATTAAACATAACAGGTGACATATGCCAAATGGAAGCTGTGAGGATTCTATTGATCTGTGAACTCATTAATACAGCAGTTGCTGTGAACTTTGAGGTCATAATCATGTCAAGTTGAATGGTTAAGAGGGCATTTGCTATTACACTTTAGCTGAGCTTTGATTTAATAATACATATCTGCCTGAGGCCTTTTTGTTCCAATAGCTGAACGATATTTATGATCGTAATAATAGTAAATCTCCAAGGATACAGCGCTAAATTGCAACTTTAAATTGCATGCACCTGATCGTTAATATTTACCCAATTTAATAAGTCTTGTCACAAATTACAATATTTTCTCTAAGTAATTATAACACATTCCCTTCTTTGTTAATGACTACACTTCCTACAGTTTAACTAAATGATCTACTCGAAATTGTACCTGTATTTGCAATTACACATGTGTTCGAGTCAGACTCGTCCAATTACCTGTGATTTATATGACCAAGGTATATGTTCGACACTTCCAAATATTTGTGTATAACCTGAGGACAGGATTTGGAACACTTCTGCACCACTAAATTGGTTAACAATTTTTAGATAACGCTGCTGGTTTAGGTGCAACAACTATAACAAGTCATTATTCATTAAACACTTGTATACGAATTTGAAATGAATGACAGCTAAAATACACGTGATAATGTAAATAAATTAATAAAAATGTCAGTTTAAATTACATTTAAATACGCTACAGATGTTTTGGGATTAATGACGTACGTACACCTTACTATGTTAGCTAATAAGAATCGTTGGTTGCATACACATTGTATCGTATGTATGCTGATTGAATAAGGTCTATTCCCTCTCCCACGTTCGGGATAAATCGACAGCGGAAAGATGAGTCCACTATATTCGAACATGTAGGATTGCAAATTGAACAAGTTTTTTGAGCTGTAATAGGTATTTACTCTATCTAAATAACATGACATGATGGAAAAAGTTTTCTGAAGCAATTTGAAATTACAAGGGAATGTATCAGTTGTGTGTTAGACGTGACAAAAATGGAGTGTGTTCGTACGTGGTAATTCATTCTGACTGATTCTATTGAATTGCTCGCATGGATCGTAATAGTAAATACGTAATGTAGATTAAAGATAGAGTGCATGTGTAACGTACTAGCAGTGAAGAAAGGATGAGTTGACAAATTTAATATTTGGCATAAAATATATGTCACGTCACGTCAGGGAATGCAATTTATGAATATAAATAAGAGAATACAATGGGGAAGAATAGATTGTTGGCAGGCAGGATGGGATGTAGGATTGAAAAAAATATAGTGGAATATGAATGTTTAGGACAGGCGGGAGGAAACACATTAAGAATGACATCAAGTTCCCATATATTATCAACTGAGGTGGTGGCTGACACTTTCACAGACTCCCTGTGGGCCTCGTAGGTTCTTTTAAGGCCAGTTCAGGTGACCACGGGAGGGCAGCTAAGTCACAACAAAACTCTTGATTGCCGCCGGCCCTCGTGTCTGCCGCCTGACAGTGATATGTAAATCACTTTTTACTACCATGTTAAAACTGACATTTTTACCTCTATGCATCTACATAATCAGTCTCACATCATCCTCCGAGAGATGTACACCTTTATTCAATCTACTCTATGCACGTCTAAACCAAACAGGACATTCATGATCCTTAAAACCCCAACAGTCAATCATTCTCTGGGTCTTTCCCTCTCTTCAATTTCTACCTGCGATGTTCCTACGGATACAAAAGAAATGGATTTCGTCATTTCAGTCGGATGAAACCGATGTCACGTCAGATACAAGTAAATATAACTTAATACTTTTTCCAACACTAGTATTTCCCTCTGCCACTACATATTCCGCATTCCGCATGACACTGGCAGAACAGAATAGTTATAGCAACAGTAGTTTTTACTGGAAGCTTGGGAAATTGACGTTTAAAACCAACCGAAACTAATTAACTGAATCGCTTTCCGATGCGGATTCAATGTTATTTCGAAAAGAACTAATAAAATAAAGGCACTACATATGATAACATAAATTACAAAGTTCCATTAAACTTACGCACCAATACAAAGTACACACAGCAGTACTCATTTCTCTCCAAGGCTGATGCGATTATGATTTCATTTCGCAAAACATAAAGTTAAATATCCCACCCACCTACAAGAGCTGGAAGTAAAAACAGAAATAATTATTACTCGTTGCTTTTGAGTATTTCAGTATTTTAAGAAAAAGATTTCAAATCATGTACCAATACTTACATCAACAATACCACCTGCTCTCATTTTTCATGGAACCACACTCCGGCTCTCTGTAATCCAAGTATGTAGCTAAACGGCTGCTTAGACAATCCATCATGTCCTTATCTCCCGGAATACAGGGATTCACAGCGAGGAAGAGGCAAGTAAAGGTGGACTCAGACAACCGGTATTTCCTCGTACAATATCATATTTCTTATTAAATGAATCTCCGTCTCAACAGATAAACCCTGTGTGACTCAAAGAAAAATACTGTTACCCAAGAGCTCTTTTAAAGTCTATCGAGCAAATATCAACCATAGTATCTCCAATGTACATATGCTGCTAAAGGAAATAACGGCAGGAATAAATTCTCCAACTCCTGATTTACTATTTCTATTCCCTGTACAAACTTTTTTGTAAACGAATCCAGTCGGAGAAATGATGTTAGCTTTCCAGTAAACTTATTTACAAATAACTTCATTTACTTCAACAATCAGGGGTCAAACCTTTAGAAAATTGGATGTTTAAACCCTTTGAAAAATCACTTTCCGAAGCTATCATATATTTACCATGATAGACAGAACACTTGCACTACGGAAATTCATTACTTACCTGAAAATAAAACACCTACTTACAAACATCTTCTAGGATCTGAAATATTCCAAAATAAAAACTCCACTTGTATAAGTACAAAAATGGTTTCATCCACATCTTTGGTTTCATCTCTTGCCACACTTATTGTTAAATACAGAACTTGTGCTCATACGCGACGGGATTCAAAACAAATATTTACTTAAATTACTTCACTACTATCATACCTGAAATTAACAAGAATACAATTTACTTTTGTTCCACTCCAAAAATTTTGAAATTTCCGGGCATCCAAGAACAAGTCAGAATTAAGTTCATCTAGGTATTTATGTAAGTATATATTTAGTTACTTTATTTACACTGTCGCTTATACTACAAGAATAATTGAAAAATTCCCAAAAAGGTTTAATAATAATTTCACGCTATAAAAATACCATTTAGCTGTCTAAAAGTTATAGTAAAGTTATTAAGATAATCATACAAAGAGAATGATTATCCACAGTAGTTAAGATTTCAATAATATTGCAATAATTATTAGTATAATTTAGCTTTATTGTTATTATAAACCTTACACATGACGCCATTCACCATCGAGCTGCTTCCGCTTACTAACAAAGGTGACGCCAAACGAAATGAAAACGCGCGTGTAGCTAAACACTGCGTTTATCTCAATTTCAGACTTAATTCGTCTATTTTTCTTTGTCTTCCGCTGTCTACGCGTGCCTTTAAAATTCTTTTTTTATATGGTTTGATATCAAAATCTTAATTTGTTTTTACACTTGATACTATGAGCTACGAAAGTTAGGAGTTGTAAATGATATTTATAGAGTCTGGCGTGGTATTAAGATATATGAATAATGCCAGGAATGCGGAATGTATTAAGAGATGAATTTTAAAACGTATATAAATTAAATACAGCTGGACATTGTTTTTGGGAAATTGTTGCAAATGGAGTAGCTATCGCGTGCCAGCAGGTAACTGTCCAATAATTTAAATAAAGGACGTTTAATAATGACAGATAATACAGACTCTTACGGGTTTTTGGGGTTGCGTCGAAAAGAATCCGATCTAGTATTCTCTTCAGGTATGCAGTCAAAGAATTTCACGGAGGAATCCGAAGACGCAGTCTTGCTTTAAAATTATGTCTTGATGTCACCATAAAGTAGCTTACAAGTCTAGTCCTCCAGCATGTAAAAGATGTTATAGGGAGATACAGAGGCTACAAGGCAAAGTCTTGTCTTCCTACGGTTTAGTAAATACACACAAAGGTTTTTCCCGTCCAAAGGTCCTCCTCCTCAACGTCCACTTCTGTTTCAGGTTAGCTGCGTTAATTAATAGGAATTTTGTATTTTGGAGTTACATCCCTATAAATTTATCTGGAGATTCAGCCCACCAAAGAGCATATGTTTTGCCCGTATCTAATAGGAATAGACTTGATACTGAAAAATTGAGCTTGCATATGTATACTGTAGGATTTGAGTCCTAAAGCCGGACATTTGCATGTGTAAGGATTTTTTCTCGTTTAGGACTAAAGCCTCCTGGGTACTCCGAGTGTTGAAGATACCGATTCGTCATCGTCATGGTTGTTTGTACATTTTCTGTTTATCGCCCTTTTCCACCCACTCTTTTATTGGGAGTGTTTGCCCTGGAATCAATCAAAGGCCATGACATCCGTTTAATAGAATGTACACAAAGCTTTACTGCGCCCGGCCACATGTCCACAATCGTCAACTTATTCCATACAGCAATCATTCGCTGACCTTTCCTAGTCGTGAAGTAATCCAGCTGTTAAGCATGTCGTTGGCATTTCCCGGACATGTAACGAACCTTACGTACCTGCATATGCTAATCTTTGTTTGCTCAGCATTATAGTCTTGCAGAGATAAATTACTATATTATAAGCATTGATCTCTCTGTGTACATTTTATTAGTAAAATAGCAATTCCTATAGAACCGACAGTGGATCTTAGAATCCAGTGAAGCTTCTTGATATAACATTTGCAATCAATAATATATCATAGAAAAAACCAGATTTCAATCCTGACATTCATTGTTAAAGCGATGCATCTAGTCCAAATGAAATTAAATCTTGTATTATGTATGTATATTATTCAAAAAATGGGAAGCTGCAGCCGATGAGTTGTCTGCTGACTAGACAAAGCGATAAAAAAGAGATATGAACTAGAATAATATTAGGCTAGACAAATATTTCTAGTTTATTTTGAGAAAAAAAAGAGGAAGCGGTTCGCATCAAAGGAGAGAATAATATTCACCATCTTCGAGACCTCCGTCTCCAAAATGATCTCATAGTAGTTATATTGTCAGTGCCGTACTCCTTCCGAGTCTGGAGATGCAACTTAAAAAACACAATTTATACAATGAGGAGCTGGGGAAGAAAAAAACTTGAGGAGCATCTTCTGGTGCATGGAAAGAAAAGTGTGAGAACAGTTGGAAAGGATAAGGATGGCGACTGCTGCCATTTGGCTCCTCTTTTGACAACAACGTTGACATTAGAAATGAATGCACCATTTAATTTCAGTCAAAGCTCCTCTTAACTCTCTTCCATCTTTGAAAAATCCTGTTCACAGTTATCCCCAGAGAGACAGCATATAAGACGTGTAAATTTTGGGATAATCTTTTCCTTCATTTTTCCTCATGACTCGATTCACTCGATGAAAGTACAAATATCAAAAAAATTGGAAATTAATGCGAATATTCTTGATATGAAGTAGATAGATGGGTTAAATGTGTGGAGCTATGTGGGTGCTGCAATGACTTGTGACAGGCCCGGTTCCTACAGCTAGTAGTTCGTCAAGAAAACTCCAAGTGGTTCACTCTACTCTGGCGTGGTTGATTATTAGTTGGTTGTGTACTTGGCAGATTCGAGCAAGTGACACTCTGGGCGGGGATGTCAGTTGACACCAGAAGCAGCAGGGATTGAGGAGAAGTTGAACATCGTGCTGAAGAACGAGAGACGATGACAAGCTAGTGGATTTGAGAACTCCAATGCGAGAACTTGACGTGATGTTAAATATGTAGAGTCTCTCCAGCATTCTACACGCTCATCGTGTCCATGTCATTTGGTCTTCTCGCTGGCAATGAGGAGGAACAAAAGTATGTCATGCATTCGCAGTACAGGAATTCCTGCTTCATCTGTAAGCAGACCACGTTATCGTTTACATATCTGTGCTCATACTCACACTGCAAAACACACCAAATTCTTCACAAATTCTGGTAAGAATCAGCCAAAACTACCACGCAAATGCTTGTGTTAACCCTTTTGGACAAGATTCTCCGAGCCTAAGTTTGTTGTTTAGAGTGTAGGATTCTACACTTGAACATACAACATGCCATTCTTTATACGATAATTATAAGTATTACTGTAAGTTCTCGAATCAAGCTTTCATGCACTCACACCATTGTAGACATGAAGGAAACTTGTAAAAGATGCTGGAAGCTAGGGCTGAGTATTTTATAAACGACAGAATCTATTATGAGAAGGCCGGTTTTGCCATCAGAAGCAGACCCTCTTGAGGATGTTTTGCACCTTCTCTGGAACATAGAACATCAATGTGAAAAGTGTATATACATATAGCTGATGTTATACATATAGTATGAAGTGTTCCGCTGAAGGTTAACGTGTTAGTTGAAGATGTAGTACATAATGTAGAATACCGAGTGACGTTCATGTAGTTGGTAGCTGGGAGTGATTGATGAGTTCTCATTCATCATTGAACGTCGAGACTCTCCGTTGATGCCATTCATCCAACTCAGAGACTAATTTGACAACTTCCCATTTTGCCACTCTTTCCTCTCTCTGTCTTTTCCTCTTTTCTTTCTGCTAATGCCAAAACTACAAAACCAAAAGCAAAACAAATGTGCTATTACCACTTCTAACGTCTATACCATCTTACTTTTTACTCTCGTTTCCTCAGTTGACAGCTACTTCCATTCTAATGATCCGGAGATTACGCCCGAATTTTCACCATCCGCTTATCCTCAACTTGGGCCATGGCCACGGGAACTTTCTGCGATTCATCCGCTTACGTCAGTATCAATGAGCTCCAAGATTACTTCCCTGCAGTATTACCGATTTATTTTCACGTCAACGTAGATCAAACACGCGAAAGTAACACCTTCACCTTCATCGATATTGCATCCTTTTCTTTCGTTATGATTTTACTTAACAAAGTTTCATTCTAAAATAAAGTAATATTTTTGTTAAATAACAATATTAATCAATTAGTCTCATAATCTAATTTATGATTATTAATTAATTGTATCATTTTTACGCTGTATTACTTTTGAAACGATTATACTAACCATATATTTGTAAAACGAAAATATCGTAAATTAATCGATATTTTAGAAACTAACATGACTGATATTACAAAAAGACGACAAGAAGTATCGTAAACCTTTTCAGGAGTGTTCTTGAAGATCTACTAACTAGTTGCCACTATCATAAAATAGAACCAGCATGGTGACAGCTAACACTGAAATTGTGTGTGTAAAAGTGAAAATTACCACAATGTAGGCTGCAGTGTCGCAGGGACGAAATCTGATTAACATTTTCTAATTTTTTCCAAAGGGGACATATGTATGAAGACACGGGAGTAGGAAAATATAAAAGGAGGAGGGTAAAGTGGCTATGAGAATGTGGGAATGTGAAAAAAGAAATGGGAAATGTGTGGAAATGCGGGGAGTGAGGGTAATTTTGGTAGGAAAAAAGTAAGAATGCTAGTGGACCATAACGATAAAAGCCATACGGTCCTTGTAATTTGGTCAGTTATCAACGGGGGAATCGGGGAGGGCGTTTTCACAAAATTTACGACTAAATAGACCACTTTGAAGCATTCTTGTGTTTAATGAGTCTACTAATACTTTCCAGAGTCCTCTCTCCATACGCTCCACTAACCATGGTTAACATTCCTTGTCATGAAATGCCATAGATTTTACACCCTCCCCGTATATTTTTATTCCTCTTTAGTTTTTGTATCATCTTCCTCCACCTCCACTGTGAATTTACTTGTAAATACAGCGACAATGTCAACACCACGCTTCTCCTTCATTTCATTTCCACGTGGTCACGCACATTCCAATGTTAATATCCCAACCAACATTCACTCTTGCAATGTCAAAGATCTTGAAACTGGTTCTAAAAATGACATGGCTCATCTTCATTTTCCTATCCTTTTCAGATTATTATTTTAATTTATTGCAATATTTAAGTTCAGATTTGTTGTACCTAGATTCAATGCAAACATTATTTCTTATATCGGTGCATTGTAAACTCAAATCGAATAATTTAATTTATGCAGTCGGCATTTGTAGCATGCAAACTTCAACTTGTCGGGCTTTTTTATCCTGAAGTTAAGAGCAAGTGTGATATTCAAATTGGGGTAGTTGATTAACATTTAATAATTAAGTTAACACGCTGGATTATTGAATTAATTTAATGAATGAAGCGTGAGTAATTATGGGATTGCTCAAACTAATGCATTTTTTCTGGGTTCCAGGAATGAAGGAAGATGTGAAATAAGGATTAAAGAAATCTGAAAAGGAGTGTTGAGGAAAAGAATTGAAACGTTTCTTGTAGAACGCTTGAATTTGAAGAAATGGGAGAAACAGAAGAATCCATTGGAGTTAGATGGCCATTATGTTAGCAATTGTCAAATGGCTTCCATTTGTTCCCTCGTTGAGGCAGTCAGAAGGAAAGATAAATTTAAGATTGAGCGACCCGAACCGAACACTCATTGCTCTTGCTCTCTCCCACCACCCAAAAGCCTGAGCATTTCACATGAGTTCCTACTACCATGCATTTGTACTTACAAACACACAAATTACTCCAGTGAAGTCTGCTCAAGACTTTTGCATTCTGCATGGACTAACTTGTCGCAGTGTGGACGAGGTTCTATGGACCTTGTACAACATACAAAAGTTACATGTGCCTGGGTCCCATATATAATATACTTATAATGAATGCCATAAAGTGGCTCCGTGTTATTTTTCTTTCCTTCTCCTTTTTCTTCTCTCTCTCTCTCTCTCTCCTCCATGATGAAGATAAATGAGTTGAGGAAGTTACTGCTCTCCTCTCCACAGCTACAGTCTTTGTCGGGCTACTTCACATTACATTTACCAAAGCAACCATCCAACCCGCCCGATATTTCCAGTAGATAACATTAGAAAACACCGAGTGAGAACAAGATGGTGCGAAGTCTTGTATAGTCAGGGAACATACCATAGAGCAGCCAGACTTGTATGTGTTACTCTCGTTCAATTGCCTTTGTGTCAACTGGATTGTCGGTACTTTAGGCCGCTCCGCACAGTAGCTTTTACACTACTACTACTGTAATGCAGTTGTAGTGAGCAACCGAACCCTCCAAGTAATTACATACATCTGACTGTAATGCTATATCTCACCAAACATTGCTTCGACTGAAGAGTGCGAATGAGAGAGAGAGAGAGACAAAATGATAACAAGGAAAGTATCTTTTCCCGTGGTTTTACAACGTTTTACGCCTTTCCAATTCCAACATTTGTTCCCAAATTCCGACGCTCTTTCAATTTCCATAGAACACGTACACATTTTGTTTGTTGTACACTTAAGTGCTAAATAGGCTTTGGCAATCCAAGTCTTCCATATGTCTTAATACATTAGTATTGTTGTATCACCGCCGTTATGTCTCTGTTACATTGATTTACAAACCGAAATCGTTCTGAGCAACTGTTGTTGTACTGCAGACCGCAACATATGTTTGGTGTCAGGCTAACAAGTCATCTCCGCTGTAGTCGGAGGTTCCGTGGTGATAGTAGCCACCGATTACTTATCGTTTCCGAACGATTTCTTATCCCCTATTGAACATGTCTGTTGTTATTGTAAATAAATAGCGTTTTCGTACTTGGGACTAATAAAGTCATTTATTTATTTCCAGGATGCCCACACCTATAGGGAGGAGCTGCCAACAAATTTTTACATGAGGTGAGCCAAGTAATTAGATGAATCGTTCGAACAAGTAATTATTAAAGAAAAAATAAAAGCTCATATCATACAGAAAGTTGCTAAACGTAAATACGATTAATTTATTTTAATATCAAGGACAGTAATATTATTAAAACTGAATTAAGACAGTAATAAAAATCGATTCAGCAGTGAGGAATTTGTAGCTGGATAATCGGAATTCTTATCTGGTGGTGGTGCGGGTGACTCAGAAGTTCGAGGAGGCGACTATTTCGTTCAAGTGTGAGTGTGGAGAGATGAGTAATTACAGTGTAGAGGATCTATGGGACGGGTCATGCAAGGCGAAAGGATTAGTTTGGAGATGAGACGATAAAAAGTTGTGGTGGATACCGACAGGGTTAGAGGCTCCTGGAAGGAAGGGGAAAGTAAGCGTATTTTATGAATGGCCCTTGAGCTGTCTTGAGGGAAGCCATAATGCAGTGATGTATATTCAAGACTGTGCAGTTCTGTCCTCATCATCATCCTCTTTAATCATTTCGCTTCCCACTGTAATTGCATTCATTCGAAATGGCTCGTGGATGATTTATAAGCACGTCGTGTTCCTCATTTTACCATTTTATTTCACTCCATCCATTTCATTCCTGGCCGTTACCGACCGCCACGAAAACTCAAGACTTGTCTCTTTCCTATAATCTGTAAGCCTGGCACACATATTATATAAAGCGAGACAAGTATCT
Organism: Lipothrix lubbocki; assembly: GCA_034696945.1. NCBI lineage: Eukaryota > Metazoa > Arthropoda > Collembola > Symphypleona > Sminthuridae > Lipothrix > Lipothrix lubbocki. The sequence continues at coordinate 32,736 of JAQGAK010000079.1, read as the reverse complement.
GTTGGAACATGTTCCAATGTGAAACTTACATGGAAGCTTGTCATTCTTTTTTAAACTCAACTCTCACGTATAAATGTTGGAGCTTGCAGAATTTGAGGTCTGGAGGAGCATTGGAGAGACAGTTTGGGTACTTGAGTAAATCGGCAACGGTAGTCCAACTGTGTTTTTTATACTTGGGCTGTCACTACCAATGTCACCATTCACTATTATGACTAGCAGGAGCAAAAATCCTAAATATTATTCATTTATATTACCTCTCGCCATGCTCAATATTGTGTTGAGCGGTTTTTTCTCCTATTTATCTACGCGGGATCCTCATCTTCTCCCACTTTATACTTTGTATCCTTCTATATGGAAGATTCAAATGTGAATCTGCAAGTACACGAGAAATATTTTATTGACCTCATATATTATTTGTGTCATAGAAAATATAAAACATCCTTACTTTCACATTATCTTCTCGTATTACTACAGTGCACATAGTTTACGCTCAAGTAAGATGCATATGCATATATTTGCATGTCTAGTATCTCACTATCCCTCATATTTTTCTTTAACCTGTCGCTTTTCCTGTATACAGCTCTTCGTGTGAGGAGGCATTTTTCTGAGAAATCCGATGCGGTTTCCTTCACAACTCCATCCATGATAAATGCCTCGGCTGTATCCTCTGCATAATGCACACATAATGTTAACTACATATTCGAGTGTTTCCTTGTCATATTTTATCTCTTTTATGTCCCATCCCCATACTGCAAACTCGCATTCTCAGACACTAGAGCACGTTGAAATGTTCAAATGAAAAATATACCAGTCATAATTCATTAAATAAAGAATTTTTTTTAAACCTGAAGCTTTACCAGTATACGCTTCTACCCGCAGCAGTTTAGTTACACGGTTTTGGGACTGTGAGCTGAACGGTTCAAAACTTGAAAATAAGGAACTGACAAATGCTTTTGGTGAATGTGCAGTGCACTTATGAAATATTAGCTCACTTCAACTTCGCTCATTCAACTCGTCATCTTCACCACTCCTTCATTCACTTTTGCAAATAACCGCTCATTTATTTTGTCCCAGGCTTGTGCTTCCACTCCACATTATAGTTTCCATCCTATAACAATGTGCTTGAAATTGCATGCTTGTCTTGACTTCCTCACTTCTTCTGTCTGCACTTGTGTATTCTCAATTCAATGAAAGCTTAAGTGCTTGATGGGTTGCAATTTTATGCAATTACCTATAATGTATAATTTTTTAAATATTTTTTTTGCATATTTGTTGGAATTCATACAGTAATGAAATCAAACATTATTTATCCCTGTTTTTAGATTCCTTTGCCCCATATTTTGTTCTCATAAATTTTGAATTTATTTCGTTGATTTAATCCATTTTGAATTAAGTTAAAAAAAATTCTACTGAAATAATCAACTGTTTTAATATTAAATTCTAGCCTCTGCAAAATCGCCAGCCACCTGGTCATGTGCCACTTGTGGAGATAAATTGTGATAATGCAAGCTGAGGGATCCCCAGAAATAATCAATAACCTGCTCCGCTTTGATTACAAGGACTACTTGTGCCTAAGAATTCATTACGAAGATCAAGTTTTTATTTTTGAGCTTCAAACCTTCTCAGAGTCAGAGAGCAATGCTGAAAATTGTTCCCGACTAGACATTTGGAGGAATAAAAGCTTTGTAAATACTTATGTGGCATCTTCGTATTAACTTTAATTTCTGGGAATCATGGAACTTCATTGCACCAATGAAGGCACTTTAATAATAAAAAGTATCATTAGAGTTTTAAAGTGGATAGTGTGCAGGGAAGGTCTAACTGACGATTAAGTGGATGTGGTAGGTCGATGAAAATGATTTTATTATAGTGATATTTCTTCTGTTAGAAATGTTGTGTCCAATTCTAAAATCCAACGTTTTGAACCAATGATTCTGTTTATTTTCGTAGAATTTAATGGAACCTTTTCATTTTGTCCGGACAAGTCTTCCCTTGGAAATTACTATGATGATAGACTTGAGAAGCAGTACCATCCACTGACATGTGTAGATTTTTTGGAAGAACAGCCATCAGTTTTTTGCTGTCTGTTTTAAGTTTACGTGCTCATTTTTTAAGGCAGTCCTACTGCTCAAGTCTGTAAAAACGTGTGTGGGATTGAGAGAGGAAGTCGAATCGGAATTAATGATTTTATAACCCTTGATTTTATTTCATTTCCCTCCAACCTCCGTTTTTTATCTATATAACTTTATGGAACTTAAAAATTCAGCTATGGAGGTCCTGTTTTCATGTATTTGGAAAAACGTTGATAATAGTGTTTTTAAATTCTTATGTACGTTCGTGTCATCGAAGGTAAACGTTCTTATCGTTCTAATGGAAGTTAAGAGCTCACCCCGGACAAAATGGAAAGGCAAAGGTAAAGTGTGCTCTTTCTTCAGTTTGGATATGCAATAAAGTTTTAAATGTGTTGTAATATTTATTTATGATTTCATTTTAAATATTTAAAAAATTCAAATACTTTAAATCCTCACTATCTTTTACATTCCATTTTGAGTGTAATTCAAAGAAACGAAAAATTAAAATAACTCTCACTCGTATTAAGAACAGAAGGAGGCTTGATGCAGTAAAAAAAGGTACCAAGAAATATATTCTTCGGGTATACATAAATAAACTCTAGAATTTGATTATCTACACAGGATTCAAGGAAATAATTTTTTTTCGATTTCGGCGAGCATTAATTTGTGAGTATGAAAAAACGCCAGTCTTCTACATAAAGTGTAGGTGACTTTAAAGAAGTTAGTATGGAAATGAGTTTCAATATTTTGTATTCTGACGCCCTGAATTATGATAACACGTTAAAAGTTTTTTCTTCATTGTTGTTATCTCGTCAATTGAAAGCGGCATTTGTTTGCGTGTGTGTAGATTGTGGATCCATCATCATCATTATCATCTGGATGAGTTAGAGGAGGAAAATATATGGAGACAGAGAATCCACGAACATCACTTGGCCTTCCTCCTGTTCCATTATATTGTGTCATATAATGATTCAGTATAGAGCATGCACGAAAGCCTATTTTATTATGTACACTGTGTACTGTTACATATAGGTACAGTGCATTTTATTATACATGCATCCCTTGCATTTTGTATGACCAGAGTACTTATATAGTCGTGTATAAGCATACATGAATGAATTGCGTTTGATAGACGGAGATCAGACAATGGAATAAATCGGAGCAGCAAGACAGAGGAGAGAAAAGAGACCTCCACCTGTGTCTCATAAGTCTCCAGCAGCGTCTCCTTGATTCCTTTCATTTATTCAGCATATATGCAAGCGTCCGCCCAACTCATCTTTCTCCCCACACATTCTGCGGCGTCACTCATCGGCATTCTTTATACCAGGCCCTATTGTCATATTAATACATACATGCACTCTCACATAAAGGCCGTGCTCAAATGTGTTGAAACATTGTGGTGAGAGATGCACACGTTGTAGTACGATGCGAAACAGTATCTAATTCTAGTTCTACATATTAGAGCTTCTACTATTCCTCTTTTTACTTATTAATTTAGATTGCTAATCATATTTTTATAATATCTTTCAACACTTTACACAGTCACTTGACATGTTTATTCTTTTTTGGGGTCTACCGACACCGATTTTTCTTCTGGGGCAGCTTCATTTCCAACTGATTATTTTCCCAGCATTAATTAATTTCAAACCTCTTTACCTGTCCCTGCACTACTTGTGTTGATTATGCGTTCTTGAATAGCTCTACATTATTCCGCTTTGCTTAAAGCAGTGCTTCAAAGATACTCACTTGCTTGCTTTAGCATATCTTCAGAACTTCGCTTGATTTAACCATTTAACGAATCTCTAGCATTATACTCATGCAATGTACTTGTCGTGTATTTTGCTACTAGAACTAATGTATTATTATTATTATACATACTTCAATCTTCACATTCACTATTCATCGAATCATACAATTATGTATTTTTTCATACTTGCTTTAATAAATTTTCTTTATTTCAATTTTAACTTCTTTCGATTTTGCATTATAGGCTCTGAAATGACTTACCTGAACATGTAATTCCAAAACGCGACAACATACGAGCGTCTTTGAGATAAATTTGGGTAAATTTTGCGGTATGGACAAGTGACCCAAAATGTTATCGATAAGTGATTCCAGATGTGTTAACGTATAAGTATATACAAGGAAGTAGCTTCGCTGTCTAGAAAACTTAAAAAAATCAATTGGAGTTTCCACACGTAGCTCACTAACAGGAACAATATCAACAGGAGTTACGAGCGTCAAATCGAGCTGTGTTATCGGTAGGCTAGGCGAATAGTTTTGCAATAGCCTGATGCTTTTGTCTATGAGATCTCTTTTCTGTATACTATAAAATGGTTTAAATTATACTGTCTCCCAGTTATAGTTATAGATACATCTACGTAATAGTAATATATGTAGTTATGACCGGTATATAGTGTTCTGTATAGTCAGACACAGCTGTGTTATATAGTGAAGCATCCATTACTGACACCTCGATCGACATAGAGATGCGGAGTATACTATTGCGGAGGCCAGGGAGAGAGAGAGAAGACATTTTGAAGAAAATGAAAAATGACCATGTAGTTTATTATTTTAACGACATGAGCCATGTTGAAATTGGTGACACGATAAATATTTCAAAGATTTGTTCCGGTACCGGAGCCGTCGGTGACCCTCCCAATTTTCCCTCAAGATTTATGTCGTGTTTTGATTTCGAGCGGGACGTCAAGGGTAAAAAAAATCGTATTTGCCTTGGTTTCTTTTAACCAATGCTTCCGATTTGTCTCGAATCAACGACTCTTTTTCCCATTATGCAGCAGGACCATGTATAGTCTTATATATCTAAATGTGTGTCTCCCCTATAGAAATATAATGCAGTTTAGAATTTAAAGAAATTTTAAATCATCATTTTAACCTCCCGGAATCAGTTTATCCCCTTATTATCATGCAGATGATAAAAGTTGACGAATGCTTGGGTAGAAAAACCTTCTGTTTATTTCATACGACTCTGTTTATCTTCCTGGTGCAATCAACTGATGACAGAAACGCCACCAATCCATTGATTTTATGGCTGGGAGGATTTTACCCAAGCAAAATACAAATTTTGCTGAGCCCTTCAGTTTGTTTTTACTTCTTGACATTGGTGATTTGATTTAAATTAAGTTTTTATTTTTGTTCTAATATTTCTTAGTAATGTTTTGTTTAAATATTTAACTTGAAGGTGACAATTTTATTTTAATATTGGTGCTTAGCCTAATCTTTACTTCATTTAATTATTTATTATCGAAATTGCTTTTGGGGACAAAATCTTAAAACATTCGTCACTACACCCTTACTCTTAATGTATATATGTTCTACATTTTTGTACAGAGACTTGCGAAACTTCACATTTTTTATTTGAAAATTTTTATGACTCAAAGCGTATGAATAAAATCGGCATTCAATTGTTGCGAGGCAAAATCAAGTTTTAAGTGTCATCAAAAACTTGGGCTCCACATGTACATATGTATAACTGTACACATATGGAAGCAATAGGACCGGAGCCCAAAGCTACTGTTTAAACCTCGACGAATGGAATGACGGCTCAGGGATATAAAAATGAGATTCAAAAGTGTGAAATGTTTTTGTGAAATTGTGGGATAAGTGGGATATAAATGGATTTAGCATTTGTAATATTACGGTGGAATCGGCTTTACAGTGTCCTTTGAATTTGTCGCTGTATTACCGAGGCGCCGGGTCCCATTTACAATGAAATGACACTCTCCCAGGCACTTGCAACAATATAGTTTTATAGAGTCTGTGTAAAATATAGGAATGACTTCCAGCCCTTGCGCCCTTTGCATTTATTTATGTTTTGAAAAATTGCATTCATGTGGGGAGAAGAATGGATGGTCCGGAGTCTAATCATATATAGAGCCTTCATTCTCTGGTCATTTGCCGTCTGTAACATAACTGTATTTATATACAACACGACTATACTGACAACACTTGGTATAGCAAATATGTTTATATATAGTAATTTTCCTTCGTACAGCATATCTTTCTCAATATTATTGCGCATACTAAAATCAAGAACCAAAGGGTTGGCTGTGCTATGGATAGTAAAGGAACAGAACATTCGATACTGTAGATCCTTTACAATAATAACTTCAATATTGTAGATGCTATAGAATAATAGTGAGCCCCACGAACGGATTATTTTCCTTTATGACTTTGATACACTTTAAAATTCATACTGAACAATATTTTCCCAAGTAATAAAAACACTTGTAGTTTCCAATTTTAAATTCCCTATGTACTTGTGGACCGAACCTTTAAACAAGGACTATGGAGTGGTGAGAGGATGGGAGCAGTAAAAAATAAGGTATGGTCTCATATGTATAGTGGGGCTTATATAAAAGTTGTGAAATCACATGTGAGTGTGAGTAAGAGACAAACGAGATTTGTTATTTATATTTTATGTATGACGATTTTTACTGTCAAAGGAAATTTTCCAAAGGGTACGTTACCACTTGGTTTCAGTTTGGTTTTAAAATTTAAATGTATTTTATTTCCCGGAGGTATCGTTCCTTCCATGAAATGAGATTAAACTTTCGCGAATAAACTCCGTCCACTTTTTTAATGCTGTGACTGACAATTTATTTTTATTTATAGGATTTTCCAAGCCTTCCAACTGGAACCTTTAACTGCATAATCGTTCCTCCTGCCACCACATATGGTCATTCCACTGAAAATTTACGATGCAAAATACAGGATTATTCATTACTTAAACATTAGCGGAAAAATGAGTTTTCTAGCTAGCGACGAGTTTCATTTCCTAACACTAAAACTGTAGTTAATTAATGGTACAACTCCAATAGTACGCAGTAGATTAATATAAGAGTTTGCTCAGATAAAAGCTAAATAGCTTGTAATTATGAGTGCGTCAATTACATTTTTCCTTGAAAAATACATAATCTCTGTCGAGCCATTGATAAAAAGCAAAATTTTGCAAAACTAAAATAATTTCAGAGACTACAGGAAACAACTTCGTCTTGCATATAAATTCTGCTGGCCTAAAAATTCTTACATAAATATTCTTCTCAAAGACAGATTTATAGAACCAACAAAAGTTGAAAAGGAAACTTACTTCCTAATTTAAATTCAATTCTTCACTGTTAGTCACACATGTATGTGAATGAAAGTATTAAAATGTTTAATTTCTGCGCCAGAATAAAAATTTAAACTTTTAAATTAAGTGTGATGACAGGCAAATCAAAATGCATCAGCAATTGATGTCTGCAGTTATCCCACTATTAAGATAGTATACCTATATAAATATACAGATTACTCATAGATATGCATTTATGTGTGCTTTCTGTACATTAGTACATTTTATATATCTGGCATCTGGGTTGTACTTTAATACATTTATTTATGCAATATTAAAATCTACCTACGCATGTCGGTCACTTATTATATTATCTTTAATACATTCTACATTTGATAGTAACTCAAATGTGATATATTTATGAATTTTTTCCTAGTTTCAAGCTCCAAACTTCCTCATCACTTCTCGAAGGAAGTAATGATAAGGTGCTTGGATGGAAAATCTGTCATTTCATCCTTCAACAACTGTAGAGCCTATGGCTAATCAACTGATTGTTGTGTAATATAACATCAAGTTGTAGGTGCTTTGGTGTGGCTGATTGAGATAAATTCTGTATAATCTCTGGTGTCATGAATACATAAAGTGAAGGGAATAAGATAAAAACACAAGTCGAAATAATCGAATTGGCAGAGGAAAAAGTCATTTTTAACAAGAAAATTCAAGGTTAACTTATATTGCTTCTTGCAGCATCGTATTTAATATTGATCATATATGTAGCTACACACGTGTGCTGTACGTATAGTGTTTATGTTTTATTGTGAAAATATTTACGTAGGTTTGCACGACGACATTTGCCATATTTATGCAGTTAAAACGTCGGAATTAAATATATTTATATCGTTTTATAAGCTGGAATTTAGTTTATTTATGTAGTTATAAAAGTGGGATTTCCTTGAATTTTTAGGTTCTATATTCTAGTATAAAAATTTATATCTTATTTTGTACACTTTATTATAGAACACACTCATACATTTATAAAGTATTTTAAAGGTGGAATTGCAAGTATTTATATTGTTATATGGGATAGAGGATTAAGAGTTTATATTAATAGATCTTATAAGCTTGATGTGGCCATCATTGCATCGCAATTTAAATGTTTTATAGTGCTATAACTACAAGTATACAAGCATTGCAGCAGCTTGATAGATGCACGAGTAGTATTATAAAGGTTGATTGTCAGTTAAATGCTACAAACGAAATATCTATTGTCTTGCTGCAGATTTATCCTTGACAAAAGTTGTTTAATATCTGACAATCTGTCACTTCCAATGGGATACACACAGCCGGAAGCTATTTATAATGAAAAACATTTTCGACTTTTAATTCTAATTTATTTTAGCTTCACTTCCATTTTTTATAACTAGACTTTCTACAATACTGTGCATATCGTCATCATGTACAATCTTTTATACTGGAAGTATGTACACAACTAAAAATCTTCACACTTCATTGTTGTACTTCTACAGTATCTACTGTCCAAATATATTAAATTCAACCATGCATAGCAACAATGACGACGACAAGACTTGATACGTTTATATATTTGGAACTTCAAGACATTGAAGCTCGCTTCGCCCCAAGCTTCCAGGCAAGCGTATCCAAATGGATTGATTAATTTGCACCCACGCAAGGAAGTATAAGTAGCGTGGATGTAACATGTACAAGTGTATGTAACAAGTATATATAGCTTTGCAAGTAAAATAACCATTCTATGAGCTGATGATGTATCTTACATTCATTTATGCATGTTATATGGAGATACATTTCAGCAGTGAGACGTATTGTCCATATATAATTTAAGTAAAATCTATATATAAAAAATTGTATATACACATCGACAGAGGATTAGTAAAGTACGACAAACTACTCAACAATTAATCATAATGCTAAAAATTATCTACTAATGCGTTGTCAAATCAAGGAAATTGTAATTACACACATTACAGCTACACCAAAATGATTCGATTGGATTCCCACAGCGTAATCAAGGATCATCACTCTCATGTATACACAGTCAGTATTAAGTATATAAGTATTACATACATATACACACACAACTTTTGCAGTGTTCAGGGAAATCGTGGGATAAAAAATCTCGCATGTTATTATTATGCTCTACTATGGTGGCGTACTTTTGCTGTGCATCACAAATGTGGATGTATAAATACATTTTAGCATTTTACTATAGATAGATCATATGTAATTATATTTGTCTACAGTACGTATATTTAACAACAAGCTTAGTGCACATTACTTGGAACAATCTGTATCCTTCCTGCAATATAACATTATGGGTTGTGGTAAGTATAGATGATATCCAGCAGGCTGAACCTTCCTCCATGGATATATATGAGCGGAATAAATTGACGTCATGGTAATTAATGATAAAAAATCGTTCACAATTTAAAATGACAACCAATGAATATAAATGGCCAGATGAAATATGGAATGAGTCGCCTGTCTGTCTTCTTCATCCGCTCGTTTTTGTTATATTTTTTCACTCTCTCCTCATTCTATGTTGTTGAGTCATACGCTCGACCCTCCAAACTGTTGCTGTATTATGCGAGCCAAAACATGATCCAGTCCTGAACCAAACTATATTTTCAGACCTAATCTGAAACAAATTACAAACTGTTCAACGATCCTCCATATTTTTGTGGTTAGCTGGAAGATCACGACCCTCCATTACGGATTCAAGTCAGATTTCTGAAAAGATTATGCAGAGTTTGAGATTTTGTGTTTGAATTGCGGCTGACAATGACGTGCAACTGCATTACCAACAGTGAGAGAAGCCTGGAACTGGATTTTAAGATGGATTTTATTATGAACGTCAGCTATAGAATTCGACATCCAGGACATTACATTGCAACATACCATACAATACGCGTGCATGTCAAAAATAATGGCAACTTCTGCTCATCATCATGATGGATCAAGTAGCACCTCGTCGCTTTATTATTCTCCTCATCTCCCACAGTTGACTGATCTTGTCACTATGAGCGTTCATCGGGAGTCGCTCGGGCGAAACCTCAACTGATTACAATATTTAAACAACAAAAATAACAAACATAATAGCAATAAACAATAGGAATAATTAAAGCTATAGATACTAATTTTTTCGGACACTAGCTGAAACAAATGTCAAAGTGAATCAATTATTAAAATACATATGATTCCTACAGAGCTACTAAACTTTTCTACAAGCTACAGAAAGCATTAAAATATTATCTATATTTTTTAACGAATGTCTATGTTCGTTTAACGTTTAATTTAATACGTTTATCTTTCTTCCTCCGATTGGATGCAACTGACCAGACTATTTCAGCTAAATGAGATTGAATAATACTAGACATGTGGTAGTTATGGGAGGACGAGTTGAAACAAAAATGAAACAATGGTCGTGCCAGTGAGAAATAGGAATTCAGACGGTGTGGACTAATGTAGCGTAAAGATTGAATCCCGTTGTAGGTATGTATAATTACTCCACCATGAAAAGTGAAATGCGTGTAACAAATTATTTGAAAAATGAAAGAGGATAAAAGTCGACACGACCATTTCAAGCACACCATTCAACCTAATTAATCATTGCGTTTACTTTGGTTTTCATTTCGTTTTTCTTTTCATTGACTTTCCAAGCGTTACATTACATTGTCGACCCATCGACAGTTGTTGACTCTCTGCGCCTTTCATTTCCCCCGGAATTCATACCTACGCGTATATTTACATGCAGCAATCTATAAAGTATGACTATCTAAAAGTATCTATACTATCCAACGGTTACCTTTATATAGACCCGATGTTTACGTTTACTCACATAAAGCTGATTCGATACACTGTCGACGCTACAGCATACTACAGATGCTACAATGGGTCTATGGACTTGATCATTTATGTATGTATACCTATTACAATATAGTATAACTATCCATGTGGGTAAAGTTGTACATGCTATAATGATGTGTGTATAGTTACAAATCTGTTATAATATGTGTACACATAGTAGTTGTATGTAATAATAGTGTATTAGAGACTTAGAGAGCAAACGAAGTATAATTATCGATGTGAATCTATATACGTAGAGGGATTCGTGTGTGCAGTATTATTAATTATGCAGACGCTGAACTATGCAGGAGGCATTAAATATGTGTAAACATATGGTAGTCATGTTAATTTTGACATATTTACATACACATCTGCATATTCGCCTCTTTCAATATTTTATGGATCTTTCGGCTCATTCCAACAACGGCTTGCTGACGCTCACCCGTCCTTATGTCCCCTGATTAGGATTCTCACCAATGTAATTTCTCCTGCATAAGGATGATTGTCTGTTGTTAGACTGTTATAGTTTCGCGTTCATGTGTGGAGTTTTCTATACGGTGCTTACACTTTGTACCTGAGGGCTGCACATTTCAATGCTTAAAATACAATGTATAATATAATAATCTCCTTAATATACGAAGTATCATATGACTGCTTAAAATACTGTGTATCACATTACTGTTTATACGGAGTACAAGGAGAAATAACAGTAGTGGGTTAGAAATGCACGCCGTAGATACTGGTTTACTAATCATTATGGAAAGTGATAGATCTTTTTTGTACTAGTAAATTTTATGCACGTGACAGGAACAACTGACTTATGGCTTGAAAAAGTTTACATATAAATCGTTCTCGTCAGCTCTCCTCTTATTCTCTGTGTACCGAGCTACAATAGTTAAGTTAAGGATGAAGGAGAGAAGTGTTTGTACATGTGTTGTTTGTATTGTGAATGGAAATGCTCACCTTTTATTTTATCAAGTATGCACGTCCCTGTTGTTATTCACTTTCCTCAACGTCCCATTCTATCGTGTGGTGAGTACGTGAGGGTTAATATTATGTGTGAGCAGAAGACTAGTTCAAATAGCATGATCGCTGAATCCAGTAAAATGGAAATGAAAGGACTGGCAGCCACCTTCCATCCATACTTCCTTCACGCTCCGGTCATTGTAAATGATGATGAATGAGGTGCGAACGCAAATCTCACAACAACCGAAGACGCTTTTGTTCTTCTCACACACACACATACACATGCACACTCCGCTCTTGTGTACACTATTATAATATACCACCGAAGGGTATTAGAAGCGCTTGAACAGCTCCACAAATTATTCCTCGACGCCTCCATCCACCAACTTATTGCCTTTTATACTCCACACATAGGGCATATAGTATAGTAGTAGTGTACTTCCATGCTGCTCGTTAATTTTTCTTCATCCTTTCTCTTCCATAGGATTACTCCCGTCTAACGCAAGTTCCACTGCCACCTCGACTATTGTGCTTTTACACCACCACTACTACCATTTTACTTCCAGGAACACAAATCTTTTTCGTGTCAACTACAGGGAAATTGTCTTTCCTTCACGAACCTTTCCTTGTTGGAACGACGTCGGTGTCGGAAATCCGGAACCACCAAATGAGTCGAGTGTCATCCTGGAGTTTTCCTGGAATACAAAAAATGTAGATATAAGTATGTATTCATAATGAAAACCTTAAGCGAACGTCCTTTTTGTCCTTTTAAATTAATTAGCCACTATATACTTGAATCAACGCCTCTCTTCTTTCTGCTTTTAGTACGTAGCAAGTAATCATACAGCTTTAATTAGCTAAATAAGAATCATTTAATTTCACATTACTCCTTTCTTGAAATTCCAAACATCTACGATTTGATTTTAAATGGAGATTATTACTAATGGGAAGAAACATCATGAATTAATCTACTAATTCAACTATTTAATGAACTAATAATGTCATAATGTAGCAAACCTTAGAAATTGTGAACGGTAATTAAATAAATAAGTAATTAATTATTCAGTTTGCATTAATTAGATTCCTTCTCTTATTCTTCTTTTGTCATTTTTCATTCAGCTTCTGTGGAAGTGACTTATTATAAAATAATTATATATACATGTCTACAATAAACAGCATTTGTCTGACTTCGACGTGGGGTTCCCCAGGGCTGAAGGAATTATTGAGATTTGCTGAATCCCAGTTTAATGCAGCTAACAACGCCCAGGCGCGATGATCAGAGTCATAATTATCAGGCTTTACTGTACAGAGCTGTGAGGCTCAAAGTTTATGCAAAGAGACGGGTGCAAGTGAAGTGTAAAATACTTAGGACACTATATGATTAGTGAGGATGTAATGGAAAGAATGAGGAAAAGATGTATCCATGATATGCATGAAGATATGTATAGAGGACGATAAAGAATCCGGAGGTCTCCTTTGGTTGCGCCTTGCCTTTCTTTTTCCAAAGCTGATCGTCATGACGATGTTGTTGATGATGATGATGATGCTGATGATGATGAAGTTGATCGTCGCCGTTGTTGGCTTTCCGTTTCCATAATAGACAAGTCAGTCATTCTCATTGTGAAGGATAGATGAGAGGAGTGCATTGCATATGTCCATCTCGTTTGCGCCTCGCCACATATTTACAAGAGACGTGATGCATAATAAACCTAATAAGCAGACATTCATCATCATCAGGGCCATCATTTTCCCATTCATTCTCTCTCATTCCTAGGTTCATTTATACACATTCATTCATCTCAGACAGATATTATTATTAGCTCCCACTTTGTGTCTCTTCTTCATCTTCATAAATCATCCGACTGTAAGGCGGTAAATATTATATTCTCTTCGCAGTATTACTCCATCTTCTCCTCCCTTATGGCTTCTCTGTAATATGCTCTGTGGTGGGAATACCTATAACACGTAGTACAGCATCAATGTGTGTATAGTGGAGTATAGTTTGGTATGTCAATAGCTAAAATGTTATAGTGACAGTGACATATTTTGGTATATGTAATGTACATACATAGCGTAGGTATAATGTCCTTCTATATAGCCATCTCTATAATACGCAAGCCCTCTAGAGAAGATGCGGGCATGATAAAATCAACATCAAGACTTGACTTTATATGTAGTTTACGTCTTTTCAGCATTAGCAACATTCACGTTTGTCTCTTTCTGTGTGTCATACCATCGGACGCTCATTTTTCATATTCATGGCATGAATCCTGCTGCAATTCTGAAAACAGGCAGGAGTCTCCTTTGTATACAAAGCGTTCAAGTTGAAATATTTACGGTGGGAGCTTAAGGAAAATATATATTTTGAGGAGAAATGTCATTTGTAATAAAAATTGTAGTTAGGGACAGCATGTAATACAATTGTACATAACAACAATATGCTCTATGAGCAACATGTCATGTATATATTGTATGTATACATATAATTTTATTTACAAAATACAGGTAATAAAAGTGATACAAATTGTATTTGTAAAATTATATGGATTACAACTGTTTAGGCAACAAGTAATACAAATTAGATTCAGGAACTAAGCCAGTAAATTATACACAGAAACGAAGATAAACATTGTTGTTACATACACATAATATATGTATATACATATATACTGTACAAAGTGTTTCAATGTATGTATTATAATAGAAAACGAAGCTAAGTGAAATATTATACTGTATAATATGAGTATAGCGAGGAATTCAAGATATAATTATTTATTTATTATACATATTTCTATAGTAGCTTTAATGTATGTACAACTACTGTATTCGATTAGGTTTTTCTATATCATAAACAATCTTACAAAAATACATCCACACGTCACACTGTGTAGAGAGTCTTTGGCTTGTTTACATTCACTAATAACATTGCAGTCACTATATTTACCTTGCAACAGATTCCACCTGTTATCATCAAGCACTTATCATCTTCCCTATTTACATTCCCTTTTAACATCTCCATCATAATATGCCTAAGCCTCTTGACGTTGTCATTACATTTCAGCTAATTTCCACAGCAAATAAAGCTTGTTGACATTCCAAATGGTGCTCAGCGTTTAGCATGAGCAAGTTTAGTGGTTACTTACTCCCTCATTGAGTCCACTGCCATCACTATTTTTAGTATCCTACCGCAAATCAGTACTGATCACAAAGAGTCAAGCATAATCAGCGGTCGTCTTGCATAGAAATATTTCATAGGGCACTCTGAATGTTTGTTCAAGCTGTTTGTTGTATGCGTATTGTATAGATAGGCTTTTTGATAAATAGGGTAATAATCACTGTTTAAATGTGTAGTTTACCTTATTTCACAAGGCTGGTCAACGAAAGAGTTACAAAACAGTAAAAACATGAAGCATTGCACTTAAACTACAATTAACAGCAGATGAAAACATGACAATACAACAAGTGCATTAACTTTATCATTAGCACATCTGCGTTGAGAAAAATTAAAACTTGTTATCTATGATCAAACTAAAGAGCAAAATTAAAAATATACAAATGTGCAAATGTAAAAAATATGATTGTGCAAAGGTAAAAGCATACATAAGTGACAATAAATTGTTGCTGAAGTACGTAGGCCATTTTGCAGGGTCTTCAAATAAATACAACGGGAATACCAGTAAGTTACTATAGGCTGTAACTAGTGGCTGGAAGCGGACATTACAAAGTATAATATTGCAAGAAACAGGAGAGGATCTATTATTAAAGGTAGTAAAAGTTATATAGTATGGTGTAAAAGTGGAGCGAGCTCACTCAGCCGTATTATAACACAAAAGTGAAATAATAAAGTTGGGACCTTCGTGCTTGTCAGTATTATAACATCCTATGCTTTCCCAGATTGTAACAAAGTTTTAAGGTGACCATTAAAAGCCCGTCCATTGTGGAACGGCTCGTATATGATATTATTACGTGAGCATCTAACTAACGCTAAGTAGAAGGTGGAGAAGACAAGATTGCAGACTTGAATAGAGTTTAAGTGGAGGGACGCTAACTAGGCATTAAATCAAGGCGGATGGATGCATGAAGGTATGCGTATCAAATTCAAGTAAGTCGACTGGCGCCTTTGCCTTCAAAGCCTCATATAAACTCTAATGCATTCAGACACTGTAGTCAAACTCACCTCCGCTGGACTCCCTTGTTTTCGTTTATGCAATCCACTTCATTTCCTTCTACAGTTTGTACCGCGTTTCTATTTTGTCTATTAACTTCTCAATATATCAACTTTGCATCCGTGGATTCCAGAAACACGTGAAACTTTCTCTTAACTTCTGCAAGCTAACGTCTGAGATTTATTGGTGAATTGTAAACTAATAACCCACAACTAAAAATGATTTTTTTTAATATTGGCGTCCAAAACTAGGAAATTAAGATAGTTAAAACTGCAAACCGCAAATAAAATCATAATTATATTGATTTCGGACTAAAATTGCATAGAAGCGACTCCAAAGCTTCTAAATTTAGCTCTAGTAATAAGTTAGAAGCCCAGCAGCAAAGTAGTGATGATGAATGCAAACCAATATAAGATCGAATAAAGATACCAATGATGAAAGCAGAACGCTGTACAGCCAAGACCGACTTTGGCTCGATTTGATCCAGCAAGGTTTGCTCATGGAAGAGTGGACAGAACGGTTTCCGCACCATGCTTGACTAGCTTCAAGGCACTACAATTCCCGATACTTGAAATTACACAGGTTCCTGACAGGTTAAGGTTTACTAGGCAAGAACTTGAAAGTTTATAGACGTGCAGCCATGTAATACAACTGGTGTCGTAGTAAGGAAATTCCCTCAAAATAGCCACTTTTGCTGCTAATTTCATCCTCGGCATGCTCATGTTTCCAGGTTTTTGAACATTTTCAACATTGTTTTCCATCCTTTAAACTCTTGTCTACAACAGGTGATGGAAGATTATATACTTATACAGCATTTATGACGATGCACCTACGCGACTGTTTAGGTGATTATAGACTTAAAACTAAACTCCAGCCTTGTACTTTTCATGCTTGAGCTTTCTTTGCTTTTCCATCTTTAAAATGATTGTAATTATGAGGATAATAAAAATAATACATAGTTTCTTTGTGCTTTAAAGCCCAGCCTCTGGACATAACATCACCTAATTTTTGTGCATTCAATTTTTCTTGGAAGTATTTCTCCCTTCAAGGTAACTCAACTATAATAGCTAGGTCATATTCAGTAGTTTCTTGGATGTGGTAATCACATTTTTAAAAGCATTTTGCGTATTATATGACCGTAATTTCCTTACAATAATATTCTGTACAATAATATTGTGTAAGTTTTGCCTTAATAATCCTTTGTATCTAGATACCCACAAATAGCTATTATTACTTTGTAAGAATGGAGGGATTTGCGCAAATTTCCATAAAATAATGTCTAGTATTATTAGACCCTTAATACATACAATTTATACTAATTAATTTAAACAATGAGAGCAGTATCATCGAATACAGAGGAAATTATTGGCAAAAAATAAACCTATCTTTTATTATCTTACAATGAGAATCCCCGTTCTAATTGTATTCACAATAACTAAAATACTGGGTTTCGTCCAGTCAAATTACTATTATCATATGATAGAGAACTATATGAAATTATTACTGGACTGTAATTGTGCACTTTGTAGTCCCATTTTGTTCTGCATTTCAATTAGTTACCTACTTTTAGGGGAATTATGCTAGTGTAATACTCTAACGATCCTTCTACCGTCGGCTTGACTATTCTTATTTACCACACGAGAATATCATGATAAATACAGTAGCGTATAATGACACTATATTACGAATTAGGCACAAATAAATTGGGAATTTCGAAGCTATTTTACAAGGAAATTATTATGTACTGTTTAGTGGAACTATAGCTTCGATTAACGATTACGTAAGCCTAAAGCGATACATCATGGCATATAATTCTTAAAGCTTTTATTTTATATAGCATTGCCAAATTGTATTGTAACTTTTTAATGATCATTACCGGCTAGCTTTCTGTTAGCTGGCCAAGTGCGATGGAAGCGGATAGTTTCCATTCTCCAGACGGCTTTAACGACGAAAGCTAAACATTGTTATCCCAAAAATCTCAGAAGTACCAAAATTATGTATCTATTACTACTATAATGATAATTATTATAGTAATCATTATTTTTGTATTTTTGGACTTGAAAGCTGGAAGTTAGTGAATGCAAAATACTGCTACCTCAGGCTACCCTGGAGGCTAATGGTCAAAGCAATAAATTTGTATTGCAATTTAATTATTGAAGTAAGCACAAGTAAAAAAACATTAATATATAAAAAAAAAGAAAGGTTGAAAGTTCATCTAAAGAGTAGCTGGAAAATGGATAATATTATTGGAAAATGGAAACTATCCACTAGGCTTAGTCAGTTAGCTTAGTAATTAGCCAACATCAAGTTCTAAAACGGTGTACACGCAGTTAACATTCATTGAATAGGTACAGCGTGCTTTCCAGCTCCGAGGACCCCAAATAAGGCTGTCCGCTTATTAGATAAACGGGTGTTTAAGTGAATGTAAGCTGTATGTACTATCAGTAGTTAGCTAATATTTGTAGTTATAGAGCTACTCCCTGGACGGGCTTGATGTATGTCTTCCTGTTTGTAGTTACGTTAGGTATACTATTCTATCTGTAGCTCTACACCGCACACCGTTGTCATTGAAGCTAAAATGTTTTTCTAGTTGTAGATACACGTAATGCCTCTTTGTTGTAGTTGTGTGGAAAGCTTTTATTCTTGTAGCTACTCACCCATGCTTTCCTAGTTACTTGTAGTTCCATCATGCTTTTCCAGTTACTTGTATTCCCGTCACATGCTTTTCTATTTGTAGTTACACGAAATGCTTTTCAACTTGTAGTGACATCGAACGCTTGCCGATTTGTCGTTACATAGATTCATAGTGTGTTTGGTAAAATTGTAAGTGTAGTTTGTGTTGGAGAGGAAGGAAATGGGTATGAAAACGGTTTAGAAGTGCATGGGCTCGTGTCAAAAACAATGGAGAAATTGCATAAAAGATGGAATTAGTGGGTGAAATAAAAGTACGGAGACCCTCTCCACGCCGTAATGACTAATGGCTAAGGACCATTCGGTGTATAAAGATGGGCTGGAAAAGCAAGCGGGACATGTGGAAGGACAAGGCAATGCATAAGATAACGTGATCAATAGAGAATGTACAAGAGTCGTATAGGTGAATTTAAACATGATTTCAGTAAGTATCCACATGGTTAGGAGACTGGGAACTGGAGAGAGACAGAGAGGAAAATACATAGAGCACTTAAAACGTCAGTGAAGGGTCATATACATCAACGTCGCGGTCAGTATTTATGAACGTCATTGTTGTTGTGAAGTACAAAAGGCCCCGACGGTAAAATGTCCATTCCTTCCACTTCCACTCAACTTTCATGTCATCCACATCCACCAGCAACAAATCAACAAGACATCTCTTACTCGTCTGCCTCCTGGGCTCCCTCCATGTACACACACGTACGTACGTACGGACAGGGCCTAAAGGATACGTAACACCAACAACAAGTCCTAACCCCACCATGTCAGCCCTTCCATAAATGCTCTCAAACCATGTGTAATGCGTAAGGACATGTAATATTGAAGTATTTAAGTAACTCCACAAGTACAACACACACACACAAGTATATCTTGAGGCCTCACACACAACAAGTCCAACGTGAATAACACAATTCATTGAGACTCCAGACGTTTTATCTTATTACCAAACACGACCGACATACACCCATACACCCCGTGATATTTGCCCGTACATCAAACTCTCAGCATTACAAACTGAACATTTTGTTGGAACTCGACAAAATAGTTACAAAGTAGGTAGATATATAAAGTGGTTACATCTATTCATGCAATGTTTAGCCTTTCGCTTGACACACGCACCCACCCACAACTTCCATGGTGCAAAAAAATAATCCTACTACTGGTTTACTCTTCCTCAAAGAGAGGGTCGACCAGCCTATAAAATACATGTTATTTACTATTTTGCATTCAAATGACAAACGGATTCTTTCCTACTAAAGCATCGCACGATTTTCCAGGTGTAATTCTAAACATACTCTTTATAATAACTTCTCCAACACTAGCCTCAAATTTCTGGCATGTCCACGGTCCAGGTTTACGTGAAATTATCTACGAATATTATATTTTGTATTTGTAAACTTTGTATTTCGATACCTTGCTGGTCAGTTCTGGGTACTGTTAAACATACTTTAGGAATAATTCTATAAGCTTTTATATTCATTTTAATGTGATGAAGAGGGGCTTGGTAAGGCTATAGTTTCTTCGGTTACTAGGCATTCAATACAGAAATTCTGAGATTACTGAGGGTTTTTCTTGTAAATTCCTTCAGTTCATAATTGACCATACCCTTTACTAGTTAGTTCCTAAGTACATTAAATCTGGACGCGAAATTTAATACCGTATACAATATTCATTGGCCTGGATTATGCATACTCCGCTCAGCACCAATTTTCAACAATGAACTTGTCAATTTCCAAAAAAATACCCGTTATTCCTCAAGAGCCCTTGGTGCAATAGAGGCAAAGGATACAGCGTAAAGACAAAGACTTTAAAATTGAAAATCTACAAACAGTAAAGGAAGTGAACAAGAACAAATGAGCGTTTAGAAGCCAAATCTTAAGCCTTCTTAACTTATATTTATTAGATGTAGAAAAGTATTATGTATACACACAAGAGTAAATGCACATACGGATGAAACCCGCATGGAGACAAAAACATTCTCGACAGACACTCAAAGGTGTGGAGTGTCGAGTCAGCATGAATTCCGTAAACAATGCATCTGTTTGACACACTGGCGTTTTTTCCCCATCACTCTTCGTCCTCCATACTTGTATTTTTTTTTAAACTTCAATGCATCTTTCCTTCTACAGTGAATACAATGTATAGCTATAGATATTTCATTCAAATCCACTTGTATATAGATACGTTCTATTTGATCACACACATACAGAAATACAATGCATTTGCATACACATGTATATGTAGTTACACATGCCTAATTTAAATATTTATATATGGAATTTAAATATAATGAATACACGACATATTATATACAAAGGTTATAAATGTGCCTAAATTTACATTTTGGAAACATCGTTAAATCATTTATCAATAAAAACAGGAGCTATACATGTGCTATCTGAGCTGTAAGCAAGCCAACAGATTTATCTATTCATTTGTTCTTTATTTTTTTTGTTGGAAAAAATTACAATGTAGTACATTGTAAAGAGGATAAAAAATAATCTGCATCGCCGCATAAACAAAGTATTATACAATCGGTATAAGTAGCAGTATCATTGTATTTGTAAATAATGAATAGAATTCCAGATTTTAATCATGTTGCTCCTTCTCTGGGAGTACACGGTGTATGTATCTTGACAGACTTGATTTACATTGAATTCTGAGGGGAAAAAAGAGAACATTTCCACACCTCGACTCTCAACTTAGGTGTATATTCTTAGAACTTGGCTATTGTTGTTTAAGTACAATTATATTACATACATACAAGCATAACATTGAACAACATGTATGAAAGAGGATCTAAGGCAAGAGGTATAGAGCTCTTGTTGGCCTCACAAAATGGACATTGAAAGAAATAACAAGTAGGAAGAGATAAAAATATAAAGTGGATACTTGCAGGTAGAAACGAACAAATCAAATGGACCATTTGATACTCGGCTGGTAGCTGCTGCGACCAGAACAAATCGATTAAAAGCCAGTACAGTCGTCACACTTATGCTACTACAAGGGCTTACACATTCATTCCAGAGTACCCGAACATCCTGTAAAGGATTTTATGGTTTACGTATACATTTCCTCCCCTGCATGTTTTCACTATTAATTTTATTACTTCAACTATCCATCGGATTTTTTTACGCCAAAGGGACATCTAACTGTCTATCAGGAAACATTCGTAATTGCTCGAGATATACCAAAACCAGGACTATACTATTACATGAGAAATCACTGGAGTTCAATAAGACTCCAAACTTTATCTCCTAGAAACTATCTTGTTACAAAATACGGCTACTGAGCTTCTGTTTAGTTCCGGATGGACAAAAAATGGGTTCAGAATGATATGATGATACAAATATATCTCCTCTTGGTTCGACCATACACTTTTATTTACTAAGCTGAGTTATGCGATAAACATCCGACCGTAGTTTCGAATAGTAATTTTCATGAACAAAATTAAGATGAACTATAAATAAATTAGATTAAATATATACACGGTGCTGGAAGTAAAAAGTATAAACTGGATAAAAATGCTTTGTGGTAAGAATACCGACGGTAGTAGGTAGTACAGACTAAAATACAAAGCTGTGTAACCCTTTGAAGGTAGTTGAGTGATTGGAATCTGTAAAAATCTAATTTTTAGTCGAAGTGTGTGCCGCTAAGGAAATCTAGGGAGGAGATACATTTTATTTCTCCCTTTCCTAGCATAATGTTTTGTGAGGTATTACACTACCATATGATTTCAGAGTATTTTTATTATTGTTATCACTCCCTGAATTGGTGTTTCTCCTGTCATGTATAATTTCTGTTCGTATTGTTATCATTCATTAAGTTTGATTACATTGATTTTTTCCGCGTTATTTTCAACTGCCTCCAGAATTAAATCCGGGTATACGTTCCGAATGATCAGTGGATCCTCCAGTCCAGTCTCCCTCTATTATTACAAACCGACTTTGGGAGTCATGGTCAGGTTGGCCACAAAGTAGGGTTGGTTTGAGATTAAATACGAAAAGATTTGAGGCCTAGAAGAAAAGACAAAGTATATATTATAAGCGTAATCGTATGAGACTGTTTATAAGTAATTGCATGAAATTGTGTATAAATAATCGTATGAAGCTGTGTGTTGGTAACCGGACGAAATTGGTACGGAGCTTATAATGATATAATTATAGGATTAATAGTGAAGGCGAACATAAGAAATTACGGGTACTAATCAAATGCATTTCAAATAAAATCCTCAATTGTCAGACGATTCATCATCAGACAAAGAAAAGGAGCAGACAATGCTCAATCGTCAGGTTGATCTTGGCAGTCTAAAAGTGCATGTTATGATGTTGAGGAACCCATCTTATTTTCATGTGAGGGTGTGTATTGTACAAGGAAACGATAATAAGTATGTGCTTTTCACTACTGACTGACTGACTGAGTTACTGTTGATGAGCAGTATTAATTCTTTGTACTCGGTGGTGATCCTCCATTCTCGTTGTTACTGCTGACTGCTTGGGTGACTATATGTGCACGTAATGATTACTATAGTTGATTTGTATTACAAGCTCCGCTACTTCTTCTACTGCCTCAACAGAAGATGTTTCAGGTTGTACCATACCTCCTGTGTAGTTAAAGTTGATCGTTTAGCTTGTGGATTGTCTAGGATCGTTTGTTGAATTGTTGGGCAGTGGGTAGTTGATTTGATGGCTGAAATAATACAACATATTGGTTGTTAAGGATTATATCGAGTCATCAGTGTGTTCCCCACTGAATATGTCAGCATCGAAGCACATAAGTGTGTTTCTACCCCCCATGGAATAACAAATGTGATTCCGGCTTTTTACCTACCTTTGCATTCAGTTGGAGTCCAGGTGTTTTCCATCCATCACTTTAACTTACCTTCAGGTTATTATGCAAACTCATCCACACTGACTTTATTGTTAATATGTACGATGTCTTATAAGTATATAATCGCAGCGTAAAGCGTACACCTTGTAATATAAAGAACACGAGTATAGAGTTTATTAAAGGCATGTTTCACTTCTCGCTACACTCATTCCTAATAACCAACGTTGTGATTGGAAATCTAAGACCTGCCATATATGTATGGAGAGAGATCGTGTAAACAGTGGCTACTGCTTGTGGTAAATACAGGAATGAAAAATAACACATTATTTATGCAATGAAATTTTGCCTGCAGTCCAATCGAAATCTGCAATAAATTCTTCTAAATGTAAATCAACCCATCAAGAGCAGCAGCATTTCAGACAGTTTTCATCACTTTTGATGAAACTTGTCTCACTTGTTTCTGTCTGAAAACAAGAATATAATAATATTTCATGTGTCAAGTTATACATAAGTATACCACGTCATAGTTAATAAGCACTCAAAAAATCATCTATCTCGTCAAGTATAAATCACTCTTGAGAAGTGGAACTATTGTAAAATATAAGCGGTTATTATAATTTGTACAGGAGCTCTTGACAAGTATAAAAAACGGCAGAAAATTAAATGACCTACGGCAACCCGAGAATCTAATAAACATCAACGATGTGCCAAATTGATGGCTGAATCCTTTTAATCCATTATATGTTAACTGACAGCGACGATGTACAAGAGACTTACCTTAAATTTGCATGTTAAATTCAAATCATGCATTAACACACATGGTTATTTGCCAAGAAAGAGTACATGGACTGGCGAATTTACCTATAAGAATACGTATTGTTCACATCATAATATACAAACAAAAAGCTCTTTCATTGGAGCTTGTTAAACAGCATCAGCGTCAGCTTCTTTCATCTCTCGAGAACGGCGATGTTAAGGTTGAACAATTGATTTGCGTCAGCCTTGAATTAAGATTTGAGATGAATTGCCACTCTAACGTAAGTTAACATTTATCACTTTAGCTGATTACTTGAATCTCCTCGAGTATCATAATAGAGAGCATGTACACGGCATAGTGCACGATATACGTACAAGGCAAACGAAAAGGGGAGAGAGATTGAAAAATACAATGAAACTGTGAGCAACGGCTTGAATACAATGGAGATGATGAGGACTTGAATTTCTATGTTTGCTTGTCAGTTACCTGTCGCCGACACTTCGATTATAATATATTAAATAATCACATGAATAAATAAGCAAAATGAAAGATGTGCTTTGATCATCTCGAATACATCAAGTACGATTATAGTATTATACACTTAATTGCTGCTAAATAATCAGTATTTCATCGTTCCGCGTCATATGCTCCTTCCATTTGATAAATTATATATGGAGAATAGCAATTGGCAAGTAATACGGCACCATTAAATATAAAAGGCAGCAAAAAAAACCATCATATTAGTATTAGCAACATTGAATACAAAAGCAATAGGAATGTACATATGAAGGATTAGCATGTTTAGAATAAGGATATGATTACCTGGGGAAATTGTATCTAAATATACACATTGTAATTTCCAGCTGATAATTCTATGGGAGATTAATGCTAATACAGAGCTCCATGAAAGATGTTGCTATTTAAGGATGAGCTCAGTATTGGTTGTTAATCATATGATAATGTGCAGTATGCAAATAAGCACATGTTTATGTTAAATAAATCTTGTTCTTCGTTTACTATAAAGATATGATATGGCTTGGAGGCACGTTGTTGTTCCGTATGGCATCATCATCATGATGTATCTATGCAATGCAGACTACTAAAGCATGCTGCATAGTAATGAATTAATGTAATAACACACGACGCTCGTCGTCAACCATTTACTAGGGATATACGTGTATGGGTTATACAATCCTCACTTTTCACATTGTTCACATCACTTGTCCTCCTGTAGTACACTGAGAATATATCTTACTCGTTTAGTGAATTATGCAAGTCTGTTGGTGGTACTTGCATCTCAACTACCGACTCCACTACCTGTGTAGTTGATGGTAAATCATAAAATGTAAGCTGATTAAAGTAAATAAATCACGAACGTTGACTTGAGACAGTCATCTAATCACCATTGTCATCTTTGTCTTTCTTTAATTCGAGGATACGTAGATTATATTCTTTCACTGTATGAACACACATTAGTGCAAGAAGATACATTCATAGTAGTAACTCTGTTGGTGACATTTCGCAATGCATCATTCTTCTTCTCAGTCAGATCACAGTAGGCTTTTATCTTCACTTTCAAGTATGTATAATTTTAACAACTCAGGTAGCGCAATTTAACTTCATTGGCTAATTTCGTGCCAGATACAATTTTACATCGTAGGTGAGCAAGATCTTTTTATTTTGTAAACATATTCTTCTTCCCTCGTTGATGACACAAAACACTTTTCACAGCTTACATAACATCAAGTTTAATGGTCCTGCAGTTAACATGATTAACATGATGGTGCTGTACATCGTTAGATTTAACACGATGGACCCACTACAGGTTATATTTTTAACACTGTAAACCTACAGGTTGTATTTTATTTAACATGAAATCACATTGTTACACCAATACAAATGTAATTCATGGATGAAAACATGAACGTATAGAGATGAAGTAAATGGCGTAATTACTCACGGATGACGGCCAAGAAATAGACGTAAATTATTTTTATTTACCTTCAAACACAATAATGACAACACCATTACACATTGTCCCTTTCGTTATTTATATAAATCCACCTGCAAATCTACCGCGTATATTATTACAATTTATTTATTATTATTATATATAGCTTCACCAATAATTGTCAACAGTATGGCAATTTAAGTTATGTTTCACAACTTGCAATTTTCATATCAGTTCATATTTATGTACACCGGAAACTTAAACCTAATGCCTTGAAAGCCCTTCATTTCAAGGTCATTTTGCAAACTTTATATAAACTTGAAGTTCAGCTTATTGCAATCATTAATATTTTATAATTTATATGGATCTAAACACAATGGTAAATACCTACTGATATTAATAATAGTAATAGTATCCCAGTCTTGAGCTCATTTTAGCGCGTGTGTACAGATAATTATTTTTTCTTGTTTCAATAAAGATTGGACTCGTTTCAAGTTCGTCAACATGCAGGTCATACGATTCATCATTTTCAAAACCTGTAAGTCACTATATTACCGAACAAATGTGATGAGGCTTTCAATTGAATTCCTTCATATAAATGTATATGTGAACTTGATTTCAAAGAGCTCTCAGTCAGAGTTCAAATATATACAGTGTTATTTACACGCTTGTGCTTGCCCTTTGGAGGAAGAAGTCAATAATGCATAATATCTGCAGTCAGTCGGAGAGCTGAAAGTTTATATTTGAGACTTGCAGACTCGTGTATATTTATATATAACGTATAAGCTATATATCGTTTGGTAACAGAAAATAATACACGTGTTTCTAGTACAGTGTACGTATCTTGTCCTGTGATTTACGATTTTTACAGAATTTATGAGGTTCTGGTTGTCATATGGCAGATGAGATTGGATGGCAAATTTATGAGCGCAGAGTCGGAAATATATGGCAAGCTGTCTTTTTCTTTAAAATCATAATGGAGTAGTGTATACACAAAAAGCAAAGGATAGGAAGTTGTAGAAGTTTTTTTTTGCGCATATCTTTTCATCTCGGCTGTAAAAAATATTACTAAATAATTAATTACTGGAAAGTTCCACGTATTGTGCATATGTGTATGTATGAGTGCATGCATGTAATGTCTGTGGAAAATTAATGATTTGTGAGCAGCTTTGGCAATTGTGTGTTTGTGTATATGTGTGTCGATGTACGTATTAGTTCCCTTAAAAACTTCAACATATAATGGAAAGCATGCAAAAATTTTCAAGTATTTCTTGATGAATCGTTTCAAGTGATGCTTGTGGTTGCTTCTTATGTGTTGCAATGGTTACGCTTGTGCATAGATATAATTAGTTACTTTTTGCGTTAATGTGTTTTGATTAATGGGAGATCGATGTATCACAAATTCTGCAGCTGGAGTATAATAACTGACCAACTAACTTAACTTTAGCAATGTATACATACATACTTATATGTGAACAACTTTTTTTGTCCTTTATTTATGTTGCTGTCAAATAGTGTTAACTAAACTCAATTTTGTATTAAAATTCTAAATGCAGGTAAATTCTTTGCCATTGCCCTAATGATGACAACGAAGGTGCAAAAATCAAATTTGAAGTACCGATGCGCTATACAAATATCAAGGCAATCATTATTGCTTAAATCCATAAAGTGACGGGTTGTACATATAAAGGGACTGATGTAGGTCGTCGGCGGACTTTTATTATAAGCTCTATTAGGGACAAGCAGAGGTAAATTTACTTTTATACACAACGGTTGTCTTTCAACTGTAATTTCTGAAGCTCTTAATGCTGTACTTGAACGTACATCAACTTTTATGCCTAAATAATAAAAATGATATTATATTTTTAGCTTGTGCCGAGCTAATTAACTAGTTCCATTACTAGCACACTTGCAATTTTCGTTTATGATTTTCAGGACTAACAAAATAATTATTGATACCAGGCTGAATAATCAACTTGTGAAGAAGGACAAAGTGGAGATGAGGCAACGAAATATTTCTGATTGGATCATCAAAGCATATGGGTCTTGTTTGGTGGGAATGAAAACCATCCCTATATAGTCTCTATAATAGTAATAATACTTTCTGCTAATTCCGCCGTCATTGATAAGAGGATTACCAGAAAGCAGGTATTTCTTTAGAATTATTATAAGCGATATTAACGATTATGATGATGAGTGAAGCAAGCTAAGGTAAACTTATCGTTAGCTCATTAAGTTCTTATAGGTAAAAACCTGTGACGTACAGGTACTTCTTTCATTCATGACAATTATATTCCATTAGATTCATGAGTTTTGTTGTTCATAGCAATAATTCGTCAATGCTCTTAAGTCAGGCCGTATCTTTAGACACTGTCAGTGAATGATTATAATAATGAAATAGATTTAATAACCAAATACCCGACCTTTTTGGTTCCTTATAATTTGTGCGGTTGTGAATTTCATAGAAGTTGGACGGTGTAGCTATCCCTTGTACTAATCCAGAATAATGATGGAAAATACAAATAATAAATTAAAATTGTGGGCAAACCCATTGTCTTTTTAATTCCTATCGAATTAGAGACCGTAATTAAGTCGTGATATTAGCAATTGAATCTTAAGTACGCTGTCATTTTAGGCATATTACTTTTCCACATTGCATTCTTGATTACAGCCAGAACCAGCCCTCGCCGAGTTACATCACGATTAAAAATTTAGGTAATTACGGCCTCGTCGCCGACTTCATGTCTGTATGTGTTATGCATTTTCACCATTTTTATTTTAGTAGACCAATTTACAATACAGCGCAGTATCCTATCTAGTTCCGTTTATTCCCATAGTTTTCACTACCGAGCTGGAACATTGCTTTTTTGCAAACAGGAATAATTCGTAGTGTAATTATTAGTGAAAAACAGAGATAGATAGATTTTGTGAAGATATAAGTAAATGCGACAGGACAGGTTCTGCGGCTCATCGCCGTCACACAGGCAGAGAAAAGATAACTCACATATCGTAAAGATGAGTATTATGGAAAAGAAAATGGGCTGGGGCCAAAAAATGTCATCCGGAGCTGTCTTTTTGTTGAATAATTTAAGCCTGTCACTGATATTATCAGATGAATTTGACACTCATCATTTGGACTTCTTGTACAATAAGTACATCCACAATCCTGGATTATAAAGCATGGCTGACAATTTGACAAGACAAGGACGGACTGCTTTACTTTTATTCGAAAGCATAATAATATTCCCTCCCCGGTTAGTTTATGTGATTATTTCTCTCCTGGAATCCTTTTTCCATGCTCTTCCGTCCTCTTACCGCATTCATTCCATCCATTAGGTTCAGTGCCTAAACTTTCCGTCCTATAAATCATGGATGTTTCTCATTGTGGAGCTCGTAATGATTTATGTACAGTCTCGAATCTTGTTACGTTTAATTGAATTCCTTTGATTTAAAGTCTGTCTGCGTTTTCAGTGATAAAAATGTTATAACTATTGAAAATAATATTGATTTATATATTCTAGCTCCAGGCGAAGGCTGTTCAACTTACTGGGTATTTAACACAGGTTATGTGGAGTCTGTCCTGAACGCACTGCAGTTGTTTATACAGCCCGTTCAATTTCTCAAGATCTACACTCCAGTCATTTAACACGGGAGATGCGTCTTCCTCTCTAGAACACAGTAGATTGTGCAGTGTTAACGCACACTACAATAGAAAACGCTTCACGTGTAACATTAGAGATGTGCAGTCTACAGTTAAGTGAGCCCACTAAACTCAGAGTGGTTGTCAAGGCAGACATGAGGGTAAATTAGTGCGGAGTGAAAGAAAACAGTGGAAAAACAAGAGTTAATCATGTCATCATTGACCCAAGGTGCTTCTCGTAAGTAAGTAACAGTCTTGTTCCTTGCATAATAAAGGTACGAATAAATAAGCTACCTGGAAGACAGGTCCCTTGTATATGGAAATTTTATTTGACGAGGCTTCAATATCTTTGACTATTGTCTGATCATATTATTAAATGCCTTGACTTGATGGAAACTGCGCATAGGACAAAATGACATGAGGATATAATGGACATTATAATGGAGTAAGAAAAGAAGTGAGGAAGACATATCGAGTCAGATAAAGGAATGCTAAGAGGACAGGAGACATTATTGTGGAAGTGCGTGCATCACGTCCTTCGTGGTCTTTGACGTGTCATCCAAACTGCCAAATGAGAGACGTTCAAAGGTTTCAGCCCCACTCTTATGACAGCTCAGACTCTTTGACAGCCATCGTCCACAGGAGACAGACAGACACATACTCATTAAATTCATATACACATATACGCAGACACATTTTCCTGGGGTTGACATACACTTCACGGGTACATGTAGAACGTGCCTACTATATACATATGTGAGGTCTCTCTGTAGTGGACTGTGTAGCCCTATCTTTACTCGTACTTATTTCTGGAGTGACTGTTGTGTATATCTACAGATATAAGATCTATAAGTATGTAGGATTACTGGTAGAGGTGGGTAGAGCACGGTGTTTTTAGAACATTTTAAGCATATTGGGTCTTAGAATCGCACAACCTAAACATGGATAACGATAAGGAACCTTGTGAGTGTAAATAGATTGTAGTGACTAAACTATATTATCGTTAGTTGTTTGTATTCTGCTGGCAAGAAGGCACTGGGTTCACCATGGAAAGTATATATTATGCACGAATGACTTACAACCACCAACTTACAATATCATTATGATTATTATAATAAATATAGAAACGTCTGGCGGATAGATGGATGGAGACTGAAAGACAGGAATAGGAGATAGCTTCATAGAAATAATCAAAGCTTTCAGAGTTCAAAAGAAACCGATGTCAGATCCTTATCATGGTGGTCTTTCGTCCTCCATTCTTCTTCCCTTCTCAATGTACTCCGTCTTGGAGATTTCTCAGTTGTTCACACAACAACTAGCATTTGACATTATTTGTTTAGTTTAATGCGTAGTTTGTTTGAATATTTTTCCTCCAGCTCTCAAATCATGTAGAAATTTCCTTGATTTCTCCCTCTCTCTCTATTTATGTACTGTGCTTAGTCACTATCTCTTATGTGTACTCCTACGATTCGAGATGGCTTTACTTTAGAGCTCTATCTTATCCAGGTTTTATTCGTGTTTATTTAATACTCATTGTCGACGAAGGTTTAGTTAGCTTGTCACAAAAGTCTCATTCATCCAAAAAATATTTTTTCTCAAATATTTGATAAACATTATTTAATGCCTGAGTACACATTCGATTTCTATTTACCTTTGTAAACCTATGATGAAGATTGACTCACATTTTTACATCATCACTGTCACAATTTCGTTCTGTACAAGTACTTTTCCCGTGGGTTTGAGTAGATAATTTTTTAATTTACTTTTCTGTCAATTTCATTTCAAGTACAGTTAGAGCATCAAATATTGTTTGTCCTTTGCAGAGTGTTTACTCACTCAGAATATCTCAAATGAAAACAAAAATCATATTTGAAAGTAATCTCCTTCAAATAATACAAATCCTAAAAAATTCAGGGGAAGTCAAGGAGCTACTGTCTATATAACTTTAATGATAAGAGTGCTGTGTGTATAACATGAAAAGATAAAGGAGCTTGTGCAGAGCATACAATGACACAGAAGCTTCTGTACAGCGATATCGAAGTTTGTGGAACTTCTTGCTGAGAGGAGAAATTGTTATCAAATATTTTTATATTCCCTCTATCTCTCTCAACTTGAAGATTTTTATCATCCAGATTCTCAAATGTTTATGGCTTTGTTTTCGTTGAATATTTGGTCCTTTGGAGATGAAATCAAATCCTTAGTTGTCCAAACCCTTCCACAACGCAAATATCATTTCAAATACTAGTGGACACGAATGGAAGTAAAATACAATATTTAAAACGGAGTACATGGAATGAAGAGATGACCCTAAATAAACTAAAAAGTTTTCCTCTACATCTCTGTCTCCCTAGATTTGAGAAGAAAACGAAATTTACTATCGGGATTTCCGTACGTAGCTCTTAGATATGACACGTTTATATTTCTCGAATGTGTCTCTAAGGCGACAGTCAATGACTCGGCTGACTGACGCTGGCTACTGTAGACAGGATGAGGCACAATTCTGATTTTCATGGATTTTTTAATATAACCGGTACCCTTACCAATGTTATCCGTATATGCCAATATGTGTGCTCAAGATATCATTTCAACTGTCTGGGAGATGTTGGGCTGAGAAATCTAGAAAGCTCATAAGTTGTCTCAGCCCCCTACTCCGACCTGGAGATAGTGGCTCAAGAGTTCTCAATTTGCCTGAATATAATAAAGCCCCGAA
>JAQGAK010000078.1:0-172900 GCA_034696945.1 Lipothrix lubbocki | reverse complement strand
TCGTCTTCTGAACTTGGTCTTGGAATTAACTGGTTTTGAATTTAATTCGAATTATTTCAGGCAAATAAAGGGGATTCTAATGGGCACTAAAGTAGGTCCTGTTCTCGCATGCTTGTTTCTGGCTTTTCTGGAGGAAACATTTCTCAAACACTATCGAGGCACCACAACCCCAGCTCTTTACTACAGATACATTGATGATCTATTAAAGGTTTTTACCAGCACTCGGGAAGAAATTGACGAATACATTAATGAATTTTCGAAGCTTCACCCTTCAATTAAATTTGAAATCACGATATCAAAGGATCCTTTACCATTTCTGGATCTACTGCTGATTCCTGATAACGCTACAGGACAAATTCATACATCTATTCATACTAAGCCCACCGACGCTCATACTTACCTGCCTTACAACTCCTTCCACCCCCTCAAAACCAAATCGGCAATCCCATATTCACAATTTCTTAGACTGAGAAAGATTTGCAGCCGAGAAAATGATTTCGAGAAGGAGGCAATGAAAATGATGCGGTACTTTAAAAATCAAAACTATCCAACATCTATAGTTAGTTCGGCTTATTATCGATGCAAACGTTTAAATCGTGATGAACTGTTAACTCTCCCGCGTAAAACCCTGTCCAATGTTGATAGAATACCACTAGTGTTGACATATTCTCCATTAAATTCGGAACTTTCGAATCGTACAATTGATCTTTTTAAATCAATTGTACCAAATTCAATGGCATCAACAATAATTCCAAATCCTCCTCTAAAATCGTTTCGAAGATCACCTAATTTACGCCAACTTCTAGTGCACGCTTCAGTTAATCAAGCCGTTCCTGAACCGAATCCCGGGACCTTTCCTTGTGGTAGATCCAAATGCGCTAACTGTGACTTTACGCTTCAAATCGCAACAGTGAAAACATCCAAAGCTACATTTCATATAAGGAAAGCCTTTACGTGTACGTCATCTTATATAATATATGCTATAACATGTGAAATTTGTCCAGATGTCATTTACATCGGGCAAACTACTAAGATGTTGGCGGAACGAATGCGAGGTCATCGACATTCTATAAAGCATAAACTCCCGGTTCCCGTTGGCACTCATTTTAATTTACCTAACCATTCAAAGGCCAATATGAAAGTCACGGCGTTACTACAATCCTCTAATATAGCAGAGGAAATGAATGACGCTGAAAGAAAATTAATATTCAAGTTTAAATCAAATCATCCACCGGGCTTGAATTTGGATTTTTCGTTTATCTAGTGGACAAAACCTCAGGACGACTACGTTCGTCGACGGGTATGGCAACCCCGGGGTGATCTCAGCCAAAAAAATTTTGTTATTTCTGAATGAAAAAATTTCAAAAAATGCGAATTGTACTATTTAAGAAAATAATTTTTAAACTTGAAAATAATTGTTTGATATTTTCAATGTTCGATCTCATTCTACTTGTGAACCTGATGAAGGACAGAGTCCGAAACGTTGTTCCTCAAATAAAGTTTAATTGCGTTAAATAGTGAACCTTTACCTCATTTACTATTACAATTATTTGCAAGTCACGCATGATTTTTATGCGATGAATTATCCCTGGAACATGGTTACAATAAAACAATAACAATCAATCTCCTAGCACTCCTTGTTAAACCTTAAGAGTACACTGTGATCAATGCCCGTATAGTGCTGATGATCCACACCATGCAATTTACTGTAACTATTGGCATTCGTCCTGCACTCCATACTCTCCGCTAGCAGTCTTGAGATTGCACGTCATTCACTGTAGTACTCGGAGTTTATCATGTCGATCACGAACTCTTTACAAGGGAATCTGGATGAGCCAAAGCGTCAACAATCTCTATCTTCTGATTTTACTAGTGAACACCACAAAAGCGATCCACTAAGATGCTACTTCTGCTTGTTAAAACCATGTACAAGCAAAAATTTTAAGTAGGGCTCATAATGTTATTTAGTGAGAGGCTCTTACAAAGTTGATATCATTAATATACATGCTACGTTTGCATTGATTCATAAATAAGCTACATGTATACATTACCCTGATTAGTTTCCTTGGAACTTGTCTAAGCTTTATATAGTGTAGAAACTTGGCAGTCTAATTTATAGCTAGGGACTGTCACGTTGGAGTAACTATGTACAATATGCCCTCGTTAATGAAGGTATGAATCCTGATGTGCAAATTTGGATGAATGGAGAAGAATTAAGTAAAAATATAAAATTGTGGGCTTAACTGTGGACGAGAATTGACAGCAAAGGACTACTTAAATTAGTAAGAAACACGTATAATATATAAGATCATTAATATACCTGTGTCTATTTAAAGTATCTCTGCCTTTCACGGGAACGTCATTAAATTTTGAGGAGAATCCTACAAGCGAATGCTTTTGAAAGTACGTTACGCGTGAGAAAGGGAATCACTGGGTGGAGCACTAAAAGCTTCCTCAATGCCAGGCTTTGAAGTTTCACAAAAGCAACATTAGTAGCTTTCACCATACACTATGTACCGTTGGACTTGCCAACATTTGAAAATGAATGTCAAACTCAACTGGTGTTTCAGCTTTGAATCATAAATTTTATCAAGACTATCTCTTTGGTTTCGGTGACACGGCTAGAGTGGTGCCTGGATATGTTGTTGCACATTACATTCAACTAAAGAGATACTTGTCCTACATAATGTTTTGTCTTATGCAATAATTTTGTTAAACTTTCTCCTTCAAATGTGTCTACAGCAGCTCGTAAAACCTTGAACGATGTTTTTGTCAAATACGTGTACAGATATTTCAGTAACGGCTGTAGTATTATTGCCAAAAATAAATTACGAACGAAAATAAATTTGTATGGATGATACTAAAAGATGCTAAAGGATAAAAAGGGTGTTCGCATTACATGGGGAGAAATTTGATGTGTCGTGATATGTACATTGTAATGCTACAGTTTGGACAATATTATATGAGTTTAACGAAAGGAAGGTCAAATATCCTGCACAACAAATTGATCCTAGATAAAGATGTTGGGAAATATTCTTATATTACGAACAGCAGATCAAAAATATCAAACGAAATATTTTCTCAGGCTTCTACCGACCTCGAGAATAGTCGAGACACCTACTATTATTGATTTCATATTCATCATCGAAAACCATTTTCTCACAAATGAAGAACCATACACTGGGAATTAGACGACTGCTCCTATAAACAACAAATACCATATATGTATGTAATATTCTAGACGCTTTTAGAAATTCAAAATGAATCCTTGGATCTTTTCCGAGTCAGTGGGCAGCAGAAATCCTCCAGCGGATATCAAAATGAATACATCACGGACACAAAGCAGTGCAACTGAGTGAGTTTGTACATGAGATCGGATGAAAAACATGTAGTACTATAATATTTTCCTCGAAAACTTATACCCCCTTAAAACACCACGGGCTACCAAGAGTATCAAGTATACTAAAATATCCCATATTCCACAAACTTTACTCGTGGAAGTTTG
Organism: Lipothrix lubbocki; assembly: GCA_034696945.1. Taxonomy (NCBI): domain Eukaryota; kingdom Metazoa; phylum Arthropoda; class Collembola; order Symphypleona; family Sminthuridae; genus Lipothrix; species Lipothrix lubbocki. The sequence continues at coordinate 169,395 of JAQGAK010000078.1, read as the reverse complement.
TTCAGACAAATGTATTTATAGTATCTACATGTACAGTATGTTAAACAAGACCGTCATAACTCCCATGAATTCGCAGTAACTTCAGGTGAAAGTTTCGTAAAACTGCTTCAAGACCTTAAGAATACTCGGATTTAACAGAACTAATATTGCATGAATTTCAGTTCCACCATGTCATTACTAAAAGTTTTAAGCTGTATGGCTTGGTTAGTTGGATGAAAAATTTGAGTGAGATTTTTAAAGAAGGTAAGCCTTATTCAAAATATCCGGGTATAAACTTCAATGGCTTTTTATGTACCCTGTAGTGAAATATTACGACACTCAATTCTATAAGCTTAAACATAACACTAGATCGAACCTTTTAGAATTAGTTCCGATATTAAAAACGTTTATTCTGTATTCAACAGTTAGGCTCACAAAAGTTTAAAGTTTGAGTATATTCCTAAGAACCTTTAAATATAAAATCAATTCCAACCATGACGTTGCTGCTGTTATAAAACAAATTAGCATAAATTCTCTGGGCTTAGGAATTTTTGAAAACCTGTCACAGGAAAATCCTTTTTTAGGAGACCTTTCGCAAATTTACCATTGTTTTTATAACCTGGAAGGATATGTAGTGTGTAAGTATCTAGTTGTTCTATTGTTATTGATTGTTAGAAAATATGCTCCTAACATGTACTTAAAAAATTAAGCGACGAACTAAGTTATTATAATAGAATGTAAGCACATAACTGAAAATATTGACTAACCAGAGAAATTCCATTGATCCGCTGTTTCCAGTGCACATTCCTGACTCCAAATCTCTGCAAGGAGTTTTATAATCCATTCAAAGTTTGTAGGCTTCCTCTTGCGTGTTTAAAATAGTAGCACTTTTACTCTTTGCTCCCTTTCTCTCTCCAGAAAGGTAAGGCTTACCATAACATGCAGACTTAGCTTCCGGTTATTTTCTCTTGATTATCTCTCCGGGAATCCAAGTGAGATGAGGAAATTGTTTAAGCATAGCATTATACTGTATGAGTTTATCATACATACGAATCTAATGCATTCATATTGTGTGGACTACTGTAGAAGTTCTCATTTTATACCGATCAAAACCTGTCGTTAAAATACTGTCGGTGTTGTTTTTATGTGGCGAAAGGCGTTTTTCTTCTTTTTGCTTTTATTAATATTTCCCCCTCGTTTAGTTTTCATGGATAAGAATAGAGATAATGCATGTAAAAGCAGTAGATATATGTTTGGCTTTATCCGCTCCTGCACAACAAAGAGTAAAGTTTATGAACAAACACCATAGGAAATTCCTGGGAGTATAACGTTTTAATAGAATAAGGCTTTACACCCATTAATTCCGGGGTGGATGAGAAAATATGTGTTGAAAATGTAGACTTTCGCTCGATTAATTTACTTTTTAAGAGGATAGAACGTGGGGATAGAGAGCCCAAAAAACCTACATAGTATGCAATACGGAGATTGAAGATGCAAGGCGTGGTCAGTCCTCAAGAGAGGCTTTCCTATCCTTTTCCTTAAGTACGCATAGTTCATCCTCCTAATGAATTTCCTTTGAACTTGCTTATATAAGTGTAGTATTAAAAAGTATCTTTCATCTTTTCCGATATTGCAAATATACGCAAAGTCTTAAGATGAACACTCTTAGGAAAAAAATATAACTAACACTATCTACAGTACGGCAAAGTATTATGTAGGGATTAAGGTTTTGTGATGATAAAAAGAAGTTTCAGACTATGCAAAGACTTGTGTTTGGAATTTCGAATGAGATACATGCATAAATTTCCATACACACTTGTTATATACCTAAGTATAGGAACTTCCATATTCTTACAATTATTAACTATATCTTATGCATAAAATTTCAAGCAGTTGTATACATTATACAAGTTTTGTACCAGAAGAGAATTGTGCACAGACATTTTTTGCAAATATCGTCTATGACAAGTATGTATATCTAGTAACTTTATTACTCCCGGAGACTCGTTAAAGAGAGTTCAAACAACTTTGCTTATGGTCTAACCTCTACCCTTATTGTAAAAACAACGGCACAAGAAGGAGTACATCCTTTGAGCTTTTTTCATTTCTGCTGTGGAAAGTAAATTTGCATATGCATCTGTTTTGTTAAACCGAGTATAGTTACAAATGTATCGTGCAAGTTGTGGAGAATGGAGTGATTCAAGTTCAGTTTCTACATCTGTGTTAATACGTTTGTTACTTTACGAAATATGCGCAGAAGGTGAATGAAGCAAGTGTATAAAAATGTTTCCCGAATCCCGACATTTAGAAGAACTGCATTCACGGGGATACTCACTTAAAAATTTTCCATAGGAATATTCACATTTGGTGTTACATCCGTTGTGGATTATTGTTGTGTGTGAGTTGTATCATAAGTTTAACACTTTGTGCAGTGGTATATACTTATGACCATAAGGTCAGTGAATTCTACTCTGCTAAATTGATGGGGAACAGCGTATGTTCCTACTAATTACTTTTTTAATGTATCCATCTAAAACTCTTTGGAATAACTTTCCCCTCGCACAAATTACTAGCATGTCTTCCACGCTCTCTCAGTTTTTTATTTCAATCCTTTTTTCCCCTTTGCATTCTACATCCCGTTGTCATTCCCTTGGAACCGCTTGCTTCAGCTTTATCTGCGCAATCTACTCTAGACACTCTAACTACATACACCATCAACTACATCAAAATGCTTAACATGTAACTTCACGAGAGTGTAACATTTTAAAGAGTGTCTGCGGAATCGCATTTACTATGCATAACAACTGACTAAATTAAAAAACTAAACCAAATAGCACGCCCAATCTTGCAATTTTGCTCCCAATATTACTTTTATTAGTGGCTTACTTACGGTGAGTTGTCATATTGTTGTAAATTATTAAGACAGGTTTTTAATATAGTTTTTTTGGATTGTCGGGACAGGAAATTATTTTCAGTGTTAAACGTGTTTCTTAGCACATATACGTTTCTTTTAATAGGATAGTTTTCATTAAAGCTTCTGAAATGGTTTAGGTACGATAGTTATTTGTTACTACAAAATATTTCATGGTAAAATGAATGCAAACGTTGTCGCACGCAGCATATGTAGCAGATGAAATAAAAATAAATTTAGGATGCTAACAACATTTTTTGAAATAATTAAGTTTTATTTTCAAGATAATGACACCAGTAATATTTACACTCATGTCTCCCGATCGGCATTGATGCTGAAAAGAATCGAGGGCTCCCTGTTTCACTTTTAACACTAAATGGAAGATGGTATAACTTATCACTATTTACTTAGTATATAATGAAGAAATTAAAAACTATTTTACTGCATAATCATACAATGTAAAGTGTAGATACATGAAATAATTAAAAAACTACATCCATGTAGCTGTAGACAGGAAGAGTTGGTTGACAAAAGTGGGTAAGTTGACATGCGTAGGTTGAACATATTTTTACAATAAAGTTATTATAAAGTTCGTCTACATGAGATGAAGAGAGATATAAGTTTTCTCCAAAGGTGTCCATATAAGTACTTATATAACTATATTTTATGATTTCAGATACACGACAAGACAAGAGTAGCTGTCATTTTAGTACCGGGAAATTCACACAGGAGATAAGTTTGTTTTTTTACTACATCTATGTATATAGAGCCCATAATATCAAGGGAAACAATGAAATTTATATGCAGCCGCAGCCACTAACACATATATATATTATGCATACATAAACTTTAACCTTGTCTAATCATACATATTTCACATATCATGTCAGCATAATTGGGTTGGGTATTTAATAATACATAGAAATGTGCTACACATATGGTTAAATTTATTGTTGACACTGGAATGTAAGTTGTAATGGAAAGTTTCATGTTATACAGTAGCTTTCACTATGTAGGATGTCATGTTCTGTTTCATGAGAACGGGTATCTCGATTCTCGTAGATATAAACATATTATGTGGGGTTCAAAGGTCTAGAAACAGCAAGTGAATTTGATAATTCATCTTTAAGTATTAATGCTTTGTAAGGTAGGTAGGTAGGTAGGTAGTAGGTATGTATTTACTTTAAAGGATACAACAGTCATAGAATAATTGTACGAATAAACTTGTGGTGTTTGTATGTGTGTATGTCTTGTTGAGTCCGTTCGTTTTGTTTTACTTTCATTTGTCTTTGGTCGTCTGGTTTTATACACTGTTTCTAGTATATGGAACATTCACTTATTCTTACTACAGCATAAACATAATAGCAGAGTAGTTTCATCATACATATGCATGTTAATAGTAGATAGTATTTTTAAGTTGTCTCCCTTTTTTGCAGTGGTTATGATGTCTGGCTAAAGTTTAATAATTAAATACTAGATTATTTATGTATAAATTCAGGAATATAACTTTGTCTGTCGTTTTTTATAAATACTAAATATAGTAGCGTGAGAGAAAGAGATATGTTGCCTGTTACACACAAACGCACTAGCTTTACCTTTTTCTTTCCAAAACCTTCATTCAAGTAGCAGCCTATAATTTACAATTCCTCCGAATTCACGAGGACAGAGCACAGTCTACATGGACTCTATGGCAAGGAGAAACTTTCTTTCCTTGGTGATATTATAGTAGTTATAGTGTAACAACAGGACCAGCATACCAGTTTTATTGCAATAAATTGACTTGTTCCATGAGCGCACTATATGTATTAATTTATAGTTCGATGTTGTTGACGTTCGTTCGACATCCACGACGACGAAATGTAGGTAATCATGAGAGTATATACTATCCAGCTCAAATTTAAGGTTTACGTAGGACATTCTTATAACACTGCTCAATTTACATTCTGGAAATTACAGGTTCAATCGACAAACAGTAGAAAAATTAGACACAAGCAAAACTGCTTTTGGATGTACATTTATAAATTTGAGTTTCGAATTTATGATTCCGCTCGTATATTAACAATTTCCATGTATGTGCATCGGTCGCTGGCAGCTAACAATACATATTTTCTTCTGAGACGTTTCGTAACTTCAAAAGTTAGATGTGATAATCACTTAGCAAGTTTACAGCTTACAGTTGCGAAACAAGTGCCTTATCCTTCTCGATTTGAATCCAATTAAATAGGTTAAAATTCAAAGAAAACAGTGTAATTTACCAATTTTTAGTTTAGTAAACCAACTAATTCATAAATCATTTTCCACGACACCATTAATTATTGTTAAAATCTCCAAGCGTCAAGCGTAGAGTTAAAGTGAGTGAAGGATTTTTAAGTATAGTACAGATAAACACGTTAGTGAGATCAAGAATATATATAATATACCTATGCTAGGTTGTCATCTAGGACACATGCACAGATTTCATAGTTACATTTTAAGGTCCCTAATGCAGCATTATTAGACAATGATAAGCTGGAAGAAGCACAAGACTATATAGTAGTTATATAGGATTTCCTTCGGTTTTGAACTCATGCTTTTGTAATGCATGTTTTGCTTGCACAAAAGAACCTGATTTTACATGAGTACATATTATGTGTATTACCTATGCATCTATACCTTTTAGTTTTTATAGCTCTCTCCAGGACCTCAGATTAACGGTGACAGATAATTATACACGTTGGTAATCACATTTACATATGATTTCAAAAGGTAAAAACAGTTTGTTTGAAAAGGGTTTCAACATATTTTTTTAGTTTCATCCAATCAATCATTGCAGGTAAGGTAGTATTTTAGTAGGTAATGTACAACATTTGCAGCAGGTCAAATATGCACTACAAACTCTCTAAGGTAAATAACAACTGAAATATTCTAGGTAAAGGTATATTTAAAGTAGTTAATCATAACAATTAATTGGAAGCGTCTATACATACGCTATGGTTGAAATTAGTAAATGTATTTCGAAAGCTAAACACTGTCGAGTTTCTTATACACATACGTGAATTCATTTTGTTTTGCTTTAATGGATCTCTTTTGCTATGTACTAATATAATGTAATATCTGCATTCTCTTGTTGCTGTGATATTAATATATTTATGTATGTATAATAATAATATTAATCGTTTTTTATTTTTTTGCATTTTTAAATTCCTCATACCTTTCCAATTTTTATTTAATGTTTCTTGCCGTGGTAAATTGGAACTGGTTCCCATCCAGTGTGTCATCAGGTTGTGGAACAGAGCTCGATCATTCTGAAGGTTCATCTTTAGTCTTTCTTACAACATGGCCCCGGAACTGGGCTTGAATTTTGGTGGCTGCTTTATTCAGATCTGGATCGCCTAAGTCTATGTCCAACTCCTCGTCACCTCCAGCCGCTCCCACATCCCCGGCACCACCTTTCTTTTCCTAAAAAGCACAAGCGAAATAAAATAATGACATTCATGTATCCACAAAGCTATACATTTACAATTTACTAAAAAAAATTTTGTAAATGTGCGGTGAGTACTAAATTCTAATTTTCTATATAGCCGTCCATTTTTTATTGAAACTTGCTCTTCCCCGCAAAAACTAAATTACAAAATAGAAAATTAGATGCGGCAAGTTGTTCATCTTCGTTACTACACAGGAAGGAAGATGAAATATATGAAGACAAGTAGTATTACAGGCGTAAGAAACAAGAAATTTTGGGTGTAGTGGAACATGTATATATGTAAAACTATGGATGGTTAGTAACAGATAGAACCACCATTTTTCTCATGACGCGCTCGAAGAAGAACAGTCACATTCAGTACCAGCAGCTGCCGTTGGAGCAATAAGAAGAAAGAATGAGAGAACGAAAGAGAGAGAAAAAAAGAACGAACAAAATCAATAAAGCAAAGTCATTCGGAAAATTGCAACAGTTCTGGGCTGGAGGGCTACTAAAAGATATTCAAATACTGATTGCCTTCATTTGCAGTTAAATTGTGTAACCCAGCGCAAGCTGTAAATCGTTAAAAAACTCTCGCAATATTTGTACGACTATTTTTCTTCTCTCATTGCTCAGCTCTCACTTGCTAACAGAGTTCTTCATCGACTTAACTTCCAAGAAGAGTCCTTTCTCTGGCTGAGACCTTTCTTTCAACTTAACTTTTAAACAGAGACCTTTCACCGATGGAACAAGCAAACAGTGTCCTTTGCTTCGGCAAACTCCTGCAATAAGCTCATAAAGAGGACGAAGGAGCGAGAGGGGAAATAGCATCAGAGGATAAAAAAAAAGTCCACAGAGGTTACTTCTCCTTCCATACTCTACGCAATAAATTCAACCTTAGGGGAAAAGAATAGGAGAAAAAAATAAAAATTCAGCGTCCAAAACAAGAGACAACAAGGGAGAGATCTTGGCTGGTTCAAGGACCACAATTTCCTCACATGCTCCGCAACTTCCACAAATGGCAATTTAACCAGCAGAGTTCAGCTTGCTTATAACAAAATAGTACATGATACTGACGGATATTATACTCCTATGAAACCTGTAACCTCAACCTCTACATACCCTTTAGATTTGGATAACTCTCTACTCTTATTTTGTTAAATCCTATGAATGTGAGACTACAACTTGCTTCGTAAAAATGTTGATATAACAGTATGCACCGTATACTTTATATATATGATCTTGCAACTAGAGTTCAAGTATACATACGTTCTAGACGAGCAAACAATAAGCAAAATATTCCGTATGTTTTAATATTTATATTTAACTATATGTTTATTACACACATTTTAGATGCATCTATTTGTTTGGGTTAACACAAGCAACTTTTCTCATCGTTGACCAAAACATTTCAACTTTTTCAGCTATCTGTATAAAGTCCTTGGATTAAAGTCCGTTGCGACTCTTTAGCCCCACCAACTACCTTCCCTGTATAAATATAATTTCACTAAAATAGTTTGTCCCAGTTAGACTGCTTTCACCTCATCTGGTACACTGACTGACTCTAACGAAACTAACGATTGGGTTCAGGAGAATTCCAAGCTCAACGATATTCACATTACATCCCCATGAGTAAAATCTGGGGCGACACTATACCAAATTCATCGTTATGCTTTACAATAAGGAGCTAAGATTTAAAAAATCTTATAGTATTATTCGAAGTTTGATGCAGTTGAAAAACGCTGTAGTGCTACAAGCAAATAGTGTCACTCTGTCCCTAGTGACAATACATGCAACTGTGTAGGTTTATTATAAGTATGGAACGTTGCTGTTCAGAGACTTTGTTGAACGAGTGGAGGTCATGTACAGTCAGTTCATCAACTAACCCAATGAAAAGGAACACTTGGCTTTTAGACTTCTTCTATGTAATTCTCTGCTGCAAAAAACAGTATTGCACTCTACTTTTTCATGTTTTATGGTGCTTACTGTGTTCTTCTTGTACAAACACTAAATAGGAGACAGACAACTTGGCTAAAGCCACAAGTTTACAAAGGAAACTTAAACGCAACAAATATAGTCTAACCTTGTTATTTGCTACATATAAGTATATCAAGACAGACATATATAGTAAAAAGCTTTTATGCTATATATGTATCGTGTGTGTCCCATGAAACTAAGGTTGCATGTACTTCAGCAGACGTTGTTAGCAAAGAAAAGGGACATTGAACGCTGGAGGAAACATAAACGAAAGATGGGACGTGAAAGTAACGCTTAACATGTGCTAAGAAGGGTAGTGGGTGCATGTCCTTGTCTTCAAACTACTTCAATGTAACTCTTTTTTTTGGCTCTGCTTTACGTTACTTACATCACTGTCCTAATATTTGAGAAAATTTTCTCTTTCGATCTTCCCAACATGTTGAACGTGTCTTATTTCATGTGTTAAACTACAGTTGTATGTATGTAGTATATTTAAGGAATATATTGATCCTCACTATACACCGTAGCACAAATCTTATTCCCTAGAATGACACGTATTTTAGATGGCGTATTCATTCATATTTGACTGGAGAAGTTTTTCAGAAAATTGGTTGGTCAATCTATAGCGAAAAAGCGTGATGTAAGTGACGGTTTCACCCATCCTCTTTTTTTCGATGCACTTGAGTAAATATAAAAGGGTTTCACTGTTCCAGTCACTTGATAGATGAATTTCACGTTCTTTTTTCTCTCTCACTACCAATCTTGTCTTTAGAAGGTTGGTTTTCGGTTTGTAAAGATTTTCCTGAACACGATTCAAGTGGGGCAAGGAGTGAAAGACAGCACAAGAAATATAGGATTGGTGCTAAAAGGTATCTTTCTCTTGTTTACTTATATGTATGCGCCGTTTGTGATACGTAGTATGTAGGTATACATAGGCAATGATCGAAAGTGAACTTCTTAAAGAATTGTGTGTACACTAAAAGTCAAGAAATCCGTATCGTGCAGACATATCAGTAGCCCGCTGTCACTTTTTTCGTTTAATAACAAACAATCTTGATTCCCTTTGGGAAAAATGGGGTAGTATGAGATAAAATGATACAATCCTTAACACAATGAATATAAGATATTAAATAAGTACGTGTTTGTGCTTGTTGATTTCGCTATTGAATTCATGTATGTAGATATCTAAAGTGGTGAGATATACTAAAATTTGCAACATACTTTATCAGTTTGAAGTTTTTCCATCTCCTCTGTAAGCTCCGTATCCGGGTCAGTTTTTAAAGCCTGGACTTGTTTCCGAGCCTTATGTCCACGGAATGATGCTTGGATTTTTGTCGCAGCTTCAGCAACCTCTGCAAAGTTTAAACAGTAATATTTATTATTAATTTAACAATACAGTGAATGTAAATAAGAAAAATATCGGGGAGGAATGTAATAATGGATGTCAAAATATGTTGAAGATAGCTATTAATTAGCAATATTTTTTCAAATTAGTAGAACAATTACCTATGTTTCAAATTTTTTGGGTACCTTAACAAGTTATATGTGATTCGGATGTAGGTATGTTACTTTTTTTCCCCTTTGTTTTATGAAAATAAGGTACAAACATTTTGGAAACTTCTTGATTCGCAGATAATTTTCCGAAGACTTTTCGTTTGTATCTTTATCAGGAATATGTATGTACTACATATTACATAGGTACATACAAGTAGGCCGCAATGAAGGTTCACTGTGTAGGAGTCAAATTACCTGCATGCCAGAGATATACACTAGTAATATGAAGAGATTGTCCCAAAGGAGAGGAATGGTACAAAGGAACCCACATAAATGTCAAGTGGAATACTTTGTCAATTCTCTCTCTCTCTCCACTCACATCCACTAGATTTCTATTTCTTCTCTTTTTTACTTCCACTGTGCTATTGAGACTTCCTGAGGTATATATGGTTATACACTCGAGTTTATGTATCTATTAGTTTCACTTTTGGAACCTTTCCCTCCAACAAGCAATGCCGTACAGCTTAGTAATAGCGATTCCTTTTTATGTACATAAATATAGGTATACATCTACAGTATGTAGACGCTTGGGGGTCACACCTACATATTACACGATTGCTTATGAAGAAGAAAGGCCCGATATTCTTTTTGGACCAGGTCTAGCTTTACACTGTATGCACATTTATACAGTTACTGTACGAATGCTGCTATGATGAATGGTTCTAATGATTCAAGACAGGTAGAGAGGAAAAGAAGACAAAATGAAGCATGGGGTTGGATCAAGATTACGAAGGAGGCTAAGTGTCAAAGCTGCCTTATATTTACTTGGAGGTCTACGATCACTATGTATATGCGTATAGGATGAGGGAGCAAAAGAACATAACCTGTAACCATTATCCTTTATTAGATTCTATGGGCATGTGTATACGCCCAAGAGCTACTATGCTTTGCGAAAATCCCAAGATTTTTAGTGAATGGACGCAAGCTTAGATATTGCTACATGATATGAGGAAAAATGATGGCTGTTAACCACATCGGTATTTCAACCGTGATATCCTTAACACGTGTCTAGCCAGCCTCCTTCGCTTTCTCCTGACCCAGTTGTGTTAATACATTAAAAATACGGGATACCTTGGCCGTCTCACCCATTTTTCAAATTCAACAGAGACGGAAAAGGTCAGTTGGTTACAATAGTTTGCACACATATGGGAAAGAAATATAAATGTATAGTCAGTATAAGCTGCTGCATGGTATAGAAAATGCATCTGACCTATCAACCTTCTCGAGATACGTAGAAATGAACCCGTCAAAAATGGATAACATTTTGACAAGCAAAAATTATTTCGGGTGAGACAAGTATTCATCATAATCACGTGATTCAATGTTTATTTTTGTGAAACATTACTTTCATGTTACATTCGTGTACTAATGTAACCAAGCATGTTATTTTCGTGTGATATTACAAAATATGATATTTCTGACGGTTACTGTATACAAGTGGAATAAATACAAGAATGACAAATTACGGTCACCAGCTGATTTGAAAGGCAAAAACATTCCGCTGACGGCCAGGGTTAGCATGGACATAATTGAGGCTGTACTATACGTATGCTGAGTAATCCAAGCCTTATTATCTATACTATCCCATAGGTAAGTATGAATACAGGTCTCTTAGACAAGTGAGTCTATCAATTTCCAATTTTCTCCGAGCTGACACTGACAACAAGAGACTCTCATCCATCATAAATGATGCGGAATTATCCTTTTCTGAATTTCATACTACACGTATAGAAAACCAGCTTGGCTTTCTCGTTGTCTATTGATCCAGTGAACCACATCACTATATAAGTTTCCCTCAAAACATGGGCCGAAAACACATTCCCTCTTCATCTTATTTAACTTTCAGTGCGGTTGCCACTCTGTGTCTGGTCATGTGTGCAGACTGCAATGATGGGATGAAAAATGAATTAACTCACCTGGGTCATTAAGATCAATATCAACTTCCTCTTGGGCCATTTTCATAGACTGCCTCGCTTGGTGTCCCCGAAATGCAGCTTGGATTTTAGTGGCTGCCTCTTCCAATTCTGGATCCTCGAGATTTATATCCTCCTCGGACTTGTCGTCTATAATCAGCATAAAACAGAACTTGTACTACTTTTGTTCGTGATAATACATTATGTACATAAGAATAAATACATACATGCGTACGAGTATCAGGTGCGCAAAAACAACTACAATTACAAACTACTTCAATGTAAGCTCTAAACTGGTGTTAATGCAGAAGTAGTTTAATCCGTCTTATTATTGTAAGTGCAGATGAGTTTACATGTAAATCTTACAGATTAGAAGTCTCAACTCGATTTTGCCACAGAATGTTTGGAAACTACAGCTAGTAACTGCAAGGATGAACTGAAAGTTTTGTATTACTCACACACTAACAATAAGATTTACTAGATTATCATTGTCCCCTAATAGTATAAGCATCAGGATAGTTCCCAGGTCCAATCAGATATACATACATAGCGCTATAAATTTACTTGAGGATTTGACTTTCTAGGCAGGTATACACAAGGATTAAGTGTTTGTTAGATGCCAGCCGAAATCCTTACTAGTATGTAAGAATGCATACAGACAACCTTCCATGAAAACACTTCTCCCATAGAAATACTAATGCACTTCAAGCACCTGCTAACACAAGAATGTGATTGTTTATCTTGTAGCTGTACAATACGGGAACTTAAAGTATTTTAGAATAAACGGCAAACAACTTATTTTAAACTATCAAAGCTTCACAAAACCATCTCTATATAATCCTTATCATTTCAAGAGCACCATTTGAACAGTTGTGAGTAAATAATTACAAGCCATTGCGTTAAAGGGAATTGAAGGGCTGTGTGCAAGAACAAAGGTTTGGAGATTACAAATTACATAACATTAAACCAGCAGAATTTAGATGTCTGTGTGTACCAAGTTGCTTTGATAATTTCCCTTTTTACATTGCATGTGTGTGCCGTTGAAAATTTATTGTGCGAGTTTTTGTAGTTTACTGCCTGAAATAATTCATCGGTCGAGATTCGTCGTCATGTGGAAATGTCCTTCTTGTCATGTTGGATTGTGGAGCTGTGATTGTGAAGTTATGATGGGTAGGAGCACATGAAAAAGTGAGTGGAATAATAAAATGCAGGAGGATTCTGGCACAAAGTAAACCAAAAGACAAGCATTTCAGGGAGTATTATTATTTTGAATAAATTAAGAGCCCGTCTGACTATTCATAATAAAATACATTTGTGTCTCTGTATAATGAAATTATAAACGAGCACTTGTACACAAGGCCATACGAAATTCGCACAATAAACCATATAGTCGGCCAAAATGAAAGACTCCTACCCAGACCAGACAAAGAGAAATAGAGAGTGAGTAAGGAGTTGAAAATAAGGGCACACCAATTGTCTGCATCAAGTTTTCCTACTATTTCAACTACAAGGCTATGGCATTAAATAGACGTGGAGAAATAATCAGAGAGGGAAAGAGATACCAATGGGGGAAAGCAAAATAGAAATTAATCCTATATAGACGAAACTTATTTTAATAGTATATAGAATGCACTATTATATTGTTTCTCAAATGAGTACACAAGGAAAAGTTTGGGGCCATAGAAAATAATTACATACAGGCACTTAAAATACTACTGAATTGAATAGTAATATGTACTGGAAACTGCCTCCAAAATACATGGTCTCAATTAAATTTCCAATGGAATTGCCAGGGACAGCAAACTGGCTTATTTACAATCTCAATACACAAAGTACATTCTCTTGCACAAAGCATAAATTAATGAGGCCGTTTCATGTTTTTAGAAAAACATTAAGAATGCTCTCGAAATGGAAGCATCAGCAGAAAAAGAACCATCAAGCTTGCAAACATTATACCTTACATTGGCATTAAAGCCAATAATAAAATTGTTTTGCTTGTTCTGCATATGATTAAATTGTTCATCGCAACTGTATCAAAGCTTCTGTATAGTATTAAAAACATACAATCTAAAAGTATAAAATCTTTATTTCACTCGCGGGCATACTGTAATATTAAAATGGAGTCTGTTGCATATTAATAAAATCTTTTAATCGTATAGATAAACTCAGACAGATAAACGCAAAAGGTCTGAAGCCTATAAGTATAATCTTTAAAGAATAGACAAAACAAGGAAGCCATGATTTCAAAATCCATAATCAGCAACTTCTAACGTGCTCAACTTATTTGGTTGTCTCTAGCCCGAACAAAGAAAGTAACAACAATTGATTATTCTTTAGCTTTACAAATAATCCGTTGAATGTTGATCCCGTATTTTGATCAACCAACCTAGCCGCAAACTAAGAGCGTCGATTTTTATTTGGTAAAGTGGGTCTATTTAAAACTTTATTCCCATTTGGGAACTTTAGCGGAATTAGCTAAATTAAGATCGACAGGATTTGCTTATGGTACACTTACTTCAAGTCCTGTCTTCCAATTATAATTCCAAGATTGCGTCCCTTCCTTATACCAACCTACTGGAAGTTAACAAAGTCCTTGAACAACAACTCACGAAAACTTGAGCATACGGATGTTTAATCTGCGGTGAATTAAAGTGGAAGGTAATATTCACTTCCCAATTAAAATAAATTACTCCACTGCTCTTTCTTATAATAATGCACCGATTCAAGCTAAGAGTTTTTGTATGATGTAATAATTACATTTGGAATTATTGAAAACCTTATTTTGCTTGCTATAATAGTGTACTAAGCGACCACTAATCACGTGTGCAAGTTACTGGAATAAAAGAAAGACTGAGTATCGATATTGGCTTGTTGGAAAGCACTGATTCTATGGTTGCATTTGAGAAAGCAACGTCAACGGGGCGAACGCAATGTTAGTTTCAGGTGGGTGGTAGTGGTTGTCACCAAGATTTTATGATTACCTACTGTGTAGTACAGTTCTTTCCTATCCCCTTCACTTTCACCACCGAATTGCATGAACCTGCAAAGTGGAATGACTGTGTCTCTCTTCCTTAACGCCGATGGAAAGCAGGCAATATTACCGTAATCATTTTTTGTAGAGAAAAGTTATTAAAGAAAAAACCAAATCATGACAATGTACTCAGGTACGAGCATTGACGGTTGGTCGATATAAAGACAATGGTACAATAATTTAGGGCTATAAAATCTGCAAATATGAAATCATCATAAATAATACACTAAATATTTAGTAGCACAAACTTTTCAGTTGAACCATAGAGCATGGAATAACTTTAAAGGTTATAATTATTAAATCTAGAGGAATCATATTTACTGGAATAGCTACTTAAATTTATTATAGTAATTATAAACTTGCCGAAATTAAGTTATTGGAACTAAACATTAAAAAGTGAAACTTCAAATAATGTTTTGTACTTTATTAATATTCGACAGGGTATAAATGTTTTCGACACAAATACAAATAGACAAGTATAGTAGCTCTTCAACGTTCCAGACGTTATAAAGTATCGTCCAACGATTACTTCTTGAGTTCCCTTCGAACATCGGAAACCATCTTTTTAATGAGCTCGTGTCGTAAATCTCCAAGTGCTTCCGTCCGGCCACTAGGAGTAGCAAATTCACGGTCACTTCGGAAAGTCTTGACCTTCTCCTGCGATTTACTTCTTTCTTTTCTGTTATCTTCTTTGGATCTGGATTTTTTGTGAGGATCAGTTTCTTTTGAAGATTTCTTAACTCTTTCCTTGTCATGCCTTGGCTCGTTGGAATGACGTTTGGGCTTGTTCCTCCTGTCCTTTCCGAGCTTTGTGTGACTAGAAAGGGAATCGCTGGCTGCCGTACTTTCGTAATATCGGTGGTCGTAAGGAAAATTTACTTGACGAGCTTGCGTTCCATGAGCAGGCACTGGGCTCATGTGACAAGGTCCGTGACTGCTTAAACTGACTCTTCGAAGTGATTCCATGTACTCAATATCTCGAGTTTCTTCAGTCTTCCACGATAATACTTTTTCATTCACAATGGGGTCTGCAGAGAGTTGAAATTTAGATATGACATCCTTTGAATTTGAACATAAGGGCTTGTCTTTCTTGTGTTTGGACTTGTCCTTCCGCTCGGATTTCTCCTTCGGTTTTGTCTTCTTCTTCCTTTCTGTTTTACTGTCGTCACTGCTTTCCTTCCTTTTGGCTTTCTCTCTCGCTCGCAGTTTTTTCTCTGCTACTTCTTTCAAGTTTTTCAGAAGTTCTATAGACGTTCTCTCGAGTATCTCTTTCTCGCAAGAGCTACCAATGGTTGCAATGCAGCTCTGAGCTTCCGTTGAAGGTGGGTGCTCACCTGCAATGGAGGTCACATCTGCGTTTTTGGTGGTAGCATCAGCTGAATCTGGAGTTTTATCTGATTTTGAAACCCCTAATTCATCAGTTTGAGCTGCAGGTTTATCTACATTGGTATCCTTTTCGGTTGCTGGAGCCCCTTCTGTTTTCTGGTTGTCAGATTTCTTCATTTGATCTCCTTGTTTCTTTGTATCCTTGATATTTTCATCACTGGCATCACCGGTTTCTTTATCAGCTTGATATTCACCCTCCGAGACAGAGTCACAATAACTCTCTCCATCAGAGCTCTTCGGGTCTGTGTCTTCATAGTGCTCCTTATCCCCTTCGTACATAGTGTCCGCTTCGGGACAAAGACCATCTTCTGACGAAGAATCATCCGCCTCTGCAATTTGCTTTGCATCCAGTAAAAGTTCGTCATCCTCATCACAATAACCATCCTCATCATCCTCGAGGTCCTCATCGTAATCGTTCATGAATCTTTCATAATCGCTCTCCTCATCCTGTGCCTCTCGCGCTCGTTTCTTTTCCGCTTTACGAACCAATTCCACAGGATCAATCTCTGCTGCCTGCTCCTGAGCCTCGATTGATCTTTGAACATCCTCATCCCGCTGACGTATGTTTTCTAACTTGAAGCGTCTTTCCCATACTTGACTGTCGTACTCTTGACCATCGTATTGTCTTCGTATTAGTCGGTATGTTCGACCATTAACTTCATAGGTAGTTGTGACGTAGTCAAATCTCTTTCCACCTATTTTATCATACTTAGACCAGGTCTGAAAGCCTCCTTGGGCCTTTGCCATATACTTGGAGTCAGTTAAAGGCGACGGGAATATGTAACAATTCGGCATCCCCGGAACTGTTTGAATAGGGAGACCAGGGAGTCGGAATGGATTATTTTCAGTCTCGTCATCGTCTTCTCCCGTTTCCAAGCAAATTGGTATCTTTGTTTTCAACTTTTCCTTTGTTATACTCACTCGGACAAGGAATCTACATTTTTTCAGGAGCCGTAAGGTTCGGAGACCAATCTAGTGTGGGTGTTAAAAACAATTAAAGGCCTACATTAAATTCCTAATTATATGCTATTACAAGGTGTTCAGGCTATTAATTAACTGTACCCTCTTGCAACGACTAATGTGCAAGGATCGCAGTCGTCTAAGATGAACAAAGCCATACTCCACTGATTCATCTGTTAGGCAGCAATTATTATTTTCCAGCGACAGCCTACGTAAGACTGAGGGAACAACAAAGTGACGGCAAACTTTAATATGAAACATACATACAATACATTTTATTTTAGATATAATGTGTAACATAATACATTTTAGCTGTTTTATGCCTTCATTGACTATCTCTGTAGGATGCAGTTTGTGGGCCCTTTTAGCTGCTAAAGTCATTTCTGGGACGAGCTCCTCCACCTCTGGATCAAATTGTTGCTCCTCCTCTGGAGGTTCGTGCCCTATAATATCTTCATCCTTGGTTCGATAGAATGAATTTTTCAGTACTATTAGGTCATGCAATTGTGTACATTCCCGAAATATAACATGTAATTCATTGGCAGTAGTTATGGATACCGTCAACTTGGAAAGATTAGGGAATACCCGAGGTATGTGGTGAATAGCATTAGATTTGTAAACTAGGGTTCTCTTATTTGTGAAAGGATGTCTAGCTTCTTGAATGTTCCATACTAAAGCTTTTACGGTTGGCATGGGCCTGCCAAACTTCATTGAGAGCACCATATTTGTTTTAACGTAAGTCTTATAAGGCTTTGTCTTGATAAGGAGGAACTCCGTTGTAACTATATTAATGACCAACTCTTGAAGGGATGGGAAGGATGCCCGAATCTCGTTGATGTGATCTACTATATTGTGAGCAATAGTGAGTCTAGTGACTTTCGGAAAATCCATAATGGTTTCCTCAGGCGTTTCAAATGGATTGGAGAGGAACTTTAAATCCAGTTCGGAAAAATATATTTTGGCATGACGAGTCAGTGTTAGAGAAGTCACTTTCTCACGGCAGGCTTCCAAAACAACAGGAAAGGCTCCAGCATCCTCATCTGTATAATTAATTCGAAGCGTCACATCCGTAATATCAAATCGATATACAACCTCGGCTAGTAATTCGTTTGTTTCCATGTCATAAAAATCCGAATCTTTAATGGTACTTTGACTGTCAGAGTCAGAGCCCTCATCTTCTTCCTCTTCTTCGTACACTTCGATATCGTCATTCTCATCTTCTTCTAGTTCTTCCCTTATCATTTCTTGTCGATCCAAATCTGCCTTCAGCTGATCTTCGTATGAACGTCTAAATAGTAGGTTAAAATTAAAGTTTAACTAAATAATTGTACAGTTTGCGGGAAACAATATTTAAAACTTTTACAAAGCAATTAAATTATTATATCTACCTTACAGAGACATTTATTTTTTTAAGGATAGAGCCAGGAACAACTTTCGCATGTGGAATGGGTTCTCCTAGATTAAACGGTTGATTAGTGATAGTCTTAGCTGTCATTTTAAACCTGTCCAAAGGTTTCAGTGTTGGTTTGGTGATCGGAAAAGGCGTATTTAACAGTTTGTTTATTTGAGATTTAAACTTCTGGGGCTTAAAAGTCTCGGGAACGGTATCAGGGTGAGGTGAGATAAGAGTAAAGGGTTGGTTTACAATGGATCTTGCTTTGGTTTTGAATTTTGCCTGTTGGTCCTTTTTTGATACATCGTCTTCTCCTTTATTCAGCATTAAGTGAAACGGTTGACCCATCATGGATTTAGTTTTAGACTGGAATTTGCTTCTTTTCTTTTTGTCTGGATCCTCCTGTGTTGTATGTTCATCTTCGTCGCTGCCAGCAGATGCCACAACAAGCTCTGCATTAGGGACGTCGATGTGTTCCTGAATGGCTTTCGCTCCTCCCCCAAGGCGAAATGGCTGTCGAACCAATTTCCCAGCTATGCTTTTGAATTTATTATCCCTTGCATATTTTGCAGCTTCAGCCTCTGCTTGTACTTGTAACACTTGCTTTGGAGTCAATCGAAATGGCTGATGTATAAGTGAGCCCGCGAGTTTCTTTAGTCTTCCATGAGAGGGTACCATTTTTTTGCGAGATCTTGAACTAAAAGGCTGTTGCAGTAATAAACCGGCAATACCTAGTAGTCTTCTCGGAGGGGCAGGCGGGACAATTTTTTCTCGGCGGGTTAGAGAAAAGGGTTGACATGCTATTTTGCGAACAAATTTGCGGAACTTTTTGGGTTGCTCTTCTTCCAAAACCTTTAATTTCCTTAAACGATTGATATTAAACGGCATCTCGACTAAAAGTTTTGCAACTGCTTTAAAAGACCGAAACTTGGGTTTCTCCTGTTCTTCTTCGTATTCTTCAGCTGCTGATAGCTCCACTTGTTGTCGTATCTTAAAAGGAATTTTCATAACATGCCTAGAAAGCAATTTAAATGCACCGGACCTCTTCAGCGCCATTTCTTCTTCTTCCTCCTCAGGTAGATTTAATAGGGCGGTGAGACAATGGTTAGTTTCCATCTTTGATACGTCAATTAGATTTAGTTCCTGAAGGTGAAATGCAACAATACCTACTCTTAAATTTACTAGGGATAATATGTCTTAATAGCTAATAAAAGAAGTTGAACAAAAATCATTCAAATTACCAACAAATGCCCTTTTTATCAAATATATCGATTGTTTTGGGATAATAATCATTAAAATTTTCGGCAACCCCTCTAATTGACCAATCCTTTTAACCCCCACATGAATTTATATACCCTATCCCTGCAAACTTTACCTATCCTTCCCATCCATATTATAATGCGTAGCTCTGGCTACCCTTACATATTACAGATACACCCACATACTTCATTCCCTTAATACTTTCCCCTCCCTTTTATGAGAGCATTATATTACATAATTACTATTACTCCTACTCTTACTCAAATTTTTGATACCCCACTCACATTCGGGCAATCATGAAAGGAAAATGTTGAAATTATTTGGAAGTAAAGATTATATGGCCTTGCAATGTAAAATAAGTACATACTTGCAAACAGGGAAAAGCTTGAAAAATCATCTGCCAGTGCAGAAGCTCTTCACCAGTCCAGTTTGTAATAAAAGTAATGGCCTGCAGATAATAATTTATACGCATAGAAAATTTTGTACTTGAAGTCTCAGTATCAGCCAGAGGATCCAACCAAACACGAATATCTTCAAAAGTGATACGCTGTAATCTCTTGCAACAGTCGATTATACGATAGAAGGAATCCGGAGGAGACATTTGTACTGCTTGTAAATGTAATTCATGGATTTTTTCTCCCCATAATTTCAAAAACATGAGAAAAACTCTTGTAGGAGCTGTATTGATTCCTCGAATGAAGTACAGATTAAGTTTCTTTATTTTGAAATTTCTAAATGGCATAAAATATCGCTGGTCTTCCTTAATGTCTTGAATGAAGAGAACAAAATTGTAGAGGGATATTGTTTCGGCATGATCGTGTGCTTCAATAGAGTCATCTTCTGACATCCATTCAGATTTGCAAATATCACAGATTCCCGAAAGTTTTACTCGGGATTTCTTCTGAAGTGTGACTGTGGAGAATCGTTTCCAGAACTCGCAGACCAATCGAGCAGTTTTAAGATCCGGGACGGGCAAGTAATCAAAGAGTCGTATGAGAAACTATTAAAATAAATATGCCTTGCGTGAGGATAATAAATTCAAAGTATGTATGTATAATAATAGTTACTTAAATTATCTCTACCTCTTTCTTTAACATTGGATTTGTGCCTGCCTGAATTGCATCTTCATTACTACCATATAAGTCTTCATCTCTTTCGTCAATGGGGGCCATAGTGCCAAACAACCTATTTGTTCTCATTATAGCTCTGGCTAAGCTTTTAAACCTTCCTCGAACCACCTCTAATTCCTCTTCCAAAGTTGGACGGAACAAGGGGTGAGATGCAAGCTGTCCGATCGACCTTGCTTTGCTTTTGAATCTTGCACCCATGCTTTTCGATGTAGAACCGCTGGACATTTTAAACGGCTGATGGGCTATCTGTTTAGCTTTGTTTGCAAACACTTCAGTTGGTGAGAACTTTACAGGAGGTGGCGTTACTAATAATTTGAACGGTTGGTTAGCCATTTGAGTTGCTTTTCTTTGAAACCTTTCAACGGGTTTTGGAGGTACAACCTTTACAAACGGTTGATGTGAAATTTGCTGAGCTCTGTGTCTAAACTTGTCAACTGGTTGGGGTGGGGGTGGTTTTCTTTTTCCTGATAAATCAAAGGGCTGATGTCCTACGGCTTTTGCAGCTCTTTTCATTACTTTAACCGGAAGTCTACTTGGGGCTTTCAGCGTTGCAATTCCAACTCCAACATTGGACATGCTTTTCATAGAAGATTTTAAGGCACTTGAAACCCCCGGATTCTTTTGCTTGCGGGGACTAGTAAAGGTAGTAGTCAAAGTATTCAATGCCGGAAAACCAAATCCAAACGCAGCCATTTTGATTTGTCTTTTAGAAGTGGCTACCTTCTTGTGGTGTAAAAATTTCTTTCTTTAAAATCGATGGAAATTCCTAAATCTCACTTGTGTTCACAACACTAATAATTATAATAATATTTACGATGTTATAATACATATATTATAATGGCTGTATTGAAATGATTGTAATATGTTAAGTATTGGCTAAGATCACTAAACAGTATAGAAGATTCAAATAATTATGTAAAATATCGTAGTTTTGTTTAAGACAAACACTTCCGAAACCTACACTGCACCGGTTAAGAGTGACTGTGTAGTACGAAAAGTCAACTAAACAAGATTAGAGAATGCGTCCGTCGCGAGTTCGCTAGCCTATTTTTATAATCACTTAACGACCTGGATTGGGTTTTAGGTTTATGGAGTCAACAACTGCAAATATGCATATAGGTACTCATAATGATCCTTATCTTCTCGACAGTCTTTCAAACTTCAATTGTATAGCTATTGATTTTGTGGTAAGGCCTGTTTTAATTTCAGCTTGATTATTAAGTTTTTTCAAGGTGTATCTGTTTCGGAGCGTAAGAATAACAGTAGATGGTTGGAAGTTTAGATGGATGTACGTCGCTACCAACCTCAATAAGTGAGTGAAAATATTAATACTATAGTAACACTTTGCTGGAACAGTGATTTCCGAGACCAACTTAGCAGTCAATGACCATAAAAAGCATGCCAATTTTAGACACGTTTTATTGTTTGGTATACTACATATTAGTAAACTACACTACACATACCAAAAAATTAAATATTATCATAGACTATATACAAATTTACGATTATTATCAATCAAAAAACAAAATCAAATGACCTCAGGCAAACGCAAGAGCTCAATACTACATAGGTTAAAAACAATGACTTTAGATAAATAAAGTTCAAAAAGAATATTTCAGGGTGTATGCAAATTCCAGTATTAGTTATGAGCTTGAATGTATGCTTCTACTAACCTGTACTAGAACTATAACAATTGTCCTAACCAATGAGTGCAAGAAAGGCATACAATCATACAGTTACATACACACAAGGGATAGATAGGAATGCCTACTGATATGCGTTCTCGTATCTTAACCAACTCAGCATGTCTAGATCCACCCGTTCCAATAAATTGTCACGAATGGCCGATGAGACATGTGATTAGTGCTCACAGAACAAGCAATAGCAGCAAAGCCGGTATAAGGATGACATTAACATACATACAAATTGACTATATAAGCATAGAAAGCTTTAAAGAGCAATGCTAAACCCTAGGGGTACCCTTCAAAAACAACTTTTACAATAATGCAAATAAATAAATATTTTAAGTGGGTCAAAGGTGGGTCAAACCCCACAAAACCTGCAATTACAAGGCATGCTAAAACCATGCTGTGAGTTCCAAAGAAAAATATACAGGGAAACGTCAAGGAGGGAATGGACCAAAAGGTAAGACAGGTAATCAGGTAATTTGCATATACATACATTACTAGGGCATTCACATCCCGAACACTCCAAACCTTAATTCCAATCATTACAAATATGCATAAAATCCCTAATTCCTTCACAATTTAGTCCACAATATATATTTAATGATACATATAAATCAACAGTAAACCAACCTGTACACTCGTCGAAACGGCAATAGTAGTCATATAAATCTTTTAGTTTATCAATTCCGCGATGACGCAGTGACGATGCAATAATTTTCAAATTTCCTGGTTTGATTACAAAATACTCCCAAATTTGGATTCATGCTTTTAGGACAACGACTGAGCGAATAATTTATTCCGAGGATAATGTTATGCTAACATTGTCAGGATATAGGTATGTAAAGTACCTAACATGCCTTAGTAATGAATATCAACAAATTTCTCCGTCGATTTTGGTTTAATTACTTGTCAATTGTAGGGTTGACCGTGTGCAATAACTAGCAATTAATATTCAGTACTTACATCATTTATAATGCTTCCAGGAAATGAACGTTGAGAATCGGTGAAAAATGAAACGTAAAACATTGATGCCATATCAATATCAAGTATACTGCCCATGACGAGCTCATGAAAGGAAACTCAGCTCCATCTGAGTGACCTGTGCAATTTCAAATGAACAACCACATACACGCATAATGGTAGTTGGTAGTGCTACCTTCCATATATCTTTTATAAGCTGAAATGTTGTTAATGTTTGATTACAACCTTTTTAAATAGTTTGTATGAAACGAAGCATTTTACCAAATATACAAAGCATAAAACTGCACTTTAAAATCCATAAACATTATACGTGAAACCATGGAACATGTACAAAATACGTGCAATAATAAAAGGCGAAGCATATTATCAACTCGTGCAAGTTGTATTAACATGACTATTTTAAATTAATTATTTGCAACCAAAAACATTAACACAGTAATGTCACTTGCATGTATCATGAACCAATGTAATTAGTAAGTTTCCATTTTGATCAGAAATCAATATTAGCAACACTTTACTCAAGTTAGCTTTCAGTATCCACATGTGTAATAATAGATTTAATATGGCGGTAATATTTTCGCCTTTCAAATATTCAGGTAGCAGCAGAAGGACAAAAGATCTTTCCGTATTATAGTTGCATAGCGGGTTCCATTTAGTGTCGCAATTTACGCCAAATTAAATCGAAAAATTAATGAGGGAGCTGCATCGTAAAATGTTTGCAAATAGCTAGTATCGCTGTGACCATTGAGTAAGCTCCGAAACTTCATGAATGCTATTCAAACTTACTTCTATGAAGGAGGAATAATAATAACCTGTCAATAATGAGATTGTTTTGCATCCTTAACTCCTATAGCAGTATTCTTGTAAGAGTACCATTTGTTTTTACGAGGGACTTTTATAGTTTGCTCTACATACACATACAATGTGGTGATCTAAACGTGGTTCAGAGTCCATACAACCACCCAGACAGATGGTCATGGTCGACAATAATAAGATAGCTTACCCTGCTTGATAAGACATTGAAATTGCTTCACGATATACCTACACATACTATACGTTATACGACACAGTGGAGTGAACAATGTTCAATCTTCAAAATCAACTACGACATTAGTATCTACATATCATCTATACTCATGTAGGTACGTGTGTATTATAAACTACCTATTTTCATGCATAAATGAACATAACACTGAAAGCAAAGGTAACTGGAGTCACCAAAACGTACACCGGAGCTTCTTGCTGACTTCTTCCTGGATATTTAGTACAATCTATAAAGACAGCTGTAGGGAGAGACGATCGTAATAATAAACTACATAACTGTATGTGTACACAACCCTTTGCTCAAAAACGCACGCTCATATACCTAACTATACTTTATATTTCACTCCTTTCTTTGAACACATATAGGATGGGGGTGCATCATGATAGCTCAAACTTTTCATGAGCTTTCTCTTATGACGTGCAACCCATTTCGGGCCGTAAGAAATTCTACTTGTGTTCCTTTCGTGACCATTACCCTTCTCAGAACTCGAAGAACTATCGTCAGCAGATAGTGGTGGCCTTGTGTATCTTATAAACTGTTTGACAGATCCATATATAACTCCTTTGTCATTAGTATTGCCTTGACCAAAGCGTGAAAGGACACCATGTTTAGTGAAGTCAATATGTGATTTTCTCCTTTTGAGTCCGTATGATTCATGTACAACCATAAAGCCATGTTGTAGACTTTACATTTATATTTATACCTCATCTAAAATCATAAAACTGGGCTGTCAACACATTCCATACTACAATAGGAGAGATGCTGAACGACAAGCATTCAGGGAATTTCGCTCGATACCAAAGCTCTAACTATCATTTGAATACATACATATACCTAGCCATTAACTTTGCAGAAAGAGTTCCTTATCTTCAGTTCTTTTTTGTACATGCACATACATGGTATTTGAAACATGTACAGCTTTACTCTGTCATTAACTTTAACGGAGTCGGTGGCATGACGGACTTGAAATGAACATGCCCTAACTATTGCACTGTATATCGTTACTATTCTTGCCTTAACAATTACATACTATATTTTATACAATATAGATATTTTTGCTTGGTAAATTATACCACTGCCCGCTTGGTAACTCACTACCAACATTAAAAAAGCTTACATTGAAAATCCGGGGTGGTAAAATTCTCAACTACTACAATATAATTCAATCTGGAAACTAATCACTTATCTGAATAATGACAATCAACTCGCTTGCTTTCACAAACAACTTCTACTAAACCTAGAACTGTTTTTACACTTAGTTTACTTTTTCCTTTATCTTCTCAAATTCCCAGGATTATATGCAAAACCATCCATGTGGGCACAAGTGTATAGTGGTGCGATTTCCCTGGGGAATTCTTTCATCGTCATTCACGCAAAAACAGATTGCATTCCAGTTCCACTGACAAGTTAAGACTGGCTACGGAATAGATATTTATCCTCTTGACTTTGCATCCCTGGAGCATAAAGTAGTGCATGCCCGTCTTAATTTCTCACAGGTACACGGTACACCTAAATATCTCTACTATATTGGCACAACAACGCTATCGATTTCAAAAATTAATACAAAAATCTTTATTCCCTAAACTGTAGCCTTGTGCAAGTGAGTGATTCCATCCAACTAAAGTCCTAAAGAGCTACTTAGTCGTTCAAATCGCATGGGAACGAATATCAGAATAGAGTTAGTCCAGCGAACTCCAACGTATATACACACAAACGCTACACAACCCACCAGGAGGTGTTCTCAAGAGTGAAAACTGTTGGAAACTATAAATTACAAAACTACCAACTTTCTCTCTCCGCCATAGACTTTGACTGACTGATGTGAAGTTGAGCGGTAAGTTTTTCTTTGCGTCGGTTCATTTATGTTTATATATAGATGCTTTGAACTGTATGTACATCTAACAAAAGGGGACTTTAACTCATTGATTCCATGGAAGTTCGAAACAAAGAAACTTTAACTCTATACAGTTAAGAGACAGGTAAGTACAACTGATGTCAGAGTGCAAAAAGTATGCCTTTCAAAAGTGGGATATTACGCAAAAATAACCCGTGCAAATTTATATATTGGGTTTTTCACGTTTCTGTTTCTGAATATATTTATTCCAACGGTCAGAATCAATTTATATTATTATGGTAAGATTGTGTGAAAAGCGTGTATAAAATCCGGACAGTATAGCTTGAAACAGTAGTAAACATTCTGTTAGAACTTGTTTGGCTCTGTCTACAATGGTACCTCAGTTTCAATTTTATAATACATAAATGCACCCACATATGATAGGTTAATAGATCTATTCACAATAAGATACTTTTATACTTATCAAAACTTTCGAACAGATTTCTGAACTGTACGAAAATACATACATATATAACATTTGTATATATTCCTAGCATTATATTAGGCAATTTGTAATACAAAGTATTTAAGTACCACAGTAATACGTACATACACAGTAGATATATACATTTCTATGTGACACCAAAACTACTTATACGCTTACAATGTTTTGATGGAGCTAGTAGAAGGAATAAAGTGGTAGAACAGCGAGGACAGTATACATAAAATGTGCGAGAGGAGAGCTAGCTGCATGGAAGCAGGAACATTTCTCAACCAAGTGTCTGAATTAAAAAAGGAGACTGTTTTAAAGTTTAATAATTAAGCTTGCTATCTTCACATGATCCATAAGAGCAGTAGTAACTGTTATTTGGTTCATCCTCATGAAGAAAGAACGGAGGAGAAAAAAAATCTCTCTCAAAACGTGTTGTTCCTGTTAGTAGTTTTAGGCTGTACAGATTCTGAGATTCAAGATGAGGAGAGATACAAGATTTGGAGGCAAGATCTAAAAGCTCGGATGATGGTGAAAGGAAATGTATGCAGGACATGTTGTGTTTGGAAGGGGTTCAAATGACTGCCGATTTCAAATTTTGACTTGTAAGCAGAATCCTTTGAGAGATGAAACGTAATGAATATGCTGTCCACTATCTAGCCAAACGCTTGCATAAAAGCTGAGTATTTCTTATTTGTAGACGTCGTTATACCAAATACAGTTAACTTTTCTACTTCCTTGCCTCATCATCTGTCTCCCTCACTCTCTATATCCCTTTTCTCACTCACGTATGTAGTTATGAAGACAAGGAAATGGAATGGAATTCAAAGAGCAAACCTTGCATTCCTTAGTATCCAAAAAGTTTCGGGGATGCCAGGACGGTATTTTAACTTTGACGACAACAAGACTAGAATATATAAATACCCCTGTGTTTCGACAGCAGTCCCCTAAGCCACTGGCTTTCGAACGTGGATGTCACTTTTGGCTCGATGCACATTGCATAAAACGATCATAGACAAGTACTACTTACTAGATACCACTTTCTCTGAGCTCATCCTCTAACTATACACTAGCAATAGAGATGATTACTGTATATTCCATCCAAGTCCGCACACACAAAAGTACACACCAAAATATGTGCACTACACTACTTGAAATATTTTTGGCAGCGGCAACCAAATGTGTACCGAGCCCCATCGCAATCTTCAGGAGAGACTGCTTTCCCCAACACAATCTAACGTAGGGAAAATCGTGTACACAGAGAAATTTTTTACGTACTCGCCTGCATATATACAGACTACGTTTTAAGGAGTTGATAAGAGGGCTGGAAAAGTAGAGCAAAAGAGAAAAGACAGGAAAGAAGAAACAAGAACCCATTCTTACTCATATGTATTGTAAATTTAGTTTCTGTAGAAATCATATGGGGAGTCTACCAAAAGTTCTTAAAGAGAAAGTTAACATACACCAAATTTTCTAGCCTACCATTCCGTGAATTACAAATGTAACGGCAAAAACATTATGAGAAGTTATCTTTAGCTTCAAAAAATATATACTACTTTATATAAAGTTGTATTAAATGCTTGGTCTTTACAGTATAAACCTGAGTGTAACAAAAGGATACATACTTATTTATATGTATCCATTTGGTAGTGTCAGGATATACATACAAAGTTACTGAAGACAAAGTGTTTTTAAATGCAATCCATTCTACTATTGTACGCTTCATAATGCACAAGTGTCATGATTATATTATGCAACAAGAAGAATCCCAAGCACTTATCATCCTACCCTTAGACATCTGCTGTCGTCTATGTTTGTGTCACTCTAACATTTATCTTCCTTTGAGCCAACTCGCAAACTTTCCAGTTTAGAGTGATAATGATTGATCTAAAAAGCGGAGTATCTACATTTAAAGGCGTGTGTACGTAGAGATTTGACATGGTGCTTTTAAAATGCGTTAAACTTGAAGATATAGTCAAATACAGATATACTAACCTTCAGTAAAGAAGCAATCAAATAGCAAGTGAAGGATGTAGGGCAACAATTCTCAGTGAGAAGAATGAAAACGTCGATGGCAATATATTCTGCTGGCACACAAGCAACCACAAGTGTTACGCGGACGTTAATTAAATCGCTCTGTCAATTCCTATTAGCGGGGCTACCACTTGAGAAGGTTAAGACGACTTGATCGGAAGAATGCAGACAATCTCAATGTAATCCGCAAGGAAAGAAAACCTATCCCGCAGCAAAAGCTTTATCTCTCTGTCTTCCAAAACTTTTTAGTCTCTAGAGCAAAATTAGCAACGATGAGGCTCCTCCAGTGTCAGAACGGAAACTAAACTCATGGATGAAGAGAGCTTGAGAGGAAAAGAGAGCGGAGTATAGGGGAAGAGTGCGTGCAGTAGAGTCTCGACTCTAACAAATGCATACACAGACCTCAAATGAGACAGGATACATAGAAGGTACTAGTAAGCTGCCATTCCTATTTAGTTAAGCTCTTTGGAAAGACGAGGCGAGAGAGAGAGGGAGAAAGAGAAAGACATAGCCCAAGTGTGTACTGAGTAAAAGGCAAGAAGAGTGCGAGTTTTGGAGGGCGAGTTGGCGCAATAGGCAGAAATATAAAAGAAAATGAAGAAAAGCTTGACTTTCATCCACGTACAGAGTGGCAGTAGTCACCTCCAAGTTAGTTTCTCCCCTGCATGCCTTTCATGACATTTTTCCAGTTGAAGAAGAAAATAAAACATACATGACGGGGAAAGAGAGGCAGGACTATGTATAACTATAGGAAACGAAACTTTAGTCCAATGTCATCGTCACTATATAAGCTGCTGTTCTGTGAGTGACTTCGTTGGTGAATACAGCAGCACAAGAAATAATTTATCAGAGAGGAGCAAACTAAAAATTTGCATGGAATGAATTGCTTAAAATTTATAAAGGCAAAAACTTTCCCTGTTTTCAATACTTGATGAAGCACATGTCAAGACGGAAAGGCGTAAGGGAGAATGACACTTGAATGCTTTTGCCTCGACTTGGAGACACGTCGCCCAATACTTTAACAGTAACTTATGTGTGTGCAATGCATTGTAACAAGGGATCAGACAAGGTGAAGATGAGAAAGGAAGGCTACGGGTTATTTTTATCCCTCAACCACAACAATAAAAACCCACAAAGTGTAAACCTTTATGCTCACTTGAGTATTTTCCACTATGTGCTTGTTCCTAGGTTATTTTGCGTTTTATTTGTGTGCCAATTACCTTTGTAGACCCTTCTTGTTGTCTGTAAACCGCATTTGCGCTTGTGATTATACATTTAAGTATGGTATATAGTCATTAGGAGTGTATGAAGTCATTACTGGTACATACTAGATGAAAGCAATATTTTGGTCCCACTAAAGCACACAAACGTTTTGAAGTTAAAGGACATTCATATATTCCTCACCAACCTAAACATAGTGTGTAGTGACCAAAATGCCACCTCAACAAACTTCTTCTAACCAAGAAACAATTCATGTACGAGAATTAGTGGGAAACAGAACAGGTAAGAGGGCGAAGCTGTACCTGGGCTACCTAAAGAAGTCACGTTGGCTTGACCGATTACATAGTATTAACCAGACATTTTGACGGGTTTCATGTCCCTAATGATTTCATATAAAAGCACATACTTGGTTCACACAGGAGCTACAAAGCTACAAGCCAGAATGGTATCGACGCTTAAGTGTAGAGGAATGTAATGGGTTGCAAGAAGGTATATATAAGCAGAACCTACTACGCTATTACCAACGCCATTTCTAACATGTAGCCTAAAACTATGAAAGCTCCTTAGAAATGAGTCGGATCGATACATAGAACTTTCTTCTTTTATGGACTGCCACGACTCGAGTGGTGAGCAGGCATGCATTCGAATTTCCAACAAACCCCGTACTCATTCTCAACAACGCACTAGTAGATGTAGCCGGACGCTAACTTTTTCCCTATTTTTTAACCTGAAAATGTGTAACACAACTCGATTGTGTAATGACAAGAAGAGTGTGTAGGGTGACTATTTGTTCGACAATAATAGAACATTGCCATATATTATAGGTATAGTGGAACTGGTAGCGTTGAGTATAAGTTGAACGTATTTGAAAGTGTGTACAAGTAGAACGAAATACCTGACCCACTATAAAATTTCCGGCATCAGAATCCTATTGTCCACCCTGACCGCACCTTATCCTATTCCCATTATCCCAAGAATATTACACATTCTTTCTTCTTCCTAGCACTCACGAACGTGCTGATTACTTGAAATAATCCACTTTCTTTCCTCTTTGTAATCTATCTCCTCCAAGGATAAGATTGGATGGAGCCAGGATGAAATTTATATGAGCATACTTGTGTATACTGAAAACCAATTTAAATATGTACAGTAACAATAAAATGGAGCATTTGTAGTGACAATAAAGCCGAATATTGTCTTGTAAAACTAAAGGTGAGTATGTACGGTAAAAATAAAGCTGAATATACAAAATAAAAACAAAGCTGAAAACGTATACTTACAGTACGATATTTTAAACAGGCTCAATATACGTGCACACCGGTAAAAACAAACTATGTGAAGGAACAAAAGGTTTGAATGCATAGTGAAATTGACGTTTAGTGTTTGTAGGAAAACCAGGTCCCTATAGAGTAGTATAGTGAAAGAATAAAGCAAAGTAGGTAGAGTGAAAAGTCCAAAATGTCAAAACCAGGAAATCATAAAAACAGCAATAGTTGCAAAAATGTGCAGCGAGCTTCATGGAATACAAATAAGTGGTAGCAATTTAACTCGTCATGGCTCTGTACACCGCCAAAAAGATGAACGGTGACAATCACCATGAGGTGGAGCAATTTTCACAATCCCTGTGTATAGAAGCAAAAGCCATTAGTAGAAAGTGAAGTAGGGACGATGTAGAATGAGATAGAAGTTTAACCATAGAAGTCACTAGCACGTATGTACATAAGTGTGGAGATACTACTCTGCAACTTTTACGGTAATAGCAACTCACCGTCAACTATTTTTCTCCCTATCTGCATTATCTGTTATTGCTGCCCATTCTTTTGTCTCTTTCCTTGCTCCACGTGTATACCTATATACACACTGTGGCTGTCAACTTGAATGAGATTCTTACAGGTAGAATGACTTGAGAGGAAAGTAAGCGTCAGAATATACATGTATCCATTTTACAACGTTATCACACCCCATTTCGTCTGAGCTTCATACTTGCAGGAAATAGTAAGAAGCAATAACACAGCGAGGAAGACATTTACACCTTGGTTTGCTTGTTACAAGGAATTCACACATTTGCTCGCCTGCTAAAAGTGACACTTTCAACAACTTTTGAACAAACGATTTCATAAAATTTTGTAGTACAGGTAAGGACTTTAAATAATCACGATTCTTGATTATACCATTGATTATATTATATATTTCTTGCATTCGCAACTAGCTACTGCAACACACATGTCATACACACGAATCTAGGATAATGAGTTCTAATGTGCAATTAAAGTTTAGTGATTTGACCGAATCTTTCCAGTTCCTCTAAAGTTACGAGGTGTCGCAGGAAGCTAGCCTATAACAGTAAATGTGAAAATACAGATACATTATCCAATAAATCATTATCAAAATGTCAAGGGTCATACTACCTCCTGACGAAGAATGTATGTACATATATGTTGTGTGTGTTAATTTACGACCGTAGATAAATTTAAGGACAGCCATCAAAAGCTGGAAAAATAATACAAAGACCATACAACTGTCATCTTTTCGACTGATTTAAACACGTTCCTTTGACAGAAATAAGGGAAAGAATGCACAGCAAAAGCCAAAAAAGTAACCGCCGAGTCCTTTAAAGAGTAGCAAAGTTTCACGTGCCAACAAAAAAATCCACACTCTTTTCATGTCAGCGTATAAAAATCCCCTATCTCTTTGGCATCCTGGCAAAGACGCTTCGCTTCATCTTGTCCCCATTTAGGTACCTACATACATACACACACTGAATGCCCCAATGAACAAGCTGGTGGAGAGTACAACTAGAAATTTTCTTCCCCACTCTCACACCAAAATGCAAGTGTTTCTGGATGCGGACCCAATTTTTTTATATTGTTATGCTCTACTCCCGTGATGTCTACACATTGAAGCACATGTAGTAAATATTTAACAAAAAATGTTTCAACCATAATATAACAGCGCAAATGTATCTGTAAGTAAATATAAAAATGGATTTAAACCGAAGTTTCAATTCGGAAGAAGAATTTCAATCCACAAAATCCCATGTATATACAAACTATAGCATAAAGAAATCATCTATAGTATACTTATAGTATACACTATAGTGACTCTGCGTCTCTGGCTGATGATCCAAGTGAAGAAACGGATACTGCAAAAGACCTGCAATTCATATTTCCGATACTCAAATATTACGAGTGTAACTTTCTTCGGAAAAAGAAACAAATTCCGGGGGTAATAAGTGTGAAAATAAAGGAAACTTAAGGTGGAGATATTCCTTCATAATTGTCGCATCATCGAAATAATGGTTGCTTTGATGTTGCAACAAGAGGAGAGTAACGGAAACGTAAATATCTAAAATTCAGCTTTTCCTCTCATCAATAATAAGTCCCGCGGTGTATTCGACTTTCTTCTTGTCTTTAATAATGGACAGAGTATGGAATTCCGCATGGATTTGAAACTTAATTCCGCAATTACTGAGAATTTCTTTTACAAAATTAAGTAGATAATGGTTCAAGTTCCAACAAAAATAATCCAATGATATTTTGTAAATGTTTTTCCATTGTAGTCCGTACAGAATTATTTACTGAAGTAGAATATGATGCGGCTAACGAAATAGAGTCAATGCACATACAATTAGAGGGCAAGAGTAAATGTAGCTGCAATATTGTAAGCAATAGAACAACATAGACCCAAGTATCATTATTACATCCGCACAACGCGCTCTTTGTCATAGTAATAACCATGAAAAAAGCATGTAAAAATCCATGAAAATAACCATGAAAAAGAGAATGGTAAAAACAAACATGAAGAAGACCCCCGTGAAAACTAACATGAAGACGAAATCCATGAAGGCAAACATGAGGAATAGATCTATGAAAGCAAACACTAGGATAGATCCAAGAAAATTGAAACGGAAAACTGAAACCAAGGAAGAAATCAAGTCCAGACACTGGTATCATTGCCAAAAAAAGTACGTGATAACTGAAAAAAATTCATACAATGAGTACCCTTAGTGAGAATTAATGCAGATGTACATACATCCAACCACTGCTATATTGCGAATACAAATTACGTTGCTTTGGATTAATCTCCATGGCATTTCCCAAGAGTTTTCACCAGAGTTTCTGAGATTACTCCTTACCATCTCAATAATTTACTTTAAATACATATACATACTAAACACTTTTATGTATCTATATACATCTTTCCAGTCAAAAAGTACCAGATCTATAGAGTTTCAGTGTTTGAGCAATTTAAACAAAAATTCCAAGATTGTAAATCCAAGATTGTAAAACACTTGATGAATGACAAGCATTATGCATATGGTCTGCCAAAACCCTCACAGCCAATGAAATCTTTTAGCAAATAATGTAAATGAATTGCGAGTTCGAGATATTTAGTTTGTACATAACGTCGGTCAAACTATACAGGAGGATTTTGTATGATATTTGGTCAGTATAAAAAGGGGTCATTTTATATTTGCATATTTCAACTTTTTGCAGTAAAAGGCGCTTATTTTTACCAGGGTCCAAGACACAATAAGTTTAATACATGCGCTTTTGGGTACCACGTAATATTCATATATACGAGCTCCTTTTTATATTCGTTCAAAACCAAATGAGTTATTTTTTAGTTTGTCTGAGCTTGATGTGCTTTTGTTTTGGACACTCACACTGATACTACAACGTATACAGCTGTACTTATCTATATGAAAGATAATTATCACTAATATGAACATTTTTCACCACGCAAGGCAAGACTTTTGAATAACTACACATATTTTAAATGGAAATCGTAGTTATACATAAATAGTAAATATTGTACTAAGCGCTCAAAAATAAACTTTAATTTTCAGCTTGAATTCTCGACTGCAGGGTCGTACCCATCTATGTAATTATGTTGTTTATTTATATTTATCTAATGTCCAAAGAATAGGGGTACTCAAAAGTATAGGGAGAAAGTGAAGAGACCCCGTTTGAAACATTTCCCAACAAGTTATGTATACCATCAAACCCCCGCCTTCCATTATTAATAATGATATATCCTACACGTACACATAAAGGAAACCCACATCCACATACTAGAACAGCAGAGACTAACTGTGCAATGTTGAAGGCATACGTAATTTTTCCTCGTCGGCAAACTTTCATCCAACAGCATGAGTTTCATTACACAAGTGTTATCATTATGTAGTTTACACTAGGGCTATACTACCCTGTTCTACTGTTTCATCAAAAAAGAAACAGCTCATGGCCTTTTTCTGACAGGGAAGAAACCGTCCGGGCTTTCAAAAATGTGAGTACACTCGTCTGTGTACGTGTGTGTGTGTGCGCGAGGAGCGATAGGGAAAGTAAAGAGTTTTGAGAAAAGAAGTACGTAGACTGCAGGCGTGAGATACAGTCTCCGGAAGGTAATTATACTTACAGATGCTACCCCCAAAAGTCGTCACCACCACCGAAACCTCTGCTTACAGCCATTACAGTTACATTAAGTTTAAAAATTCACATACTATCAAATTATATTCTAGGGGAGGCGCAACCTCTATAATATGCTTGAATGACGTGACATTACATATGCATATCTATAGAGGGGCGGCGACTACTACTTCTACTTATATCTGAGCTGAGAAAGTTCACACGGATGGTATGCACGCGGTACTTTGTACCCAATATTTGAACTTATGGGATCTCTGGTTTCTTGAATAACTGTCGACATCAAATTTCAACAGCATAACTTGCCCATAGAAGATATACTTACATATGTTATACATGACCAAGCTATACTGCCTGGCATACATTATGTATATGTATAGAGGTGTATCCAGAAAAAACAAATATAATGGAAGGAAATTTGCAAAGCAAAGCAAGTGCAAATTATGGCGAATATCTATTCGTATGTGACTGCTGGTGAGGATGAACTTCGAGGTAACTATTTATAGCGTAAAAGGTACGTACTCTTAAATGCGAGTGGTTAGGAGTCTGCATCAATTCCATATATTAAGAGGAGACGTATCGTTAACGACATTCTAGGGCCCATTCACACACCATTGTGCAATCTTGGTGAGATTAATTAGTTTTCTACTGGCAGGTCACACTCTCAGACATATATTTGCTCACAGAATAATGCTCCAGCAGGAATAATCGTCATCGACCGAAAACTCCTTGATGATACCCACAAAAGAGGATCATCTTGGGAGCACATGAGTGCACATATCGTAGTCAAACGTATGTATCTCCACAGAGAAGACCAACCTTAGCAAATTTGGAGTAGTTGAGGCATTAATGTTTTCTGTGTAATTTCGTCTCTACAGCCTGGGACTTGGAACCCACCATCCTCGAAAGAGTACAGAAGTATAGGGAGAAAGTAGGAGAGAGTAGCAGCAGGGACGAGCTTGAAGTTACAGAGAAAGTTGACAGAGACGCACAAAGCAATATAATGAAATACATCTTTCAGTTGCAAACCAAGCGATCCCATAGAATCGTAGATTTAGATTTTGACTTTAAATAGTACTTCACAGTGCTCAAGTATGCAGCAATTGCGAATGTGAAATGAATTAATCCAACCTAAGAAGGTACTTATGACGAGGAACTAGTGTATTTTACCACAATAAGCATCAACCAACTATATAGATATTAAAACGAAAGTACTATAAAATTACTACCTACTAGTACATTAAATTCACCCAATCAATGGATTTCACAGTAACACTATTTCAGTACTGTGTAGGAGCAAATACAATGGAAATGGTTGCAATGCCAATACCTACGGCCAAATTAGCATACCCTCAGTATTAGTATACAATAGGAATAATGATCCATGTGAGGGCAAGTGTGATTTGAATTAGGCATGCAATGGTATATCCTGTCGGGGCCATTTAAAAGACGTATGTTGTACTTATAAGTTCCTGTATACATTAATACGAAGTTACGTACGTGTACAAATCGGAATTGGCTCCACATCAATCACCAATACAAGACTATAATTCTTGTGTGGAGGCAGGCGGACGAGGTCGGAGTAAATTCACATTACTTTTGGTTGTGGTATTTGTATGTTTAAGTCGTGTTTTACACCTACCTATGTATAGAATTAAGGCTGAACACAAAAAGTAGGTATTTTTAATGGAAAGGCCGTATAGTAACATCCTCTTGCAACACAACAGAGCCGCTAATGATTACATGAACGATTGCACGTGGAGTCACTAATTGTGACAGTCGGCTACACTGATTTGAAACTACAGTGTGAATGACACCTTTTCTGCTACGATAGCTTCTGATTTCTGTTCAGTTTCCTATTTTTTGCCTTGAGTAAATATGCGGACAATTATTCAAGCTCAAAAACCGTAGGTAGTATAATATATATCTGGGTACTCGGATCTTTGATCTGCAAATAATAATGGAACATATTATTATATGTAGGTGAAACACGAGCTCCATCCAGGAATTTACCAATGACGTCATCAGCAGTCCATGCTTCTCAGAGTTGCCCCGAACTTTGAAAGCATCATAGAAGTATACCGTAACAAGTGAGTTCCGTATTATATTCAGCAGTATTAATTGATGATGATGAATTTGCTCCTGCCAATCAAATAACAATCAACCTCCCATCCCGGGTTAACTTCTGTTGACCTTTTCAACTACCAATTTATGATGTAAGTACTCTCTTTGTCCACCCCTTTTTATACTAAAAATGTTATTCGTCCTGACTCAGCGCTACAGCCTCTCCTTTCATTACTTCCGCTCCTTGCAATTTTCAGACTAGATGTCTACTATACACACGTTGCATTTCATATAGCATAACAATATGCCTTGAAAATATATAGGCAATTACTTTAAAGCAATCTCTAGGAAAATAAGTCAAACCTTAGGTTAGGTTAGCAGGAAACGTGAGTGAATTGTATGTAGTTACTATACTAATCGTAAGTCGTGAAAACATTGAATTCTACATTTAGAAAACAAAGCAATGTCAGTAACTTTCTTAAACAAACAAAGTATTCTATTCAGCTCCATCAGTAAAGTAAGTTCATTCTGTATAGTAATTACATTTACGAGTATACGTGAAAAAAGAAACCAATTATACTGTAAAGCTGTATTTTTTTCCACCAATAAAACAATCAAGTGCTTCGTTGATCCTGAAATTACATAACAAATCTTAAAAGGAAGGCTAAACATACGAACGACTCTTTTCAAACTCCGTGAAATGCAGGAGATTTAAGAGGTCCCTGGAGAGGTTTACAATAATTTGGGTTTAGCACACACTTGTATAATGACAATGTCTCCCAGGCAAAAAGTGTAAAGATATGCACATATAATGCTACATTGGGTTCAATACCAATACAAAAGGTAAAATAATTGACGACCTTTGCCCTTTAGGGAAATAAGTCAATCCAGTATGAGAGCATATGTGTTCAAGTATATAGTTTCGTTTGACAAATTGCTTTGCAATTTGACTACACACAGCTCTTCTACGTATAGACACATTTGACTAAAAGCTCTTGCACATAAAAAAAGCACGGGAATTATTTCCTATTTTGAAAAGGAGTTCACTCACGAACAGTTTTAAGCAGTATATACCCAGTCAGCAAAATTTGTTGGGCTCTATCAAGGCAACGTAAGCGCGGCGACTGTGAGATTCTGTACGCCGTGAAACAGCCTGCGAGTCAGATACCTGTCGCCCAGCGAATGTACGCGCGTGTGTAGCCCCGAACGTATGAGCGATATCATTTTGACATTCCCAGTAAGTACACATTAAGGCAATTTTAAGGCGCCCCCGCTTCACAGGCGCGTCATAAGCAATTGTTAATATTACATGAGGGCGACTTTAAAATTATATGCAATGAAGCCATTAAAATGCTCAATAATTTTTAATACCACATTTTTATTAGTAAAAACAATTAGCAAGCTTTATTAACATAGTTCGATACATATGGAATAATTACATTGTGATGTCCATTATCAAATGGAACATTGGTTGCACTTT
This sequence comes from Lipothrix lubbocki, assembly GCA_034696945.1. Classification (NCBI taxonomy): domain Eukaryota; kingdom Metazoa; phylum Arthropoda; class Collembola; order Symphypleona; family Sminthuridae; genus Lipothrix; species Lipothrix lubbocki. The sequence goes on along the minus strand of JAQGAK010000078.1, from coordinate 130,199 downwards.
TGATCTTACAATAATTCGCTTCTTGAGATTCTACAACGATCCCGTTAGGCTCTCCACCAGGGGTTTCCAAAACTTTGGCTTCAGAAAAAGTCTGTGTACTTCTTGGAATGTTGTTGGGTTTGTACAGAGCTTCCACCTTTAATTGATAAATTATATTTTAAAACAAATTAGATCACACATTTTTACTAACTGTTTTACTTTAACATTAACAGTATCACTTTTCAAAGAGGTAAAAATAATTTTTAAAAATAATTATTGATAAAGATTGTCACGTTAGCACCTAATTCCTAATCAGAGATCACGTTTAAATTAGTTTTACGTACATATTTAGTTATAAAGTACTCAGTACCAGAAATTAAAGACGTTGAAAAAATTTGTAAGCCACCGTTATTGCCAGGAGCCTCTGTAGTTCCAGATTCTTCATCAGATTTACGTTCTTTCGAAATGACCTCCGGTCGAATAATTTTTCGTCGGTTTCTGGTCTTTCGAGAAGCCCTGTCTGCTTGGTCTTCTTCATCTGAATCACTTTTCAATGTTGAAGTGATTAAGGACGTTGCCTCTGCTTCTTTAGCAGCTTTTAAAGTTTCTGCAATTAAAATACAACTAATTTAATGGGCTATGTAATTCATTTTAAATATTATAAATGTAATAATTATGTTCATTTTTAGACACTATTTTACCAAATTAATTTTTTCATGTCGAATTTGATACAAATTAATAATTTTTTAATTAAAATTATTTAATCATTAAAATTTAACTTACTGAATTTTTCAATCACTCTGACTTTATGGGATTTCCAATTTCGTTCAGGAATTACGTCAGATTTTGTCAGCATTGAGATTAATGCTGGGCCGTCAGCTTCCGGCCAAAAACATTCTGAATTTTCCAAATTAATCCAAGTAAGTGGCACAACACAAATTTCGTTAGTAGCGTCAAAAATCACCACCGCAAATAGCTTAATATTTTTACTAAAATTCGGAGGCACACTTGTTTTCGCCATGTTCTCCACGCTGAAACTGAAGTATTACCAAGTAATGACACGAGTGGCTCTGATGAATGCGTATGAAAAAGTTCGCGCGGTATTGATTACAATAAGTGAGCATGCGTTAAACTACGTTGCGCCTGTATATGGATTGGGCAACAGCAATATGATATTGTCTTCTTTATCATGGGGCGCATTGCGCCTCCTGACATAAATTTTACGTAAATATTACAGTGCCCAGATTGTTCTCACACCATAAGCCCACCTACATCAGAGCATCAGCGCATTTTCAGTTTTGGCGCATTGTGAGGCTATGGCTGATACTGGAATGACGGGCGCTATAAAATTTACGCGGAGGCGCTTACATTTTGCTGACTGGGTATACTTATATTTTGGTAGAAACAAAATTCAAAGCGCAGAAATGTTTTACAGTCCAATATATTTTACATTTGAATTCCAGTGTAATTTGTTTTTTATTTAGATGTACTACATGGGGGAAGGAAACTATTTTGAAAAGAATCTTTCTCGTGGGTATGCACTTGCCATTAAATTATTCATATAGCTTTGGAATAACAACCAGTCATGTTATAGCAAAATACGCTTGAAGATATCCGATAAAATATTGTTATGTATCTAGATATAATAAGGAATTTCCAGTACACGCAACAGACAAATAAAAAATTGAAACAGGAGAGATGACGAATAGATCTTATCATAAATTATTCAAGGGAATCATGGAAAAGAACATGGATACGGGGGTAATTGGAATTTCAAGGAACCACTAATTCACTTCCTCCCCACTAGGCACAACTTATAACTATGTACATCTCTTTCAATCCTTCAAATTTAAAATCAATTTGTGACATCGTTTCCTCCTCCATTATACATGCATTCATTTATTGTAAGAGTAAGGAAAAGAATAAAAAATTATTTTTCCGCTGTACATATTACCCTCACGAAGAAACCGCAGCATTTGCTCCATTTTAAGACAATCTTTAAAAAATAATTCCATACAGGGTGATGCTAATATGTTAATAGAAACTGTTCCATACAATTTATTGAAAGGGTTTTTCTGTCAAGTATCTAAATGTGTATGTCTACATGCATGCGGCAATTTTGCAACAGGAATAAAAACTACAGCTTGTTGTTTTAGTACTTTAAGAAATATAGAAAATCTGCTTTTTATATATTTGCAGGTTATGAGGAAGAAAAAGTTAAACTGGAAGATGTAGAAAGAAAGTTAGGGTCCGGGGGGAAAAATATAAAAAGTTTACTTCAACATCGAAGAGTAAAACGAAAATACGTATAGGTATGTAAACTTTATACCTTTGCCGCGTGTTGACATTACGGCCTGAACTCCCTAACTTTTCTAACATAAGTCAAGAGAGGAAAATTCGAAGTGACAATTGATATACAAATTCTTCACCAATTTTCGTCAACTCGTTGTGTTATAGGCAATTATTACTGCTTACTTCGACACGATTCCCTGATTCACCATACTTTCGGTGTTCAGGGAGACAGAGAGTACCAAATTGAATCAATGCATTGTAGAATTTTTGGAGTTGCCAATATTTTCAAAACTTCCCATTCCAAATCATCCATCTACACTGGCCGCAACATTTCATCACAGTCCACGATTTCCAGACAATGTTTAAGTAACTTGAGATTACATAATCCCAAATCTCTCAAAAGTGGCCAAATTCACAGAAACATTAGAGTTAACATTCTTATTCTTAACAAAATTCTAGTGTAGATTAATTCAAGGTATTGATTTTCTTCCCCGAATATTCTTTAAAATTTACATTTATTATTTATTAAAAACTAGATACAAGTCGAGCAAATTCGACAACAATGTTAAAAAGACTTACAAAGACTAACCATTATTGTGTATCACTGCATAAAAATATTCAAGCCCTAAATAAATTACAGCGGATGGGATAGTGCAATTTGCAATAGAATATGATGTTGACAGAATCATGGCAGGCGACTATCTCCTCCATGTTTAATGCATTAGTGATGGGAATTTGGGAGTTGAGATAGCCAAAAAATGGAAACAAGTTGCTATCAAGAATCCGGCGGAGAATTGCATCAATGAATGTGTACCATAGCGGAACAATATTTTTAGGGTATTTTTTTCCTACATTCGTCCGGAGGATGTATCACCAGAAGCAAGAATAAGTCTATGGAACAACTGACAAGCGTCAGGCTAAAGAAACTTACACGCTTCACAAACTTGAGGATTATCCAACTGCTTGATTCTCACCATGTATAGGAATATCTTAACCTACACCATGGCATAAGCAAGGCAATGCATTTACGAATGGAAATTTATCTATGTATGTACTGATCTTGTACCAACGAAAACACTGTATTCTTACAATAACATTCATGTAACTTCAGTAAAGGTTTTTAATTGACACTACGAATAAATTATAACGATTACAGCTTGATTGCCCGCTATGATTTATTAATCCAGATGAAATGTAACTACTGTTACTGTATGTCTAAGTGTCTAACCCTCACAGAACTTCATGTTTGTGTGTATGGAAAATATAATCAAGGCTTGTCTCGACTACAATACTATGAACAAGTGTTTTTGTGCTAGTAAGTAAATATTACAATTAGTCACTATAGCAGGCTACATATAAGCAGTTTGATTGAAGTGTGTTTGCAAATGTTTTCACACCTATATTGAAAATGTATGGATGTTACAGGTATACATATATATCACTAATTCAATCATGACAGACGAAAGGAACGGAAATTGAGTTGGGACTCGGTGATTTTTAATTCCGTTTGAAATGTGAACTGGTTGTCAAAAGAAAATGTTTTCTCCCTCTTGGATGTACAAGTGATGATAAGAGAAAAAGGGAAAATGGAATAAATGTTACTGGGCCAAAATACAGAGCAAACCATCAGGCAGGGTATGTATGGGAGGCTAACGAAAGCAATTTATGGGAAAGCCAATTCCTCTATTCAGCCACAACAATCCATGCATATACATATATATATATATATACAAAAAGGTTTTTGCGGGTGCTGAAAAGACGAAATGAAAATCCTTCTTCTTGTCGTCAAATACACAAAAGTGAGTGTGTTGGAAATGGCTAGTCTATATACAACACCATGCACTGAATAATGCTATCCTTGCCATAGACATACAGCTAAAACGGAAAGAGAGTGTCCTACTTTACCTTTCTGAGATCGGAGTGCAGCAGCCGGATGGAGAGATGCTCTCCCATTTTGCGTCACAGTGTTCCCCAAGACGCCCGCCGCCGCATTGTCAGTACTGATACCACATCCCATACCTTGGATCGTTCTATATCACAGACACTCAGTCATCCAAGAAGAAGCTATATGTTTCCGTTTGGATTTTTCGGGTTATTAAAATTATTGCAATATTCAAGAAGAGAGTCCCTAGCGCATAGATTTCGCTACGCAGCAAGGTACCCTTAAGCACTCAATTCACAGTCTTCTTTTGGGAAGTAAACTCTCGAAATAAAAAAGTTAATTAAAGCGGAGATGGATAATAAAAGTTAATTAGTTTATATTCAAGGATTTTAAATTCTCCAGGGCAACAACTTTGTACAAATTGCAATTTAGTTTCTCCTGGAACACAATTATCTCAATCGTAGTAATCTCCTTTTAAGCAAAAAGTTCTTTAGGAAAGAATGTAGGTACATGCCTCTTGATTCCGCCGTAAGCTATGTATTTATTATTTTTTGAACTAACAAGGTTTCCGGAGTTTTTAAGAAAATATTAATATATTATAAATAAGTTCTATAGGAGAGACGGAAACTGTACAAGCATTTATTTTATTCAAAATACAAGAAGAATATTTAATGCGTTCACTTGGGCAATATCATGAATTCAACTGTCACAAGTCGTAGAAAAGTTCTGGACATGTAATACTCTGAGGCTGAAGGCGAAAAATTTAACGTAAACCACACATGTAGATGCGTATATTTATAGGGAACAAGATGACGGCTCAGATAGCGGATGGTTTCTTAAAGTCAGTATTTCAGTATAGATGTAACGAGGGGTACTTGGAGTTGGAAGATGAAAGAACGAGATCGGATACACTGGGTGGGATTTAAATGCTCTAAGGTACATAAACATATATAATTTGTGTGTTTGTAGAAGTACTACTGGACGTTAAAAAAGAATGTTCCAGGTATGTAATACTTGCCGGTCAGGTTTTGTTTCCTCTTCTGCGAGTAGTACAACCTCCTTGTATTTAAAGTGAACGATGTGAAATCACAAGTTCAGGTACAATATATTGCAAGTCCAAATGGTCTTGTGCATTTATTTGTTGTTGCAATACGTAAACCAATTTGTTGTAGTCGCTGAAGCAGTTGTACGTGTACAGTTGTTTTCGATGGCAGCCGCACCAATACCCAGGTTGACTACTAGGTTAAATGAATTGCTGTGGGCATGAGGCACGAACAGCACTTTCACCTCAGGTAAGTCCGAATAATTAGCAAATGCTTTCATTCTTTTCACTACTACCAGTCTTCCATGTATCTCCACCGGTCTGATTTTCCACTTGAGTTCTTTACCATGTAACCCCCGGGTCTCCGGTGCATAATAATGATGCCGCTACACTTGCTTGTTAAAACTAGTTTCCGACTCTAGATGCCCGACAGCAGCTGCAACAAAGAACAGTGTGAATTGAAATATAGCAGTATTATCAATTAGCGCAATGTTACAACAACGACACATACATATATGAAATATTATACAGCGTTGCCACCGGGTGTATATTTTTGTGTAAAAATGCTCTCCGCCTGATCACCTTTCTCAGTTTCTACAAAAATACATTTTGCGTGCTTATCTATGTAACCTTTGGCGTAAATAGCGAAATTCCCGTTTCACAGTTGAAGCACTGCTTTTCCATTTTTAAAGTTTTAAAAATCTTAAAGTAATTATTAACGAATATGTTTCTCAAAAATAATTCCGCTTCAACACCGTTGTAAGTAGATTAACAACTAATTATGAACATAAATTAGTAATAGTTAAGAAATTAGTACATACAAACTAAGACACTCGAGATTATTACACATTTTAGCCCCACACAAAGCCCCAAAACGGTACTTCGACAAGCAGAATCAACTTCTATAAGTTCAATGTTCAGTTCTATTATGTGACTGACTTCCCGCGTTTTAAGACTGTCCAGGAGAAGCGACTCAAAAGGTCTGAGCCTGAACATGTAAGGAAAATGATGGAAAGCATCGTTCCGTGTAACACACAACCTTATAGACCCCTGACTGATTTACGCATACAAAATTAATGAACTCGCATTGAAAACAGTGAATGGAGGTCTGGTGAAGATTACATAGAACAAGGTTATATACTTATCATATTCGTTAGTGTACTATGATCAGACTCACTTGGTAGTTGATTTTCCTTCCAGTTTTCCAGACGAGTAGACGTGCCTTTGTGTAATTACAAACTTCCCACTAATTATATAATATACTCATGTTTTTGTTATATCAACAATGTAGATCTCCAATTAGGAATACAAGTACGTGATAGCATCCAATATAGTGAATACAATAATGCATCAACAGCAGCACCTCGAAGAGCTGAGCGAACAAAACCAACAGAATGAGATTTTTGCCAAAATTCAATTTACAAACCACTTTGAGCGTCAAATTGAACGAAATTGATAAAAAGATCTTGAACGATGATGTAATACTTGATACCATATATGTATATAAAGTAAAGTTATTCCACAGACCTTCAACTGTGTAGAGTAGGACGAGGTTCGACGGAAACTAATGTTTAATTTTCACAGGAGTTTGCCTGTCGTGAGTGTAAGTATGTCCAGAATTTATTGTGGATACAGTACTTAGCTTTTGTATTTATAACAGATGAATTTAAAACGAAACCGTCAGGTGTATAATTATTATGTACTACACTTGTGTTAACATTCTTTCGGAGTGATGATCGAATACAATATTTACAAGTGGTTGGTTAAATTTTCTAATAAAACTCGACATCAAAAGAGCGGAGCTTGTAAATATATACTTCGGATACACGTCTTCCTATAAATATCAGAAATAACTTGAATATAAAAGAATAAATCGGTATATAAAGGCAGTACGTATGTAAATGGAAGTAAATAGTTATGTAGACAGGTCTATTGTGACCACGATGAAGGATTAACGGCAGGTCTGGCGTCGATGAATTTTGTTTCTGGGGACAAATGGACCAAGATGGTAAAAATGACCATGCCCAAATGAAGTTGATTGAGTCAAAGTGAAGCGAGAGTTTTAAGCAAGTAAGTCAAAACTTATACGAGGAAATCATTATTACTCCATGTGACTATTTCAGGACGGGCATGCAGTGTGATAATAGTCTATGGAGGGAACAAGAGGCATGCTTTATTATGACTGTGCTCCAAATGGGATATACATACACCCAGAGTTCTTTCCTTAGTGTGTCCAATTCAACGGTGTGAGAGAAGGGAAAGCAGTAGAGTAGCATACGTATAGTGTGGGGTTCTCCTTTTCGTAGTTGTCCGAGAAAAGTTTGTGCTTCAGGTAGTTCCACCGTCGAAGTTGTCCATAGAAATACATATAGTTCTACCCGTACCATGAGTTAGGGAATACTTTTTGTGTACGAAGACTTTTATCGAACGGCAAATTGTTTTTTCCAACTGCAATAAGCTTTTACATATTTTGTACGTTGAAGGAAATGCCTCAAGAAAATATAATGGAAAAACTTGAAAGTTGTTATGTACATTTTCGCAGATGGAGAAGTGAGGAAGCCTGACGTCTTTTTTGAAATACTGAGATGGAGTATAATCGTTTAGTTATTGTATGTGTATGCATGCACCTGTAAGTTGATTTCAAGGTGCGTTGCCTCCGTGAGAACGAATATTTAATAGGACTTTTCTCTATACATCAAGAAGACTAGTTACATTTTCACTATGTACATACACAACTCCACACATAGTACATACTTGACAGACATCCGAAGTCAACAAGAGTTTCCACTTTCCTTGGCAATTTTCCTAGACTTTTCTGCCAAATTCGAAGCGCTGCTCTGTTCTGTTATGACAAGAGCAAGACGACAAGGCATGCATGGCATGAAACCAAGTTGACTGGATATTAAAGGTCCTGTTCAGTTCACCATATACAAACTGCATTTCTTCACTTTTCGTGTGTGCTTTCATAGCTAGTAGCCCGCCAGACCTGAAATGTAATTTTCGGTACACTTTCCCTAAACAAGTACATATTGTTACTAGTTCCAAAGTTATGATTGCTATAAATTATATGATTATATTCCTATATCTCCCTTCTGTTTCAACGACCTGTATAGAGTATAATGTGTTTTCTATTTTTGTGTCTCACTTATTATTACAACATATTGGTTGTTGCTAGATACTGTTAGTATGTATAGGGGGAATAAGCTTATGTATGTTTCTATAGGTATTAAGCCCCAGTGGGTAGTTCTTAATGTCTTACGAATGAGCCTAATCAGGAAAGGGGTCGCATTATAAACAATTTAGGTTAGACAGTTATTCATACATATGTATAAAAAAATAATGTCACGCTTTTGCTTTGAAATTATATGCCCACGCTGTTGCTTACCCAAGTACTTTTGTCATTTTTAAGCTCTTTGAATACTTACGAATATAGCCAGAACTGAAGGAAGAAGTATCTTAGTAATTATCTCAACTTTGTGCAAAAAATTAAAAGTATATACTTTTATTATATTTATAGGTATAATCAAGATATATTGAGAAATAATTATATTAAAATAATAATATATAATTTAGTTAGACAAATGAAATGAAATGATGAGTGCTTGCGACAATGAATAGTAGGCTGCTGTTTGACAGCGTTTGTCGATTTTTCTAACTAGGCCTAGTCGTAATTTGTACGTGGGATAAATGGCATATATATCTTAATAATTAAATATTTTTAATTATTGAATAGAGCATGACTTGTCTGTAGTAACTACCAAAATTCTATACAAACTATACAGATATCCTCGATTCTATTCAATCTATTTGCTTGAGCATAAACAGGATTAAAAATGATTGATCGAAACGTCGTGTCACAGTACGCGCATTTTTAGTGAATTCTCGAGCAGAATACCTATGGAGTGAACAGAAAGGTGTCGATAAATGAACCTATGAACAATAAAGCTTTAGTTAGCATTTTGCAACGACGAGTTGTTGAGTTGAGACAATGTTGATAAAACCTTAGGGTTGAGTGTGAGTTAAACTCGGTCAAAGTAATGCCTCCCGAACATTTTAATTTTACATTTAGGTTACATCAATAGTGGTTGTGCAGCCATTCCGAGTATTTGCAAAGGAAACAATACACAGTTTATGTATTGGTATGTATATAGGTGCTGGGAGTGTAGTGGTAGGTAAAATTTGAGGTGCTAAAATGCTCTCAAAAGTTACCTCTTGACTACTATACTACAGATACACTGGGGTTTGGTATGGCGTGCTATGTCAAGTAGATTTAATATTTACATAATTAAGTGGATTTCGCCTTAACTGTATTTATGACTGTAATTATTTCCATATCTCCAGATGCACACAGGATAATCAAAGGATATGATGGAAGTGCAATTTATGTCCTTCCGTTACAAATACAGAGAACCAACAGGGAACAATAATAGGAAAACCAGCGAAGAAAATTAAACATGGATTTATTGCCTTACAAAAAATAATATTCTGGGTGGGAACGGAAAGCGTCATACATAGAAAAGCTCTTCCCTGTGGTCACCGTCAGTATGTTAACCGACTATGCTCCACATAGTGGGAAGATAATTGGATAATGTAATTAATAGCAGAGGTTTCATTTGAAGTAACGAAAGAAAATGATGGATGCCGGGGTTATCTGTGTGTGGAAATGCCTTTAATTCCAGAAATATTTTCACGACTATATAGCGTGCACCTCTCATACTGAGATTCCAATGAATAGAAGTCAGAATATACCTATGAAATAGAGAATCGAATAAGTAAAACTCATGCTAAGTTGTGAAAGAAATACAGAGAGAAATACTTTCCTTTCCCTTTCACTACTACTATACTACATGGCAGTTTCACCGAATTCACAGTTTACATTGACCGACTTTTATTCCCAAGTGGCTTCAACTCCAGTCGTGCAGCGCAATGCAATGCAAGGCTCCATTACAAGTGTACATATATATTCCAACTTTTATTTGAATTTTATTATAGCTCTTGCCCACTTGTGCTTCATAGAACTCACTTCCAATAATAATAAGATAGCCTTTGCAGATACAATTCCCCCTATGGGGTCTTCTAACCTTCTTTCACCCTGTCCTTCATACATATTAAACCCTAACGCTTCAGTGCCCTTTCTGCTTCATCTCATTTAAATTCCATTAGGAATACATTTACATTAAAATAAACTTTCTTTTTTGACAAATACCCCGAATACTTCTAGTCAGAAAATGAGCTCCTTAATCTTTGACTATCTTCTAGTGGTGTACGTATAAGTACATGAGCAAACGGAAATGATGAATGTAGAGATAAAAACTAAATACATGCGTATAAACTACTATACTTCATTAGCTTCCCGTGATTTAAAATGTGCATATCTTGCGCTTAAAATGTATATTTCTATATAATCACTGTAATTATACTGCCCCATTGATTGTGCATGAATACATATGTTACATACTTAAATAGTATCCTTTACATTATGTCAACCTGCGTTTATTCTCTTGGTAATTATTTAATCGTATTGGGTAAATATAGCTATGATATTTCCCATATATAGATGTTTAGTCAAGACAGAGAAAGTCAAACTAAATGTTCAAGTACCAGCTGATAATTATATGACAAGTTGATTATTCTCACAGGTCATTCCTTAACCAAACATAAATAGTCAGATGAGAAGCATTTGCTGGAACAATAATTGCCTGATAATAGAAATATAACGCATATTAATTATTATACGAACTCACTCACAGTTAAGCATCTTTCTTTTTATCTACCAAATAGCAGCTTGTTATCCATAATTAACAATAATGTTCACGATACAAGTCAATGAATCATTAATTCTAGTAAATTAGCTATCCTTCCATGCCCTTATACTTCCGTGACGTTAAGCGTGGGTAATTACAAAGTATAGGTATGTGAATACACGGAAGCAACTTTACCAGGTATGGACAATCAATATTAGCATTCATAATTTAACGAATACTAGAACACTTTCATCGAATTCATTTTAAATGGCTGTGGCTCAATTCAAGCGGAATACTTGGCTGTTTTCAACACAAAGGGTAGGGCAGATATTCTTAAAATAAATGGGAATGGACTTTGAACGATATTTTCTGATTCGATCAAATCGTTTCTACACACCATTTCATGATCCCAAAATGGGCTTTAAAGACAGGCTATGACGACAATGATATTCCAACGGATGGGCTTTACTACTTGTGTGGTGTACGTGTCTTTAGCCATTCCATTGAGTTCAACTGCCAGTCCAAGTACTAAACCGGATTATTGTCGTGATAAAACTAAAGGTCAGGTATTTGCCTTATTTGCCATTGTCAGGGGATTAGGAATGGACTGCATATGAACGTTAGAAACGAATTTTCGTCAAAATCTTACACTTTGAGGAAATAGAATACGATCTTTTGATACTCGTTCTACTTGTGTACTATTATTAACTGGCAGTTCTTCTAGTTTGTATCCAAAAGTGTACAACCATATTCTAGTATTCCTATTTTAAAAATGCAATGAACCCTGAAACAGAAGGCCAGTGAGCTTTGTAACAGAAGTGAAATACTGTAATTATACTAGATTTACTTTTACCTAGTACAAATTGGTTCGCCGTGACATGCGACAACATCATTCGTATACGCTCATAATTGCATGTTTAAAAATGCAAGCAGAATTGCTGTTTTCGACCAACTAAGACCTTCATGTTTGCTAGTGATAACTATTCGTTCAGAGAGTCAGTTAATGGTATAATGAGAGCACTAAAAGAAAAATGTCTAGTTCCTGTTTACCATTAGGCTGGTGTGCAAACTCATAGAAATTATTGACCTTACGTGAATTTGCAAGGGATTCTGCCACGGCAGCACTTTACCCGATTGTTAATAATAATTTTAATGGATGGTTTACACCGAAAAACCTGTTAATTGCATTCAAACTAAAACATGCCATGCCAAATTGTATACATGCTACAAAGAAAATCATAGTTAATTAAGTTAAAAATTGAACACAATTGAGTATGAAATCGGCATTAGTGTAAATAAATTGAACGAATTCGACATTACATGCAGTTCCAATATATGTCAATTTTGCAAATTTTTTAATTAAAGTACCTAATTGTATTTATGTTCAATGTCCACTTAAATTACACGATTAGTTACATCGCTTAAATTAATGTTACAATTAAAAAATATTATTAACTTATTTTAAAATCAAAATAATATTCCTAAATCAATAACAACGTGAATAACGCTATTATTATGGATATTCTTGAAGGGGAGACTCCATGTCTACAAAAATTGGAGCTGACAGAATGAAGAACAATTAATATTAGGAAAAACAACGTCTTGAAACTTCATGGAGGTTATTTACAGGGAGGGGCAGACAACTTAATGCTTCAAATAGACAAAAGGAAAGACAGCTGGAGAGAGAAAGGATGCTGGCAACACCATTTAGTTTTTTGAAAGGTAAATGATATAAAGTATGATGAAGGAAATGTCCTCACCAGTACCATCCTACACTATACAGCATAGTAGGGGCTGAGGTTGTATACACTTGTGTACATAAACAATATTTGAGTATGTATAGTAGCAGTGTTCTCTACATATGTAGCATCAACGAAACTTTGACACTAGCGGACATAAGCTTCCTTCCATTATACGTCGCTTCCAAGCTCACTTTCATGTTCACAGTTCTATGCTCCAATGAAAAGAAACAACTGAGGGTTCTTTGTTAGAGATGGGCAATATAAAAAGTACACATGACTTGCGAAGCAGCTACCAGTGCTACCTATTTTGACAAGTCAGCACAGAATGCAAGAAAATATCTGTAGTTTAAAAGGGTTTCACACTCAAGGAAAAATCAGCTATTATTCTATACAGCTGTAGGAGTAATCTAAAATCTACGGACAAAAGAAAAAAATAACATTTGCCAGGCTTTTGTGAATGTAAAATATGGAAGTACATACAGTCGAGTGTAATGTAAGTTTACTCACTGTGTGGCATTCTAAAAGACCTCCTTTCAACCGAGAAGAAAGGACAATTTATTAATAAAAATGATGAGCGGAGATGACATGAATGCATGAACATTACATAGATAGACATAGGACAACGATATGTATTCTTGAAGAATTAAAAAGCAAAGAAAGTAAGTACATTCATTCGTTTTCTTCATCAGCATGACTTCTTCCCAAGATAGCCAGGTCCGTGCACATGCAAGTCGAGAACTTGCTCCTACTTCGATGAGAAAAACTTGAACAGTGAATGACTACCTTGAGCTGCTTTTTGCAACGATTTCGCCTTGGCTCCCTGAAATACAAAGCACACACGGTCTTGTCACACTTTCCCTTGAAAAGTTAAGAAAACTCATAAATGTCGCATCATTCATTAATAAATGTCAGCAAGAATGACAAACTGCTCTGTTCAGACGGTAGAAGTTGGATAAAACAGGTGGAAAATCTGGATTTCTGATCAGCATTAAGAGGTCAGGGGGAAGTAGGTGGAGAATGAGAGAAACCTTCAGTGATTTTGTGTTCACAATGGACATACAAAACTAATTACTACAGAAATACAAGACCCTCTAATTATCCCAGAATTAAGAAACGTATGGCAGGTAGTTACGTTACGATTAGTCACAGTATATAATTTTCATGACTATAACCGGAGGGAGAGAAACTACGTACGTAGAATAACAAATGTCTAAAAAAAAGAAGTTAGAAAATCACCTTAGGCAGGTTCGCAGTCGAATTCGTGTTAGAATTCGGTGAGCTATAGTCTTCCAGGGGTTGAACGGCAGTCTCATCCGCTGTCACCTTCTGTTTCTTACTTGAACTTTCTTCAGACCCTCCCGCAACACCATTCGTCCTCCGTTTCCGATCCGGCTCAGCAGGAAGCCCAACTTTTATCAAAAGTTTCTTCTTGAAACTGCTCTCGAGGTAATCTCCCACGATATCACAGGCATACCGAAGGTATTCTGTGTCACTTTAAAAACACGATAGAAAAAAGATTATGCATACTAAACACAATGAAAATTCTAGTGTATATACTGCCATATTAGAATCGGTATATATTACTCAATCATTAGTTGCCAGAAGTCCGGAAAAGCACTATTACATTTTACATATATAAGTATGCATATTATACTCGCACGGATGGTGTACATAGAAGAATCACAACATCCAAACTTAGCTAGTTTTACAATCTTTCAGTACTGTGGAATTGCACAAAATCACGCAACATTTTAATAATAAAGATTTAACCTCGAGAGCTCCTCCGTGCACAGGTTAACAAACTTTGGGGAAGGATACTTAGGATTGTAACTAACTTTGCTAATTGCAATCCAATATAAAAGTGCTAGCTGCCCTTGAATTTCAACTATGGTCACACTTTAATACATACAACCGAATTGGTGGCGTGTAATAGCATACTTACTGGCAGGAAATGGCAAAAACACATGATAAATTAATATTACTACCAATAAAATAGTTTCAGTTGATAAAAATCATAGAATCGATCAAACAAATTCAGCTGTGTGCAAAGCATAGGATAACCAGCAAAATACAATCGTTTTCATTGATTTAAGATACAACGCCAACTAACATCAAAAGAGATTTAATTTTCTGAACATTAATGTCAAACTTAGCAGAAAATCTTAAAAGCTGAGTCAGCAAAATAGTATCTGATGACGTACTCTCTTTTCGCAGACGACACGACGGTGAAGTTTGAAGAAACACTGGATTCCATCCGTGTGATATTTTTAGCCGTGAGAAATGACACAGTTTTGGAAACTTTCTTCTCCAACCAAGATAATGCCAGCTCTTCTGAGTAGACAAATGCTGTAATATCTCCAGCAACTAATTCAACAAAAGCAGAGACGTATGCATGCATATTATTCATTTCATGACGCATATGAGATTTTTAAACGACACAGTAAGCAATTCATCAACGAGGTCTTTTTACCCTTCTTAACAGATATTTGTGCCATCTGGCCGTCATTCAGTTTGTTGCATAACATGTCTACCACACTGGCAGGAAGGTGATCACATAAGTGATCCGAAAGTGGTCTAGCTTGGGAGCTCTGTCAACATAAATACGTATTAAAAATGATTTCAGGTTACATTGTTACATATACTTAAGTTTATTATTAATGTGATTCTTATAAACCTACCTGAGATAATAATGGAAGCACAAAAAATAGCGGATCTATTGGAGTCACCATCCTTATATTTCCGTCCGAAACGACGTCGTCATCGATGAAAAAGCTCCTGTTAAAACAAATGATACCCCAATCCACAAAAATATTATTATTATATCCCATAAATACAACAAAAACCCCAACAATATTGGTACCATATCTCAAATCAAACACTTGCTCCAAATTTCCAACTAGCAGGTAAACCAAACTTCAAACTTTGTCGAAAAGGTAAACAGAATGTAATCCTAATCTCCTACCTGGTTGGTTGTTCCAACGTCAGTATTTCAAACAGAAATTTGTCATTATTTTCATCATTATTAACCAAGAAAAGAGCTGGATTTTTCGTTCGCGGGTGAGGTAATGTCACAGTAAATACTTTCTTCCATCCGGAACTGTCGAGTTCTGTAAATCACAAAAATACAAATAATCATCAAATAGTGAAAGCACAATATAATGTACCTTTCTCGAACCTGACACTTATTTTTAATAACTGGAAAGTACATTGCTAAATGTACTACAATATTTAAAGCAAGTTTTAGGAGCTTGCTTTATATGTATCTGTATCTTTATTTCTGACCCGGCAAATAGGGTATAATAAAATTGACTCTAAATAAAATTCAACCTATTTATACCTTTTGGAACTACAAACAATTTCGTAGTACACGGGTTTTCTTTGACCCCAATACTCGGTGCATTTTCAGTTTCCTCATTGTCATTCGCAGTAGCAACCTCCTGATCCTGATCGCTGTCCTCGTTGTCACTCTTTTCCTTCGTCGGAGCTACTTTGCGGGCAGGTCGTCCTCTGGGCATTTTAAAGATTGATGATTAAGAAACAATAAAAAAAACTGTATTTGAAGTAACTTGGAATTGGAAGTAATTGGTAATTTCGGTAAATGGATTGTTCATTCACGATTAGCGGATTTTTCGGAGTAAAAATATATCATAAATCATAATTAAAGTAAAACACAAATAAATTATTTAGGTTAATAATCGCATTAATCTTAAAAAATGGAATATGTATGAATTGTAATTTAATTTTTTGGACAACATAAATAAAATTAATTATTAAAAAATAAAATACAATAAAAAATAATCCAAAAACGTTAATTATTAGTTAATGTCAATAAGCGAGAATGGCGAGAAACAATGGGAAAGCGTGGAATGGAAAAAGTCTGGCTCGAGGAATATTATTTCGTGAGTTTCACTGCGAGAAGCGAGAGCGAGATAATAGATTCCCGGGTTTAATTTAAAAATTGCCTCCCAAACGCTGATTGGACAGTTTTTGCCCATGAGGCCCCAACGCACGAAATTCAAAAGTGAATTTTCGCAGAAAAATAAAGGGAAGCAAAAACAAATAATTATACAATAGAAAAGTGTAATAATTAGAAATTAGTAAACTAATTTAATTTGTTGTTTTCGACATGGGTTTTTATTCTTCTTCATTGATTAGTGACTGTGTCATTTTTTTGTTAATTAGATTTAAAAATAGCTGTAGTGTTCCTTTTTATTCCATTTTCTAAAAAAATTGTCTTCATTATTTACACTATCGTTCGTTCCAATTCCAACAATTATGACCAAGTTAATTTAAAATACGTTTCTTTACATGGAGTAAAGCTATTTGAATGATTGATTTGACTTAGTTGCGCACATTAAGAAATTGGTTTGATTGTTTTGACCTTTGTATAACAATAATAACAAACGTTTGGAAGAATTTTGTCATTTCTCGTGCGACCTCAAAATGGAAGAGTCTTCAGTTGGAACGTTAATTAACGAAATCGTGATGAATGGAAATGTCATGGAGGAGACGGTGGTTCTCGGGGATCAACTCATCCCCTTCCTGGAGAATGACGGGTCAGTAGTATTAAAGGGCATCATTGATCAAAACGGGCAGCTTGTTTTCGATACTTATTTATACGCTAGTAATATTGTCGAGCAAACGAATCAAATCCAGCAAGATGAGAATATTCATCTTTCCCAAGAAGAATCACTGGTTGCAAATACAAATACTGTACCTCCTGTAAGTGTTTTTGAAGGAAGTTATGATTACATAAATTAAATATTGTTATTAGAACTCTGGAAGTAAAAATATTTTCTTCAATTTGTTTTAAGGCTTTACCAGCACATCAAATACACTCGGTGGGCAAAGTAATGGGAGCTGAAAATGTTCTTCAAACCGACGCAAGCTATCGTGGTTCTGGTAATACACTTATTGCTACGTCAATCAACCATCCTTTGGGTTTCCGAGCTTTGATTCCCAATTATTCCAATTACAATAATAATGGGAGACTATCGCAAATGCAAGTAGCGGGAGGAGGGATCGGTGTGAATTCTCCATCATCTGGCAAGCAAGTGGAACAAGTTGTACCTGATATTTCAACTAGAGAACTTCCAAGACCAAACGGTACTCAGAATATGACCGTGGAACCGCCTATAGGGAAAGGACCCTTCAAGTGTGCAGTTTGTGCAAGGGTTTTTCAAAAGTTGCCACAATTAAAACGGCACAAAGTTGAACATTTAGATGACAAAGTACTCCGTTGCCCTAAGTGTCCCTCGACATTTAACTACGAAGCTAATCTTAAAGTTCATATGCTTTTACATCAGGCAGAAGACAGTGGCTGTCTACAGTGTCAGATCTGTCCAGCTAAATTTTCCCGCCTTGCTAGTCTTAAAAGTCATTTACGAGTTCATGAGAAGGATGACAACTTAATGTGTCCGGAATGTGGGGATGAATTTCCAACCAAAGCTAGATTAGAAGCACATCTTGGTAATGAAGTAGTACCTAATAATGAAGATTTGAATAAAACAATGGCTTTTGCATTTACAATAACGTTTTAGGCTAATTCATTTTCTTGTGTTTACAGATGAACATAAACCGAAATCACAGAGTAGTTTGTTGCACCGTTGTCGGTTCTGTGGCAAAAGCTTTACACAACTTGCAATGCTTAAGGATCATTCCAAAGAACATGCGGCTGTCCGTAGTCAACTGAAAATCTTGAATTCAAGAAAAAGGAAGGTAAAGCCCAAGAATGCCAAATCTAGTCAGTCACAGCAATCAGCAGTAGCATCTACAGCGGGAGGATTATCTGTAGTAGTGCCTCTGCAAGAATCGGCTCAGATTCTTACAAGACAAGATAGAAAGAAAAAGCGGGCTTGTACGATTTGCGGAAAAAGATTCGAGAAACCGTCTCAGCTAAGTCGTCATATGCGTATTCACACAGGCGAAAAGCCATTTGCTGTAAGTTCATTTGCCATTTTATGTAGCGTCATACAGTAACAAGTACATATAAGTACTTATATTTATTGGGAATATAGACATACAACGGGGATCAAATATAATATCCTTATTATACGATTAATATCCCAGCTATTTTTACTGCGTTTGTATCATAACGTTTGTAAAGTTTAGTTTTCACTAATTTCTGCTTCTATGTTTTATAGTGTCGAGAGTGTGGCAAACGGTTCAATCAAAAAGGAACGATGGAGAGTCATATTCAGTCAATGCATAAAAAGGAAAAGCCTTACCGTTGTGATTTATGTCAGTGTGCCTTCAGTCAGCGTGGGAATCTTAAAGCACACATTCTTAAAGTTCATGTGCCTCCAGCGGAAAACGAAAAAGTATTCAAATGTGAAGAGTGTTGTTGTGTGTACAGAAGACTTGCTACGCTAAATAACCACATTGCTAAGGTTCATGCTATTGAAGCTGTTCAAACAGCACAAGAGGCAGAACAAGTAAATCATCTTGTCAACAATACTAATCATTTTGGTGAAATGATTCCTCTATCTGAAGCTCCCTGTGTTAAAAATCCAGTGCACACGTCAATAATCGCCACTTCAACTGATTCGCAGTTGGCAAACTTTGCACAAGGAAGCAGTATTACTATTCCTACAACTCCAGTATTACCTTCGTTGATCCAACCAGAGGAAAGAATTGAAGTAATTACATCTGTTACACCGAGTGATAGTGGCAGTGCAATTAATACAGAACCTGTTGAAATTGACACTGGTGCCGTTCCAAGTGATTCTGCTTCTCCGGAGAAAAAATGTAAACATGACCAATCTATATCGGAGGTGAAAATCTTGCACACCGAAATGGGAAAGCTGCGGAGATGTCCTATGAAGGTTAAAAAATTAGGCCTGGTCAAATGGCATTTGTGTCCATATTGTCAGAAAGCTTTCCGGAAACCTTCAGATCTCATTAGACATATTCGAGTTCACACCCAGGAAAAACCTTATCAGGTGATTAGATCAATCAGGTTTAATGCATTTTAAATGTACCGAATGCGTAAATACTTAATAATGTATTGTTTTGAAATTAGTGTGACCTCTGTGATAAATCCTTTGCTGTCAAGTCTACGCTGAAAACTCATGTGAGAACACACTCTGCCAACAAAGATTTAGAATGCCGAACTTGCCACAAGAGGTTTTCTATGCTATCCTCGTTAAAATCTCATGAGAGGCTTCACACTGGTGTTAAGCCCTTCACATGCATGCAGTGTGGTAAATCCTTCCGAACATCATCCCAGAGGAGAATTCATGCCAAAATACATGCAAAGAATGTCCACGGATTAAGTGGCAAGCGCAAACTTCTTCGCATTGGGGAGGCTCAGACCCCTGTGCAACTTTCAAGTCCTTTAAAGATTACGTCTGATGGTATGAACAAAATCTGTAAGCAAAATTCAACTTATCTACTTTTTTATATTTTTCTATTGCGCGTAACAATGGCAGTAATAATTGATGAGGTATTGATTTAAAATAATGTGAAGGTTTAGTTCCTGTACCTAATCGATCTGCACTTGCGATGACCACAAAAGAGCACATGGAAGGAAAGTTTCGTCCATATAAGTGCAAGGAATGTCCATCTGCTTTTAAGAAGTCTTCTCATTTAAAACAACACATTAGATCTCATACGGGGGAAAAGCCGTATAAATGTTTTCAATGTGGAAGGTCAGTGTTTGATCAAAAACATGCTGGAAAAGTTTGTAAATGTTTTATATATTCATTTTGTTTAACTGTTGCAGGAGTTTCGTTTCAAGCGGAGTGCTAAAGAATCATATCAAGACCCACGAAGGTGTTCGCGACTATGTTTGCAACTTATGTAATCTCTCTTTTACAACAAATGGAAGTTTAACTCGACACATGGCCACACACACAACTCTTCGGCCTTATATGTGCCCTTATTGCCGCAAGACCTTCAAGACAAGTGTGTCTTGTAGAAAACACATAAAGACTCATCGAGATGAAGTAGCTGCGGCATCTTTGCCTATGGTTAATCTAAGCAATAATCATAATACACAGACAATAGCCAGTGAATCGAGGATAGACGGAGTGTTGCAATCAGAGATAATTTTGCATGATACGTCTCGACCTGAAGAACATTCCGACGTATATGAAGATAATCAAATCAGTGGTGAATATCATCAAGAAACTCATTATGCTGATTATGGTAAAAACTTTTGTTGTACTATTATAATTTAATCAAGAATTGATATTCCATCGGTTCAAGAATTAAGTGCTATTCGCTAATGCACTTTTAGAGGTATAGTTGAATGAAACAGTTTTGGCTTCGTTACAGGTACTGTCTTACATGATGAAATTCCGACAAATAACTCAGCTCCTGCACCCGAACAAACTCTTCAGGGGATGCCCCAAAATCAAGCTTCGTCAACTCATCATTTGGTGCCTATATCCAGTGATTGCATTGTTAATCTTCCTGGGCAGCACATTATGATTCCTAATGATATGATCTCATCACAAGCCTTACATACCAGTCAGGACGAGTGCCACATTTCTTCATCTGATCCCAATGTTCATTTACATTATTCTATACCCTGCACAAATAATTACTCTTCGTCGAACCAAGACCCACATCACCATAATATTCACAATATGGAAATAGATCCAACTCACCCACAGGAATCGCATTTGGTAGTAATAAATCAAGACCATCAAGAATACGAAACTGGACATCATGCTTCCTACCCGGTTTACGACATGAATATAAATGGTTCTCTACAGCAGTACATAACAGGGGACATTCCTAACACTGAAGCCCACCGTCCAATTGAGACTTCTTGTATTATAACGAATCAGTTGGTTCCTTCAGAGGACTTGCCATGTTACAGCTATCCTTCTGTAACATCTAATTCAGTAGTTGAGCATACGCTGGTACCGGATCCAACCAATGTACATCACCTGGAACGGGAAAGTCAACCGCAGAACCGATTGCCCCCTGTACATTCAGTTGCAACGAAACAGATAAACCATTCATCTTCTTCAGTAATTAAATCAACAGTACTGGCTGGACCAACTGCACACCGAATTCCGTCAGTTCAAACTAAGGTGGATGGGGTTCCTGAAAAGGATGAAATACGACGAATTCGTGAAACATCGAGACCAATATCAGAAAGAATATATCACGAATTACGTACACAGGGACACAAGTTACGCAAAAATGTACCTGGTTTGCTTAATTCAGGAGGTCCTAATCAATGTCAGTACTGTATGAGAGGATTCAGAAAACGATCTGATTTACAGAGACATCTCAGAATCCATACAGGCGAGAAGCCATTTAGGTAAGTCAATTGTTTAATGTTGGGTATTCAACATTCAACGAATACCTGAACCATTTGAAGTATATTCAAATTCAAATGCATATAGATTAAGATTATTTTCATGGTGGATTTATTTATATTTTCAGATGTCAAATATGCGGTAAAGTTTTCCGTGTCAAATCTACTCGAGAAGCACACATGAAGACCCATGAAGGGGTGAAAACCGTGTCGTGTCACGTGTGTAACAATTTGTTCTCAACTAAAAGTAGTCTTCGAGTTCACATGCGGCTTCATACGGGCGCAAAGCCGTACGCATGTCCTCATTGTGACCTGAGTTTTCGTACCTCCGGTCATCGTAAAGCTC
This sequence comes from Lipothrix lubbocki, assembly GCA_034696945.1. Lineage (NCBI taxonomy): Eukaryota > Metazoa > Arthropoda > Collembola > Symphypleona > Sminthuridae > Lipothrix > Lipothrix lubbocki. The sequence continues at coordinate 107,898 of JAQGAK010000078.1, read as the reverse complement.
ATATTTCATCTCATTTCAAACCCCCCAAGGAATCTGCAAGTTCGTCGTCTGCAGGCAATAATAAAACAGCTTCTAATGATCGTACTGTCGATTCTTCTCAGCAGTACATTCTTCCGGATATAACACAAGGTGTTGTTATTGCAACAAATTCAGCAGAAACGGGTACAATTAATCAAGTACTGCCAGCCATCAGTGCACTTAAAGATGTCAAGCATTTAGGAGGTAGCCGTGACCAGGGAGCAGCGTCTGGTCCCACTCATGAAGTATTAGATATACCAGTGGAATTAGCAGCAGCGTATGAAAATGGTAGCTTAACGGACGGAAATTCCCAAGATGCCCTTCAGGTCATTGGAAGCGTTCAGATTTCTGTTGACGGACCTACTTTGCAAATTGCGGGATTGTCCGGGTTGGATCTCGCATCTATCCAAGTCGACGACAATTTTATTCAGAATCTAGCCAATGTTATTTTTCTCCCTGCAACTTCGTCCTCCCATGAACAAGAGCAAGATGGTGAACATTATGAGACCCATTCAACCCTGGAGCAGTCAACTCATCATGACGTAGTTGTAGGCGTGGGTCTCTCAACCGACTCCGTTGAGTTAGTAGACAATTGTGCTGGAGTACTCACGGGGAAAGATGTGAACGTGGGTGAAACCTTATCTATAGTTGGGCCCAGTTCCAACTCCATAGTGAGAACCGTAGCTGAGCAAGTATCTTCAAGCCAACAGTTAATGAACCAAGGCGAATCCGACGACTTACAAGATTATATTGCTTCGTCCAGAAGAGCCTCGAAGAGCTCCAAGAAAAATGAAAACAATAAGAGTAAGGCACAGCCGAGTAACGCTAGTCGAGATCGATTCTGTACCATTTGCTCCAAAACATTCGCCAAGCCAAGTTTACTTGCTCGTCACATGAGGACCCACACGGGAGAACGGCCGTACAAATGTAAAATATGTGATCGTAGTTTTTCCCAACCCACATCTCTTGCCGCTCATTCCTACACGCACACCAATAATCAGAAACCCTTTACTTGTCATCTTTGCCCCTTCGAGACCGTTCATTCGGGCTCACTGAAGAAGCACTTTTCCAAGGCACATCCTAATCATTGGGATCAGTTCGACGTTGCTGCTCCTTCTAATACTATTGAACTTACCGTTGCCACTACTAGTTCGAATAATCCCATTTAAATCCTTTTAAATCCGGGATTTATGCAACAGAAAATATATGCACATACCCTTGTAATTAATATTGTAATTGTGAATGATTTGTAGTTTTGTGGATGAATGTGAAAGTTTCGAGTATATGTACCTATGTATAAGTATATGTAATTGTAGAGTATAAGTGTATGAGAGCTAACGAAACAATGTATATAATTTTGTAAGACTTTATGATTTCATTTCTATTCTTGCACGCCGCAAGGCCTTACCTTTTTGGAGTAAATAAAACAATTACTTTACTACAATTACTGTGATAATTATTATAAAATACTCTAATAGAATAGTTTTGATATTGGTATTGTCGTTATTGAGTGCTCTATCATCCTAATTGTCTATCATTTTAAACATAATATCTTTCAAGCAGCCGGACCTCAAAGCAGAAGAAGCAAATTAATAAAAACTACATTCTTCTATGTATCAGTAGCGTCATTCTATGTATCAGTAGCATTAAATTCGCAGGATAAACGTTCATTAATCTAAAAACAATTAAAGGAGATTGATAGAAATAATATTAAATATTTACGAGTAAAAGTCATTGATAATAAATAAAAATACTTTAAGAATTAGAATCCATAGATAATAAGTTAAACAGCATGAAGATTAAATAAAATAAATAAATATTAATAATAATAAAATGAAATAAAAGACAAAAGAAAAAAAATGCATGAACAAAGGGCAAAAGTAAGAACGTGGTCCGATTATATTGTCGGGGCTACTGACGAAGCGGCTCTCCCAGGCGCAATCCCCCTACTGCTCGACACGATGGCTTTTGGCTGCTGGGTTTCCCCCCTGGCCCGGTTCACCATTCCTTAGCCAACCTGGTAATGCGAGATTCCTCCCACAATACCATATTGATGCTCAAGCTTAGATGGGACGCCCAGTCAACGAACACAACCTCGCCAACAGAACCCCCCAACTCAAACCATCCACACGTTCAAGCCTCCTAGAAACTGGATTACAGGAGCACGCCACGACTCCCAGCGATTGAATGAGTGAGAAATATCTCTACTTGTAGCGCACGTTCTGGTTTCGAATCCAAGTGGCTGTCTTTCCTTAATTTCTATTATTATTTTTGTTTATATTAATTAATCAATATATATTTGTTTTAAATGCATTTTAGTGTGAACATGCTTCTTATGCAACTTTTGAGCTACTACTCGGACGGTATTTTGTAGAATGTTTTGTTCAATTTTGAACTTGAAGTTAATATTTGTATGTATGTTGTATGTATTACAGTGCTTGCAACGCCATTTCCATGTGCTAGAATATACATAGAAATGTGCCGGCTCCATATGTCAATAATTTTTGTTATGTTCAACCCTTTCGATTAAACCATTAACTCTATCTCGCCTGGTTGAAAGGCTTGGAGATGCCCTTATTATAGTAATTAAGCATCCTAATATAATGAAGTTGTAATAAAAATGAAATTAAGCAATAATAAAAATTATAAATCATATAGGATATGTGGATTTATGTATGTACATTGCACATGGTTATGTCATTGAATGTTGAATGTGTAATTTTAAAGCATGGAAATTATTTTATATAACTTTAATGTTTACCTAGATTAATTATATTTATCTGTAAATTTACGGAAAGTGAATACTTTCCAAGTAATTTCAAGTATAAAAAGATCAGAAAAAAATAAATGATGAAAAAAACAATTATTTATTAAATTTTTTAGATTCGATAACATGTGGAAATTTAGCCTTGAAAGGAAAGCTGTTGTGAACAAAAATTAAATCATTGGCGTAAGATCGTTTATGAGTGAGCTTAGTGACCATGCGGTAGTTCTTGTTTGTCATGAATTCTTCTAGGGAAGCAGATCCTCCAGGTCCGTGAGTGAATTCTACGGAGAGGACCTGTATAAATAATGGAAAGCATAAGTATAACATGAATTCACTGTTATGAAAAATTAAAAACTATATTGTGCTACGCATTTATTATGTCACGGCATATTTGACGGATAGAAAGTAATTAAAAATCAATGCTTTAATAACTTCGAAAGTTAATTAGAAAAATTCAAGAATATTGAAGCATCTGACATTGAGATGAGCGTCTCACTTTAATATGTATTTGTTCAAATGGAATGGTCTTTAAAACTTCCAACTCATTCCCTTCCACGTCAAGGCTGAAATAGTCCACGGTAGAAATGCCGATTGCCGATAGGAGGGAAAATAGAGGAAAGCATTGCACTTTTATCATCGTCTGATTAGCGGTGGTTAGTGCGCTGTCAACGTCATGATCCGATTTAATTCCGCCGGTGTTGAAATCTTGTTGATATAGTGCCTTGTTAATTAAATAATAATGACATTAGATTTTAGATTGTCGGGGTTGTAAGAAATTACGAAAGTAATTATATGTTTTCTACTAAATGCAATTTACGTAATACATTATTGTACTACCCATACACATTATCTATATATTATTATTGCTATAATTTACCTCATGAGGATAAGGATGAATGGCAAGACAACAAGAAGCCGTCCATGCTTTGCGATTTTTCTCCATCATCATCTTATAATTTGATGGATCGCCTTCAATTAGCAATCCCTTTTTAAAGAAGAAAGTAAATTTGTGTTATAGATGATTATTTTAATAAATAATTATCATTACTACCTATTCAGAATAGGTACCTAGTTAGGTAAGTAAATTATGGGGTAAAATGCGACAGCATGATTTACCTTCCAGCCGTAATTTTTCTCCAGTGCTAAGGTATTTGATCGAGTTTCCCCATCCAAAGCTCCACATTCTACAAAAAATCCTTGTTTCTGAAAAAATTAATGTGCTTTAAATCAAATATGTAACACTAATCCTCCTAAATGTTTAAAATGTTCATTTGAACCACACACCATGTAATTAAATATCTTGAGGACAATAGAAGCTTGCCCCATGGATGGATCAATGTCAGGATCCCAGAGGTTATAGGGCACATTTTTCTCTGATGGGGCTTTTAGAAAATTGTATTCCCCGATGGCGTTTAAAATACGGTAGTCGTCCTGCTTCAATGGACCTCTAATCAGTTCTAATACTGGGACCGAATCTGATTGGATTTCATAAAATCAGTACAAATCTATAATAAAATAATGAGATTTAAAATTGAATAAATTATGCAGTATTTGCAATATTGCAATACCTCTCCGTTCAAGTGTATCTAAAGTCCACGTCACTACAAACCGAAGAAGTAGAATTGCAAGATAGAGTGGAAAAATTAAAATCAGGAAGTATATACATAATTTAATTATTTTATTGAAGTGAGGTAAAATTAGAACCGACATCTAAAATAGTTAAAATTTTAGTGGGATTTATATAGAAGGTTTAAAAAATAATTTGAATCTGCAAATACCCGTACCATAACTTCCTCACATCAACGGACCATTGGTATAAAAATATTTCTTTCATGATTTCTAGACATTGTTCATGTATATATGTGGTTTGTTTTATCTTTGAGACAGGAAGCAACTTAAGATAATAATGAGTTGGTGTCTCTTATAAATTATATGCATTTCAAGGGTTGCAGAGAACGGAGCAATTTTAACATGCATAAAAGTTCTACAGATTGATTCCCCAAATGTATATAAACAATTTCGTAGCAAAAGCAATGTGAACTTGAAGGAACTGTGATGTTCCAATGTACTTAAACAAGCACAATGTTAAAAACATAAATGCAATTGAAATATAACAATATCAATCAGTGAACATACACTCTTAGGAAAGGCTTATGCCATTTCAATTTGCCCCAGCTCGGTGTTCAATTTTACTATAATAAAATTGTCACTTTTAGTAATACCCAAGTTCACCATGACCATGTATACTTATCTTACCTGTATTTTAACTTTATTAAATTAAGATTTATCATTTTCAGTCGTGATAAAAGAATAAAGTCAACAAAAAGTAATCATGGAGTTGTATTGCAGGGGACATTATTGCTGCTCTGCATATTGGTTCTTGGCCGGTCTCCTCATCCTCTATACATGACTACCAGCCTACCTATTGTTTAACATGTCAATAAAATTACCATGGCGAACTGTTATAATGCGTCCACATGACCAAACAATATATGGTACACACTTTTACGATTGACCAAACTTTGTAACTATCTCATCTCAAAACTCATATATGTAAGTATACAATTTACTAGTATTCTCTTCGACAATTTATCCCGGTTTCGAATCCCCTACCCGACGTCCCCAACCCCAACTACAAGCAACCTTAATTGATTGATGGAGTCTCTTCCATTCTGATTCTCTTTACATCATCTCCTATCTCCTATTCAACCTGGAAGAAAAACAGCTATAAATACAGATATACAATACACAGGTATTTAGTAACAAAACAAAACAGACATAACCTCGACAAGGAGCATGTTGAGGCTTTGAGACTTGAAACATTAAAAAAAATTTTAAATAAAAGTGCGATACAATAAATAATATTAGGTATTACTGTTATTATATTTAATACAGAGTAAGATTAAATATCAGCAACAGCAGCAGAATTGTTTGTTGGACTTATTGATCTCTACACATATTATTAATAACAAAATATTAGCATATTATTGGTATTGAATTGACTAAACGTAATCGCAATCGTATATTCTTGTTACAGGTATAAAATTAAATTGCAAAAAAATATTTTAATCTGCAGAAGTACCACCATGACCTGCCCTAGGAATCCTTTAGGAGTGTCATTGGACCAATGTATAGCCAAAAGTTTACCTCTACTTCCTGGAAACAACTTTAACTTCAATGTTTGTACTTACTTACGATATAATTACGTATCATCATAGAAGGTGCAATACGTGCTGTGCTATTTCCAATACTAAAAATTCCAAGACAAGCTAAAGGACTTATAAGAACTTGAATATGTATAGGTGTATGTTGAATGGAGATACTTCCAAACATATCCATTACATGATAATAATTACATGAATGTACATGTGATTACTTAAACATCTTCCAGCCCATGCTTTTTAAATGGCAAACTAGATATCTCATCTTGCACATGAATTATTTGTATGTAAGTAGGTGAGATTAGGATGCCCGTCTTGCAAGTATCTCTATAGGATTCTTGGAAATAGCCTGAGCATTATGTCTTCAATGACGATATTTTGTTATTTTTATCCTGCACTCACTTAATACGTTTTGACTTGTACTTATGTACGCTTAAATGCTTTTATGCATTTTGATGGACTGCTGACATGTCTACCATGTTAACTCTTAATATGCCAATGTTTATCATTAAAAAATTTCCATCATGAATTCAATTAGGTCGGCGCGGATCGGTTCCACCGTCCCCAACACTGGGGTTTATCTCGCGGAGTGTGTGTACTAAAAGACCGAGACTGTCCCAGAAATAAGCCCGGCATTGGTGGAAAAACTCAGCCACCATGGGCACCTTGTCATACAATGCCGGAAACCTCAATATACCCCAAAGGCCAAGGACCCAAAGTACCTTCTTGGCTTGCCTTTGACAAGCAGGTAAAAAACGCTCCATAAGATATGCAATTAGGTAACATTAACGCATTCGTTGAAACAATAAATAATTTGTTATGGCTAATGGGAATAATTACCATAATTATTATTAACCATCATTATCCATTTTCATTAGGTCCTCACGTTCGACGGCTACTATCAAGAGCCGATTCCGGAATCACGCCTAGAAAGCCACCGTGTGCACCAATGTCGACTTTTGTTCTTCCTAGAGGACGATACTGTCAAAGTAACAGAGCCCCCTACGTACAATGCGGGTCTCCCACAGGGTACAATAATTCGAAGGCATAGGATCCCAATGCCGCCACCTTGCGAAGACAATTATTATAATGTTGAGCATTTTAACGTGGGTTGCGAGATCAATTTATATGGCAAAGTGTTTTTTATTTGCGCTTGCGATGGTTTCACCCGAAACTTCCTAAATCGTTTGGGGATCCCCGTTCCAGAGAATCTCGAGCTACCTAATGATGAGGCTACACAGAAAATGATAGATGTGTGATGAAAATCAATATATTCGATACTTATATAATTCAGCTTATAAATTATTTAGATAATTAGCAATCATTATTTATTCCGTCCCTGCAGGGTAAGACGAGCCAGTTCCCGCGTAGGCCGTATTACACTGTAGACACTAGAGGTCCGTTCCTTCAACATGACCGCCATGTCCTAAGATTCTGGGCCTATTGGGATGACCGATGCAATATGTATGGAGACTTGAGACAATTCGTCGTTCATTATTTTCTCAGCGATGAATCTATGGAGGTTAGGGAAATAATTCGTCCCAATTCTGGCTACGATTCTTTTCCCGTATTTATTAAACGAGGAAAGGTACCCAAGGTAAGGTTTTGACCTTTTTGTCATAGTTCTCATATCTAAAACTGATATCGGGAGTAAATACTCGAGACAATTTTAGTAACCAATTAAAATTGCATTTACTCTACAAGGAAAACAAAGATTTAGTGCCCCTGCCAGGAGTAGAAACTCCCCTTACAATTCTTAACGTCTTCGGGTCTATGCATGCCGGAGCCTGTGGAAAAGCACGGTATATGGTGGACAATCTCGGCATCGGCGGAAGAGACATTGTATACTACAAGGATAATGATTTTGCCATCGGAGCGGTTATTAACGTCTTTGGACGAGCTTTCACACTAACGGATTGCGATGAATTTACGAAGCATTATTATCGGGAGAAATATAATATACGTATGTACATAGCTATACTTTGCGGATTTCAATTTACATTGATCCAAAGAATTGAATTAAAAATAGAATATTGTGAAATCTTCTTTCGCCAAATTACTTATAATTGTTTATTTATTTTTAGAGGATTTCACACCTCTGATACTAAATGAGCCTAAACCAGAACTTCCTTGCCCGGAAATACCACCGTATACAGGTTGGGGGACTGAAGAAGATTCTCTTGTGAGTTGGAAGAGCTTGGAACTTAAACCATATGTGAAGGATTATAGGAAAGAAGCTGCGAAAGAAAAGTAATTATTACTGTGGACCTTTCAATCAAAGTACATTTTACTTAAAATACGTATGATGAAGAAAAAAACATGCTCCATTATTTTTTCAGGGACATTCTTCGATTCGATGCTAAATTTTATTGTCCCCTCCAAAGAGTGAATGCGGCACGAAGGTTCACAATTAATTATTACATGAGTGATGACACCATACAAGTGTTTGAAAAAGAGCATCCAAATGTTGGTGCGTATAATTTTATTAAGATTCTCCCCTACAATTTTGATTATCTTAATTTTAAAAGAATTAAATTAAAATGACAAAATATTGTGTCGGTTCATAGGTTTGCCCAAAGGAAATTTCTTGCTGAGAAATCAAGTGAAAAAGCCAGGTTGGCAGCCGGAGATAGGAAAAGAGGCTGAGTATTACTTGCCCGGAGATTTTTACGTTGGGGCAATCCTTGACATCAACAGCTTCAAGTTTCAGCTCTTGAGTGCAGATGAGTTTACGTTTAGCTACATGGAAGCAAACAAGGAACTTGTAATGGAACCACACAGAGAATGACATTTAATGTTGTATTGATTTTACTGTTAAATGGGATATACTACTAGTTTCTATTAATTCCTTGACAGTTCCCCCACTCAGACATCGCGAAATGTCTTACAAAAGTACGAGAAGCTTTTGGGCCACTTCAAGCCGAGAGTGTTTTACAATGCTTTGCACAAAATGACACTTGTTTACAAGGTGTGATGGATATACGAAATTTCCGCAGTATACTTCTGGAGATTTCCAAGTGCGGCTTGAGTGACCATGAGATTAGTACTTTGTCCCGGGCGTATGCCTGTCATGCTCCACTGCCTGGCACGGATTGGCAGACGTTACAGTAATTGTTTTTATTGCTATATAATAGTCCCACAATTTCATTTTTTGTAGCTTGTAGCAATACAGATCTATTGTATGCTGCAGGATCAATATTCAAGAACTAGGCGAAGTCGTTAAAAATAATTAATTGTACTTATTATAATTTTTTCAGAGCCATTTGCCAAACTGAGCTGCGGAAAAATAATTTCGACAAAACGTTGCTAGCGAGAATTGAGTACACATTCCGGTATCACGATCCCTGCAGAACGGGGAAAGTTGATCGTGATACTTTAGGGGCGACTTTGAAAGGAGCTAAGATGCCGTTGTTCAGGGATCTTATGAACTACCTCGTTGCTAAGTAAGTTGCAGATGTCAGATGCCATTTAATGCCAAAACAGATGTCAAAACACATGACATGTGCATGTTGAAGTATGACAATTTAATATTGAATATGTTTCAGTTTTCCAACTGCGGCTGGTGACAACTGCTGTCAAGTAAATTACTGTGACTTACTCAAATATCTCAATTGGGAGGACAACCCTGCACCTGTGGCTAAGCCAGCTGCTATTCAGGTAAACATTTGTTGTGAACTGAATAATACAAAACTGCAAGTTGTAGTATAGCTGTTACTTCCTCCTATAATAGTGCGTGATGAAGTGGATAGAACCAAAACCACCATTGAAGATCCTCTGTGTAAACTACCGGGCATTCCTGGAAGATGTATGCCCGAATTTCAAATGCGCCCTTCCATCTGTGTGTTGTTGTGGTACTGGCCAGTTCTGTCTAGAGCATTCATGTCAGCAAAACTCTTCAGAGCAAGGATTCTGTCCGAATCCTCAGGAAGAGCAGCAGTTACCGGACTGTCAACCCCAAATTCCCATTGAAGTTCATATTCAGCCATGTTGTATGACTGAAGTTCCTGCTAAGGGCCACAAATGCAGTCCTGATGCGCTAATATGCAATGACGTTTCAGGATCAGGGGATTGTTCACAGAATCAGGGACAAACTCAGTTTGAGTGTCAAGTGCGAGCACCTTGTTGCTCATAATCATGGATACAATACAATTGAATTCAAAATATTTAATAATAAAAAGGCGAAGTCCACACCTGAGTAAAACTATTAAAGGTCTAATAAAAATGAAAGTGATCAGTGTGTAAAACAAACATCTCTAAGAATTTCTCAATATGCCATTGATTGCATGCTTACGTGATTTATCAACTTCCAAGAGGTTGGGTGTTTAAGGTTATTTTATTAAATAAAAATTTCAATTACGGAGGTCATACTGATTTAACACTAATTATCCACTCCTACATTCACAATTAGGTTGGAAGTGGCATTAAAAATTTAAACTGTTTACAAGAGTAACAATAATAAAATAAGAATTAATAATAATAATTTTCATAGTTACTTTGAAACTATGATCAGCTGATACCGCAACACATGTACGACAACTGTCGGCTAACCAGCAAACAGCAATTAGTAAAACCCAGTAATAATTTATTCACGAGACAAGTTTATAAATGCTGGGACAAAATAAGTTATGTTGTCTATCTCTTGGACTTGGCTAATGTATGTTGGGCTTTGCCTGTTAGGACGATGTAAGCAGATTGTGTTTCTTTCTGTTTTTGTTGTAGTAGTTCTAATGTTCCCAGGGGAGTATCGGTGGAGTTCATATGCTGCATTAACTGCGGAAAAAATCAAAAATTAAATCATGAATTGATTTCTAACAATAACAATATTATCAGAAATAAAAAAAAATGCTAGAAATCTTATAAACGTACCTTGTCTTGTTCAACCTTCCTACGTTTCTTGTCGATTTTATTTTTACCGGAACCCTTCCCGTGGAATTTGTGAGAGAGTAATCTAAAGGCTTCTTTGGATGAAATCGTTCTACCGTCTTCGTCCACATAATCTAGCTTCACTTCCGGCTTATACCCGTCCTTCTCTTTAAAATCTGAAGTCGGTCCCGCATACATATCTCGTTTGTTAACGCGGTCATCCTCATAATTTTTGTCTTCAATTGAGTAGTTTTGAGCTTGTAAGTGCTTCATTTTTCCACTCATAATACCGCGTTTCGTCAGCTCTATTTCGAGATACCCTTTCTTCGTTGCTAGTTTTAGGGCACCTGCCAATCCTGTTCCTACTGTTGGTTCCTGCTCCAAGATAGGCGCATCTTCAACTTCGGGTTCTCTGGTGATATCCACTGGGGTTTCATCTGTAAAACATTCCATTTCTTAAAATTATATACTTATAAAACATGGCAGCTAAAAGTGTAACCAAGATTTTCAGGTTACTTATAATATAGTATGACTACAGAAACTGTTTGTTTTAATACTACGACTTCTTCATATTATAAGAGGAAGCAACTCTCTGAAAAACAAGTTTTAATTTTCCACATTTGTAACACGAGTTACGACACTGGAAAATTCGTACGAGAAATAGAACATTTCCGTGCACAAAAATATAATAGTCGTAACTGCTGACTGCAAAGTGGAATGGTTGTTGTATTTATAAGTATAAAAAATGATCTAGACATGTAATTTTCTACGATACAAAGGCTACGTAATATACCAATTTCGACTTCCGCCCACCGTCCTCTCTCCTCAGCTTTTACGGTATTCGTCCTTTCTTCCTGTTCGAAATCCTGCAGAATTAAAACCATAGATAATAAGAATACAAATAAAACCATAACGTTGTCCAGTAATGACTAAAAGTCACGATGTACTTATGTAATTATCTAACAATAAGAATGAATACAATGATTCAAAATAAAGTACCATCTCTTCGTCTCCATAAATGTCCTGCCCATCTTCAGTAGGTATGTCTCCCAATGTTCGACAAAATTCCGAAGTTGCATATAACACCATTGAGCCAATTTCAGAAGAGCCTGCCCGATCATCTGGTACTGAATCAAGTTTGTCAACAATCTGTAAATCAATTCAATTAATTACAAAATATACCATTCCTAATGTATACCTATTACGAATGTCTAACAGATTCATATACATATAAAATGCGGGTGTTTAAAAATGCCAAAAAAATAGTGGCCGACCATGTGCCGTGGTCGACCGTATATGTGTTCCGACCTTGTCAAGGGGAGTGCTAAACATCTCTCCTTTCATACAACACAACTACAATGGTACAATCTGGTGTATTATATACTACGAGATTTTCTCAATTAACCTTCCAAACGGATTCTTCCATTTCAAACTTTTCCAACTAAACATGTTACACTTCGACACCTACTACTTACTGAACTATATTCTCAACACCAATTTCCAGTATTCTGTGATTGGAAAAATCAACTTACACTTTCTGCCGTCAGTTTAACTTCTTTTTTTTGTTTAAGCTTCCGAGCTTTGTTCAGAGCTAGTTGGAAGTCCCGATCGGCTTCATCGTCCACTTTTACTGACCAAATGTCGTCCATTGATGGAGCTTAAATAAAATTAAATTGAAAACTTTAAACAGTTGCAATATAATGAGATTGTAAAAGCAGTAAAGTGTTTAATTAAATCTAATAATGTAAGGTTTGTACGCGATTTCCATGATTTCGGTTTAAATACAACAAAAATCTATCAAAAGAAGTGACGCGAATTACTTTGCCACATTTGCAACACTAGTACGCTATAGTAAAGTCGAAACAATTGAAATAGAACATTTCTGATATTTCGACCATATAAGAGCGTAGCAGCTGACTTCAAAGTGACATATACATACGTACGTTATATTATAAGTACACAGATTTTTTAACTAACATACAGACGATATAGCATTTAAAAAATTTTATATGGCACTTACGAGGTGGTAAATCATCAACTTCTAGATCTATTTCCATATCTACTGGTTCTTGCTTTACAACAAAGTCGTCAACATCAAGAGAGGATCGATATGTCGCGCTTTCTGAACCTTTCTTTCGACCTCTTGAACCCATATCGTGTTGTCTAGAAGAGGAGCTTGCCGGAGGCGCACCACGATCCGCATCTAATTTAAGCAGGTCATCAGCTCGAAGAACTTTTCGAACTTTTTTGACTCTTCGTTTAGGCTTCTTAAAGGCAACCATTTCATCAGGTGTGTAAAAATCGAGTGCTATTCTAGATGTTGAACCTTCCAAGGAATCTAAGATCTTGTTAGCCTTCTGCATTTTCTCCCGAATTTTAGCCCGTCGAACTTCTTCAGAAACATCGTCACCTGTAAGGAACGTTAGTTTTATAATTTAGGAATCTAGTTCCTTAAACTCCTCATTCTTAAATGTTTATACAAGAGAGTACTTACCAATGGCGAAGCTTTTGACTCCTGATGATTTATCAATTTCTTCGTCATATTTGGAAAGAACGCCTTTTTCTTTCAGGTTACCCGCCGAGTCGAATTCAATTTCATCATAAGCGTTGTACCCATGGAGCTCAGGTCGCAGCTTTCGAGTTTCAATATTCTGGAAAAGATAAAGTACAAAATATAGTAATAAATACATGCACAAGTACAACACTTCGCAAATAAGATGATTAATTGCCTTACCTTTTCAAATTTCTCATCATCGATCATGTTGACATTTACCAAAGCATCATCATCTTCATCCAAAACACCTTTATCCTTGAGCGTCATTATTACTGAACTTCCAACTTCGATCCGTTCCTACAAAATAACATTCACATATTAATTTGCTCACTTAAAGATGTTTTTCATGCTTCTTCCTCTCTCTCTCTCTGTTGGTTTTATATCGACATAATGGCACTCACCTGTGAATGCAAAACTTTTATTCCTGTTAAATCTCGAGCGGTGTAAGCATTATTTTTTTTCTTTTGGAAATCCTGTTCGATCAAGTCACCAACACCAAACTCGTCATCAAGTTCAGCCAATGCTTTAGCCTGAAAAAAGTGAATGAAATTACTGTAAATAATTATTTTTAATTGTAACATACACAATTCCCTTGAGCTATGAAATCGTTTTAAAAAACATTGCAATGATTACCCTTTTCTCAGCAAGAGCTTTTTGCTCTGCAGCTTTTTTCTGCCTGTCAATCCATTTCGTGGCATCGTCCAAGTCATCGTCCGAATCTGCACCCAAGGCTTTTACTCCGGCCAATCGTTCTTCCAATTTACGCTTTTCCCGTACTTGCTTGATCTTATCTCGAATCTTTTCTGCTTGCAACTTTTGGCCAAGGTTTTCTGATAATATTATAAGTTCAAATTTAAAATGTTGAAAGTAACGATCATTTTATAATCTAAAGTGAGGTACTGCAGTACTGACCTGCAGGAGCATGTACGAAATCCTTCTTTTCCTTCCAAAATGTATCTGCTTCCTTTTCTCTCTCCTCACGTATTTTAAGAAGAGTCTCTTCATCTAATTCCTGTCCATCTTCCAGTTCTTCATCCCTAATTGGGGGAGGCGCTGTTGGAGGTGGTCCAGAGCTAACTTGCAAAGGCTTTAATCCCAACTTGATTCGCAACTTATTAGTTTCATCAATTGAGAGTGACAAGTCACCCCCACCAGATGAAGACTTCGGAGGAGGTGAAGGCGAGCGTCTTGAATGAGAAGGTCTAGGCGGTGAAGGTTCATCTTGAATTTCCCCTGGACTAGGACTTCTGGTGGGGTCAGCAAACTTCGCATTTTTGGCCAGAGGAATATCCGAATCTAAATTCAGATTTAAAGCCGACTTAAAATCATCACTTGAGAATAACTTTGTTTCTTTTCCAATCGTAACACATTCACACATAAGAAAGGATCGCTTCAACGGCCACTACGGCTAAACTTACCTGTTGTGACATTATTAAATCCTCAGGCGTCACAAGATGGACACCAGTCTTCTCACTGAAAGAAAAATAAATATTTCATGAATGATTTGTAGCAACAATTTCCAACTTTAAAGTACAGACCTGATACCGTTCAGCATATCTTCCTCTGAAGCATCAGCCCAAAGCAAATGCACACAATTATACACGAACTTTAAAACCCATCAGTCCCACCATGTCAATCAAAAACCTACATAACTACTGCTACTACCACAACTACCAACCGCTATAAATCAAAATTCAAAGATTCATTTAATTATAAATATAGTACGTTTACCCCGAAAAAACAATTCATTATTACCTTCCGACTCCGAATGCTTCCTCTTCTCCTTACTATGCCTCTTATGTGACTTGTCCTTTTTGCTTATCTTCGCAGCGACTACATACGGGGGTGTTGGACTCCGGGATTTGGACTTATGCTTCCTCTTTCTAGGTTTCACCCTCTCTACATCCTTCTCCCGATCCTTGTCCTTCTTCTTTTTCGAAGACGACCCCATTTCCCTAAGTTTTGCTAGTAAATCAAACTACTTCACTTTTCAGCTCCTTTATCCCGCTATACTTCTTGAAGTCAACGAACGCTAATCTCTACTAAATAGCACTGAGCAGCAAATATGAAAATTTATACTGCAGCAGGCCTCTATTTCAAACACAGCCGATCATTCAATCCAAACGTCCAAGTTTGTAATTTAGCTCCTGAAGCTGCCTGAAAGTCACACAATGATCAAGCCATGATAAGTTTGAAGTTACAGGTCTACAAATAATAATTTAACATGTATCTTTTTACAACTTCCTGAAAAGAAAACTGACCACGTATATTAAATGCAAAGATCAAAACAGATCCCAGTCACAAAATTACCTGATTATTTCAATGTATAGAAGATGTAATGTCTATTGTATAGCACACTATAGGCGAGGTTAAATGTTGAGGTCAAGGTTCAGAAATCCGCTGAGCTCGTTGTTAAAGTAGCTATTAATTAATTAAATATAATTAACTAATAGTATTATTTTATTTTAATAACAACTCTCCTATGATTTCCAATGTCTTTCCACGCTAAAATAAAATTGAAATTAAATCGTCCATACTGCTTTTCTATTAACACGTAATTCCACCACAGTGGTCAGGCGAGTAGAGGAGGAGAATGAGAAATTGAGAATAATGGAGATTTTGTGAGAGAAAGAAGCGAAAGGCCAAGCAAAATCATAGAGAACATTGTACGCGTGTAGTTTGGAAAAGCGCGGAAAAATTGAAATCAGCAGCTGGAGAAGTCGGACGAACGACACGACAGCGACAGCGGTATAAATAAGTTGCGGTATAGGAAGTTTACATAGAGAGCAACAAGAAGAAGTAGAAATAGAAGAAAGACGGAAAGGAAAAGACCGGGGTGGAACATTCGGTTCGGGCTTTTGGACGTCATTGGACAGGAAGGCATGCGTGCTCAATGAAACGAGCGCTATAGGAATTTACTATACGGGATTGTATTACATACAGAAGAGAAGAAGGAAAAAGGAATAGAGAGGAAGAAGAACAAGTGTGTGGAATTTATTCGGATTTTTCGGTGGAGAAAAATCTGGAGAGCACACCAGCAATACAGCAACCAGAAGACCAGAACCAAACCAAAAGCCAGGTTTTGCCAACAAGGTTTTTATACGTGTAAGTATTTTTTAGTATAAATATATACATATAGGGAAATACTTCTCTGGATAAAGTTCAAAGAAATTCCAGCCGTGCTCCTGTTTCAACTCTGTTGTTGTTGTTATTTCTAGTTGTGTCCGGAGATAGAAAGAGCCCGAGAGCAGACGAAGAGCCAAACTGTCTGTGTGCCCCAGTAAATTTATTCTCTCCCTGTATGGATCTTCCTCTATACTTCTTCCGTTCCTGCTGTCTTCTTGTTAAATTCATGTGTCTTACTTTTTAAGTTTGGATTCCCCCCAGAAGTCTCTTTGTGTGTAAAATATACTTTGAAGTTATTATTTTTGAAGTCGTTATAATAATTTTTTTTAAGTCAGTATACAATATTCTGAAGCCGATTCACAATATTTTACTGTAATCAAAAAATACTTTAAGCTACTGTAGACAGTGATAAATTGTTGAATTCAAGGCAGAAACATTAAATATATTAAAGTTACTGTGTAATTTATATTTTGTATAAAAAGGATTTTCGTATTTAGGGTAACTTGTGGGGTATATAGTACTTATATGTACTTACATGTAAAGTATTTTACGGATTGTGTTTTGTGTTGTTGAAGTTGTTGCCGTCTGTGCATCCAGCCTATAAAAATATACACAGCTCAGCAGATTCCGGATTCAATATTGAAGATCCATATATATGAAGAATCCTACTAGTGGAAGCACGGGAGTGGAACAGCAGGACCAACAACATCTCAGAGAAAGGACATGACTGGTGTCATATACACAAGCACATACAAACGTAACGATTTTTCTACCCGTACTTTTGTATACTTCCTCTATTTTTCACTCCGAATTTGTCTTAATTAGATCTTACCTGTTTTGGTGTACCATCAGCGAGCTTGCTCCTCCGCTGTAAGTAAGATAAAACTGGGCAATATAGAGATACGTGTACTACTATAGTTTGTACAGTATGCTAGGGAATTCTTCGTTCGCTGTTTCGGATATAATTACTTAAGGGAAGACGAAGCGCATTGACGTTTGGGAAAGATACTGGGGAAGTATGTGCCTTGATGATAAATTCGTTTTTTTTTTCTTTTCGCAGAAATACGCGGAGTGCTGTGGAGAAACTGTACGAGTGAACATTATATATAAATTAATGCAAGTCTAGGTGGAGGAGGACGAGGGGATTAGTTGTTCGAGAGCGGAGTTTTGTTTTATACAAGAAGGCACTTCATCTCTTCATTTAGATAAACGGAGGCAGAATGCCGACATATTGGTGGTGGTTTATAATCCTGAGTATCTGCAGTTATTTTCTTACGGTACGACTTATCTCAGGGTTTCGAGATGTATTCGTCAGAGCGAATCTATTCGGTATCGATTTATGTAAACCGACTGGAGCGGAAGTGTAAGTTGCGGCTGTTTTCTTTAATTCATTCCATTCATACATTATACTTATAGGTATAGACAATTCTTCAAAGCCGATCGCATGACAGAAGCATTCCTTGTGTTTTCAATTTCATGGTAGTAACATTATTTCAACAAGTATAGAAACGTATGTGTTTGTAGTTAACTGAGTATTTAGCATACACGATCTAGCAACAGAAATAAGTCACCACGTAATATTTATGTTCATCTAATATTGAAATCGAGAAACTTCATCAAGAACTAGTACCACGTTGTTTTTATATGCATGTATATAGTTGCAAGATATTATTGTAAAAAATTATGTGTCGGGAACATTTTTATTTATATCAACTGTTAGTATACCAATGTTATCATGTCGCTTTTCTATTTTTATTGAATGTGCAAATGTTATTCTTTTAGTTCCGCAGCGGGTGAACGCTTGGGCCCCAGAATGTGCGTTGTTTTTTTAAACTTTTCATTTTTTGATTGGCACTATAATAAATGCTACTGTATGGCTTATGATTTAAGAATGAATAACGTTACGAAAATTCATTAATTTAAATTACTTCACATTGTATTCAACAGCCCAGAAGCAGTTGGGATGGTATGCGGATGCGTTTTTCTCATCTGTATGTTTGTATTCATTCCGATAAGATTCGGTCAAGACTATATAAATGACAAGGAAAATTTCCCGCATCAAGAAGTATGTATTTATACTTATAGATACTTTTTTGATATAATAAGTCATTTGTCGTGGTAGCTTGTACCTCTACCCATCATCGTTGTTCGTGGTTCGTCCTGTTAGTCGAATCACTGAGGAAATAGTTTTTGTTTCAAAGCTTAGTAGCAAAATATCTTTTGACGCAGTCATTAGTTATTGTCCGGAGACTTTGTCTCGTTGTTACAAGGTAGCAGATGAAGTTGAAAAGGTGTAATCTGTTGCGCAATTAATTCGTAATTATGCAATTTTGTAGCTCGTCGAGTACATAACTGCTCTTCTTGCCGTAACGTGTATCATTCTCCTGGGATTTGCTGACGATGTGTTGGATATACCATGGCGGTATAAATTAATGCTACCCGCTATTGCCGCCCTGCCGATCCTCGTTGTTTACTATACTACGTATGATATCACCCATGTGATCGTTCCGAAACCGTTGAGAACTTTACTTGGACAATCCGTGGAATTAAGTAGGTTTTGCGTTAGGATACAAATAATATTAAAAATCCACACCTGTGTTTGCATTTCCTCCGCTATATCCTTTCCTCATTTCCTCGGTCTTTTTACATCGATAATGTTTCTGTGGTTTCCGTGATGGAAAACGGAAGTGTGTAGAGAGCCAATCATTTGAATTCAATGGTTGTTTTTTCTCTCTTTCCAGGTTGGTTTTACTATGGGTACATGGTAATGGTAGTTGTGTTCTGTACGAATGCGATCAATATACTCGCAGGGATCAACGGGTTGGAGTGTGGCCAGTCTTTTGTGATTGCAGCTTCCGTGCTGACTTACAACTGTTTGGAAATCTACATGGGTGAAGCACCGGCATACGCTCACATTTTCTCTATTCACTTGCTCCTTCCATTTTTAATGACGACTGCCGCCCTTCTACGCTTTAATTGGTACGGCAATACCGGCCTTCAAATTTTTCTGTTATCGAGTGTCCATTTTCGCAAAAAAGTTTGGCCATTTAGGAAGTATAGTATACTTCAAAGTTCTTTTATGCTCGGATGCGACACTAGAATTTTTCAAGTATGAACGTAGATGTGTGGTTGAGAAGTGTATGAATAGTATGAGGTCATGCGAAACATCGATTTACACTGGAGCTCCCGCTGTAATCCATATAATTTTTTTGTTACCATTGATGATACAGCTCCCCTAATGATATCTTATGATACGGTGACACGCCCCATATTTCCTTTACCTCTACCAAAGAATGAACCGATTATTAACGAGTTGATTTATCAACGTCTGCACCCGTGCCATTGCATCATTCTTGAAAATGTGAAGACGTACAAGAAGTCTTTATATTTTCTATCCACAAGATATCATGTCAGATTTGTAGTTTGTACGTGTACGTATGTACATATGTCGAATCGAATGATGGACAGTATTAGTATTTATATGTAAATAGAGTTGTTTCGTAATGTTCATGTATTTTACTCAATAGTTGTCGTTAACGTGGTTAACGTCAAAGAAGCAGATTGTGTACAAAGCCTGATATTAATGTTGTCAAATTGTAATATTTGTTTTAACTTGGTACTAATTGAATTAAAATTTAACTTTAGGTACCCAGCTCAAGTGTTCGTAGGAGATACGTACTGTTATTTTGCGGGAATGCTCTTTGCTACCGTTGGCATTTTAGGCCATTTTAGCAAAACCCTTCTGCTATTTTTCATACCTCAGGTAATTATTCATTTGTCATTGAAAATTGTAATACATAACTTGCAGAACATGCAAATTGATATATTTCTACCTTAAATTTTTCAATTTCGTCTGTAATCAAAACTTCTGATAACATTTTGTATTGATTGCAAAACGTATTCAGCAGATCTATCGTGTAGTTCGTTAAAAGTTTTTTCATCATGTATGACATGAGTATGATTCAAAGTGATCTCTTCTCTGGAAAGTTCTTGCCACGAGTCAATTATGAGTTACAGTTGTAAGTGCCCGTGTTGAACAAAAGTAAATAATTATTTATAATTCAGAAAACTCCAAGGAAAATATGAAATAAATTAAAGTTTGTATAATATTTTGTTACACTCGACCTATTTAGGTTCCGTATGTTGATGTAAATGCTTTATTTTTAAATACTCTGGAACAAGTTTTACTGTTTATAAAACTGAGTGTTAGAAAGTTTAAAACTGGCTTATGTGATGGGTATAATTTGTTACTTCATAAAGATGATATGTGAGGGTGTTGTAAAACTGAAGTTCATGCTGTTCATGTTTTTATAAGGTGATAAACTTCGTCTACTCGGTTCCTCAAATCTTCCATTTCGTACCTTGCCCACGTCACAGGCTGCCCAGGTAAAGAATGTTTTTACTGTATTTGTGATAAAATAAGATTTATTATTTTCCTTCTATGAACCCAGAATGTGTAAGAGATAGAAACGGATGTGCCGTATTTTTTGCTGAGATCTATTAAGTAATTACTTTCCTATGTGGTAAAATCTAATAATGTGAAACAAATAACGTTAGAGTTGTGCTACTATACCTCACTTGATGTTAAAATGTAGAAAAAGCTATAATTGAGGAATGTTAGTCTGTCAGGTACAGGCGGTTGTTATTAATTTACATGAGATATTGAAGATGAGCAGAGGGAACTATAACTCTCCCTTTCCCATTTTAGTAAATAATCGAAAGAATTCCGGGAGTGTTGCGTGTTCCTCTTAGGTAGAGCTCCTATGGAAACATCTCACGGGAAAGTAGTTAATTTTGATTTCCGAGTTGTAGGTAATGCTTACCTCGCACCTTCGTTTTATGATCCGGATTTTCTGTAGGCGTGTGGAATTTTTGGTACAAAAAGTAAGCCGTGTGTTCAAATAGAGACAATTTACTTTTGGTTCTTGTGGGTACAGGTCAGATTCTCAAGTCAAAGGAAATAATTAATTATTATTAACTTCGTAGCTGTGTACTTTACTGGACGATATTTCTGATTTATTGTTTCATACTTTATTTCATTTATCCGAAAACTTCATCCTTTTCTAGATAATTATTTTAAACGTTATCTCTGTTAATTGCAGGTACAACAAAGTGACCAACAAGATTGAGATGAGCACCGTACGTTTCAAGCAAAGAGATTTGAAGTTTTTGGGTCGAATTTCTATTGGAGTGCTGGAGTACTTGGGGTTACTTAAGGTGCATCGGAATCTTGGAGAACACCGAGAGTATATGGAGACAAATAATTTTACGATAGTTAACTTGACGCTGAAACTTTTTGGTCCTATGCATGAAAAAACTGCTACAATAATCATCCTTTTGTTTCAAGTAAGGATGTTAAATAATTCATTTCACACAAGCATTTTCATTATATTTATAACATCATATGGTTTATGTGTGTGGGGGTCATTTGTTTGAGCTCAATGATTGTTCGTTTTTTCAGATTCTCTGCAGTTGTGCTGCCTTCACGATTCGTTATCCGCTAGCCCGAGTATTCTATGATGTTTAAAACTCTATGTTTAGTTTATGAAATTCATAATTATAATTTTTGTGATATGTTGGGGTTAACTATAATAGTAAGTATATCAAAGTTGGAATATTGCGTTTCGTAGTTTAAGACGCAAATCATTATTTTTTGCACGAAAAGCACATTATCTTACTCTGCCCCTTTGACGGACGTCGTTAAGAATACTTACTCTAAATAAATTATGCCGAATTAGCGGTATGCATGCTTGCCATTGCTTACTAAAAATTCAGTTGGCAGACATTCTGTCGTATTTGTCATTATTTTTAAAGGAACTCCTGTAACTCACCTGTTGTATAGGGGAATTTAATTAGTATTTTTCCTGAAATGTATAAACGAAACAATAATAACGATAAAACGATGAGCATTATGATTACGTATCACTCTATAACTCATCATAGATGAACTGAAGTAAAGCAACTCGATTCAACTATCTAGAAGTAAAGTTAAACGGTATAGGTACACATTTATTTTTAAGAATAATATTTAAATCTTAGAAAGCTCAATATTCATAGTAGAATTATAACGCGGACGCTGATTGTTAAACATGCTTTATAACAAGAGTTATATTTAACGAAAGATCCTCGCTTTATGTATCACATCTGAAATCTGAAGTAAAATTGTACAGCAGGTGCATGCGCTAAATGAAGATTGCTATTACATATCTCCAGCTCCTGCAGTCGTTGTTGTAAGTACAAAAAGCATGACTTTATCTACTAAAGTTGTTCGGAACCGTATTATGCACCCAGAATTGCATGGTTATTTAGAATTTATTACTAATTATACGTTGTTAGCATTTCGACGTAACCTTTTAACTAACCTGCCTGTTTTAACTGCTGCAAGAATTTATTTCTTAGTAATATAGCTACTTGTAAAATAACTATGTAAAAGATTCGACCTTGCTATTTGATTAAACGAATTTAGTTTTTAAAGCTTTTATCCTCTACATACGATGAATGCTCATTCCTGACAAATCAAAGAACCAACTAAAACTCTAAAATGCATTTGTCCATTTTCGTTGAGTGATGTCTGGATTGATAGTTTCGTTAACCTGCCTCTGTAAATCAAACTATTTCAAGCTCCACAAGCATTTTACTGTATTCCCTCCTACTTTAAACAAATGTATATAGAAGATCCTGCCTATACTGTGACTACGTTCCAGTCCAAAAAACGAAAAAACTTTGCAACGCAAATGTTAACACTTCTTGCATTACCTGGTTAGTGATTTCCTCATGCTTTTAAGCAATAATTATTAACACTGTACTTGAAATAATGACAGAAATGAAAATAATGAGTCCTGTGTAAATATTTAGTGACCTGGCGTGACTATATAGAGATAATTTATTTATTATTACATTATGAAAAGTAACTACTTATAAAAAAACCTGCATAACTTCAACGTGAATCATATACCCTGAGCTTCTATCACTATATATACTTATACTTACAATAATGTTTCCAGTAATTTTAGAGAAAGTAATGAGTGGTTGTGTATATACATACATACTTTCTAAATTGATCCAACCTTTTACCTGATATCTTTGTTTTCCTGCAATATAAACTAAGTGTAATCAATGCTTAATCAATTAATCCCTACACTAATCAATTTGGCTTGTACTTTTTCACAGATGACCACAGAATGTTTATAAACAAAATATCTAAGCGCACCCAAAATTTTCTTTAAAAATCTCCTGAAGCTAACTATTTTCAAGCACAAGTATACAATACAAGTACGCCTTCATATTCGCTAGAATGATGCTTCGACAATTAATAAACGCCTCAAAGTGGCTTATTCAACATTGTACTTTGTAGCAAGTATATTATAAATACATTGCAATTGCATGCTAAAATATATGGATTTTCTATACTAAAATATCCATTTTTGTGTGAATTGTGCCAATTACTATTTCACGCCAACAATGTCCAATATTGCTCTGTAAACGTTTAAACTTGATGCTTATGTTATAGCGTAGATTGCTTTGTAAGGTTTTAAGAACCCACAAGAAAACATGTAGCAATACAAGTGACTGCTTTGAAAATACAGATACGGTATCTCTTCCATATTATGTATGATTTCCTACAAAAAGTAGAGACTCGCCAGAGCGGTACACCAA
Source organism: Lipothrix lubbocki (assembly GCA_034696945.1). Classification (NCBI taxonomy): domain Eukaryota; kingdom Metazoa; phylum Arthropoda; class Collembola; order Symphypleona; family Sminthuridae; genus Lipothrix; species Lipothrix lubbocki. The sequence continues at coordinate 83,753 of JAQGAK010000078.1, read as the reverse complement.
ACTAACAAGAATACATCATAATTAAAAATAACTTCTCATTTGTACAAGTAGTAATATAATAAAAGAAATTCTGTGTATAGAGCATACGAATCAAGTTGTGATAGTCGAGTTCTCTAGTAACACTAACTAGGCCATTTCTACACTAAGAAAAGTAAATCATTACGTTACATATTAGATAAATTCTATGCGTACATGTATTTATAAGTATAGTGTAGGAATAATCTATTAAAACTCCGCAAGATTGTAATGATAAATTTATTAGCCTACAGTATGTCGGTATCAAAAATGTGTGGTTACTATACTAAATATGCCAATTAATTTTCTATATCTACTTTCTGGTAGAAAAACGAATCCAGAATCTCATTTGAACAATATTCTAGAACGTTTTTGAGTTTTGCTGTGGTATAGCTAAATAAATACTTATAAATATCAAATGTTGATGAAATTAAATATATCAATAACATTCATGTAAACAAATGAAGTACGAATTCCAATAAGTCATCCACTAGAAGTTATAGCTGAATAATCTCGACTTAAAACACTTTTGTAGTTTTAGCTTTCTAAAAGTTGTGAATAAAATAGGATACAACCCTGAAACTAATAATAATAGTTAGTTTCACACGAGTAAAATATCAATACTGATAATGAAATGAATGAAATCAATAAAAACAATATTACGTTTAGCTGAATCTCAATTGTAAATAATTATTACCTATCTGTCTCATTTGTTAAAGAAATTACAAACGAAAATACATACTTATATGATAATAATTCATTGAATTGGACGAAAGAACGATAAAAATTGAAAAGCGATTTTATTTATGATTTACATTTAGCTTTGTAAGTATTATGCGTAAACAATTTGACTTTAAAATTACATAAACGATGTACAAATTATTTAATGCAATGGTGTGATGTTGACTTTAGTCTCATCACAGCAATTAGATAAGAATTTTATAGCAATAATAGATAATATTTAATTAGCATAAAGATAGTCATTAAAGTTCGTTTCGTAGCATTAATTCTTCAATCATTCGCCTTTTGCCCCACTGTCAGGGCTCCCGGTGTGGGAGCAAACATGGGTAAACTGGAATCACAGGTAAATTGATAGTCCGTTCCATGGTTTCCATTGTTGGTTAATGTTGACAGCTTTAGCATGTTCCCACTATTCAATAATTTCTTCTTGCTTGGGGATGATAAACATGATGATTTCGAAGGTTTGGGTCCGATCGTTGATGAACTGCCTGAGGAGCAGGAAGATGAAGAGGAAATCTTGCAATTGGGTTTGTCCGAACCAGCTGAAGATTTCCCACTCTCACTGCTACTAGTTACCCCACCATTACTAGCATTGGCAACAACTGTTTTAGGTGATTTTGATCTACTGCGGAAAAATTTTGCAATTTTTCTTGATTTACTTTTGCTAGGCGATTTGGTAACTTCTGGAGACGGAACGGGAGATGGGGGTGTATTGCGACCGTTCCCGTTCACTGCAATAGCTGCTGCCGCAATAGATTGTGGGGAAATGTGAGACATGTTCCCTGCTCCTGGACTCGGCAGAGTGGTGAGATTAGCAATACTGCCATTTCCATTGCTAAAATGATGATTGTGATCGCAACCTCGATGACCTTTTGGCTGTATATTGGATCCTGGAGACACGCAAGGAGAAGCACTAGCTTTTCCATTTTCACTGCAATTTTCAGGGAGATTTGCAGTTGTGGGAGCTGTTTCGTGGCCCGACGGATGACTACCATTATTCCTGATGGGCGTCAAATCCAAAAGTTTCATGGGTGGAATAGAAATGCTGTCTTGCTCCGCATCACTTTGATCTTTTGACTTACATTTGTTACCACTGTTATTTCCAAAGACGACTGGTCCTGAAAGAGGACTTTTCGGCATTTTGAAAATGGATTCATCGCTCAGAGCTGGCACTGGCAATCCCATCGTTGTTCCTTTTGACGGGGATTTTATCACTTGTGTGTTACGAAGTTCAGTATTTGTCGGACTTTTTATATCGCCTTGCGGAAGGGAAGTATTGTGTCCACAATTGCGTGCAATTGTGCTGTCATCCTTTGGTGAAGTGCAGTCACCTTCCCCATTGGTTGGGTGGTTAAGGGACATTTGTGACAGGGACACGAGGTTCTTGCACAGACCATGGCACATGCCAATCTCATGGATGTCCTGACACGCTGTCATGTCAAAACTCAACCTTGGCCAAAAACGTTCCATATCCCCACCAGTAATGGACATTGAATCTGCACACAGACAAAATAATAAAACTACATCGCAATGCATTCAAAACATGTATGGATTTTTGTTAAGAGATTGAACTGAATTCAAGTTTCAGCAACATGCTGTTTCTAGTACCTTGACACTATCAATTTAGATACACTCATAACAATTCTACTGTGTGAAAGGTGTGCATTCAGAAGCAGTCACGTGCATGAAACCAATGGGGAGAGTTTGGATAGGTAAGTTATATGAAATAAATGCACAAGGAAATGCAAACAAACGCAATATCCTGGTTCATATGATTTATATTCTCTTTATATCCGGACAAGTATTTATAGAACTACATAGATGTAAAAAAGAGACCTGTGAATGTAGATACGACGGTGAGGCATTCCTGGCTCAATACCCGCAAAGGATGATCCTCATTTTTTTCTAACAACAATGTCTTCCGCTCCAGATCCTGCATTGAACCATCGGCAGACGAAAAAGAAATACTGCGCCCTCGGCTCTGTGGCTTGAGATTGTTTCTACTTATAGAAAAATAGCTATCCGATGTCACGCTCAAGTTCTGATCCGATTCCGGCAAAGGATTTTCTTCCACCTCTAAGTAACTTAGTGCAATATCTTCTTCCGTGACCTGATTAATTAAAGTAAAGCAATTGTAATCCTATTATAGGAAATCCAATGGAATTTATTTTCGTTCTCAAACAACACGAATATCCTTTTAACAATGATGACGATCACAGCAACTGCTATCGCAGCTTTACATCAATGCATCTACATTTTCTACAAACTACATTACTCATAGTATGTTGTGTTTCTCCAGCTCAACCCCATAATATTGATACAAGAACTATCAATTAAAACTACTAATAGAACTACTAATGGTATAACGCATGTAACGTAATTTCTTTACACTGTGAAAATCAGAAACAAAGAGTTATAATACCTGTAAGCAAGCATCGCGAGTGGGAACAGGCACTTCTGGTTCAACAACTTCAATGAGCTCAAACTCAAATCCATTAGGAAGAGATTCCCCATGAATAGTTTCGTTGTCATCGAGGTCATCACAGGTCTTGAAGACAGTCAGAGCTTTGTATTCAGGTTCAAAGGAGATACTTCCTGAATAGAATGAATATGGTTGTTGGGAAGAAGTTACATGTGTCGAGCCAAGCTGGTAATGCTGACGGGAAGGGAGAAAAGCAGCATTACTGGACACAGATGGTCCATTGGAGTACAATGACGCGACAGCAGCAGTTTGCAAGCCATGAGGTCCGGTTGGTATGTACAAGTCAGATGATCCCATGCAGACACCACTATCATGAGGCGAGGAGTCATCAAGGAATGAGTGAGTTTGGTTAGAGATCCAGTTCTGAATCATCTGTGCCTTGCTGGGAGAGAAAGCACAAGTCAGAGGAGTTTCGGTAATCCCTCGCATCTTATGATTCTGAGGTTGTTTCTTTGGACTTGGAAAGTTGTTTCCTTGATGATGAACTCGAGCCGCTGGCCCGTCAATCCATGTTTCACTTTTTTTCACTGGTGTACTGTGTCCCCCGCCAACTCCATTAGGCAGTTGTCTGTACTTGGAGACTTTCGGCCCATCAACCCATTTCTCTTCTGACTTGCTTCCCGACGAAAAATTACTCCCTTCTTTACTTGACTTTGGTTTTGGACTTTTTGTCTTTGGCGGAGGTCCTCCATTTAATGGGCATTTCCCACTAGAATTACCCCAAAATAAAGTTACGAATGAAAAAAAATTACTTCTAAAAAACTGTCCACCAAAAACTACTCCAAACAATTACGGATGAACAAAAAAGTCCAAAAGAGTTAATTGTGTAAAGTAAAGGACCGCACTTTGACTCCTCTCGCATTAGGCTAAGCTCTCCTGACATACATATGCATTAATCCAAACACTTACTTCTCACTTGAAGATCCATTCTCCAGGGATGGTAAGTACACAGGCGGATGCTCACCATCCGTTGCATCATCAATTGACGGTCCCAAATATATGACAGTATCACAGGATTGCTCTGACGACGAGGGATCGATGTCCGAACTGCCAGTTTCTCCTTCACCCAAACCACCGAGTGAATTGTTGGCCAATGCAACAATAGCGTTCGTACAGTTCAAGCGCATTTCTTCACCTGACCCTCCGGAACTGCCACCAGACCCGTTGCCAGAACCAACACTCCCCATCTGTACCCATCAATTAGCCAACACTCATCAGATGAGATGCCAAAGACGAGCATACATCCGCCTTCACACTATTCCTACACATATACTAGAATATGTATGCACGCCCGTACTTGATTTTTTCTCCTCGTCGTTTCTCGCACACTTTTCTCTTGTCAAATTCTCTCCCCTACCTAAATCAACCGAAATTCTCTCCATGCCGTATGTACGCATACAGAACTATTTTCTCCTAATCATCTTATCCTCCTCCTCTGTTTGTATTTCATCAGAGCCTGAGCTTCACTAACCCTAACTTAACTTTTGGGCTGTCACCCTCTCCATCATTCTTTGGTAAATACTCACGTATTGTTACTCTTAGTGTCCCTTTCTGTTCACATTATACATACTAAAGGTATCTGAACACGAAACAATAATCCATAGAATGACCTGCTCTTCTTTCATTTCATCTGCTGGGCGAGCTCGCAATATAGCATCTCTCACAAAAGTATCTTCTATATTATCCCTACACAGAATACACAAGGCCAAAATCTCACTTCTGTGAGTATGACCTACGGTTGGTGGTAATCTTGAGAAGGATTTGTCACTTATGTGAAACTCTGTACCTTTAATCTCCGACTCCGTCTTAAGCGATGAACACGAGAACCCAATTGCAATGCAGCCAACGTTTCCGCGTAGCGGGAATGAGCGCTGGAAACGTGGATCATCACCACCGCTCGGCATGTCAGCGATCCCAGGCATTCCCGAAGTATTGCACCAAGTTTGCTGTCCCTGAAACATGAAAAATTGTCCCCGTGAGGATTTTCTCAATTAAACAAGCACGTCCGTCATTTCCGGAATTCTTCTAGAGACGTGAGCCTTTGCCTTAATTACATATTAACTATAACGCTATAAATCACAATTGGCTAATAAAATAAACTCATCAATATCATATTAAATAGTGTCCAAAAGTATTTTTTCACAGCACTGTTTATATATAGGTATATACATAGAAAGCTACACAAAAAATATACACATATAACAAATATATACAAGGACTACAAATATTGAATTCCTGCCATTGACGTGTGTCTTGCTCGTGTATGTACATCGATAGAAAAAGTGTGAAGATGTGCAAACCTTGAAGGTAAATGCCGCTGTCCATTGAGGACTGCCAGGAGAAGTCCACCAAGAACGGAAATGGAGGGTGACCCATTGCCGAGCAACACGCAATGTAATCGACTTCTTCCACCGACAACAGCTATGATTGTAACAACCAAGGAAAATGGCTAAGTGTGAGTTTGTGATCAACGGTGCGAAACATGAGCCCATCAAAAAACAATTCATCATTTAAGCTTTTCCCTTTCATCACTCTTCCCACTCCACACGCTTCCCATGTCTATACACATCGTCAACCTTACAAGCACTGAATGTTAGATAGTATAAACCTTAACCTCCATCGAATATATCACAGAAGATCAGGAAAACATTATTATGTAAAGAACAATTCCACATTGCTACTACAGACGAATTCATACTCTCAGTACTTTAACCCCGAAAACTGGCAATACAAGAAAAAGGGGTAAAGACAGTGACAGTGTGAACATGTTAACATTAATCAGACCTGAATCAAGATTGACGTTGGTATTTTCTCAGGAAATCGGAAAATACCTGAAAATCAGTGTAGTGAGATAGAGGGAAAGGCTATAATGCAAAACTTAAATAGAATTCACATGATAATACTTGAAGTGGAAACTCATACGAAGTAATGCATATCAAATGGCATTTCTTTACCTCCTTTCCCGTTCTTATCCATAGTGTACTGGTACACATGAAGGGTAAAGACAAAGTGCCGAACCGGATCTTCCTTTGACATCGCATCCAAGGCAGCGTCCAAGAAGAAGCCCGCTGTTTCAGCATTCGGTGCTCGTACTTCACTCATAGTGTTTAAGATAGGAGCTGTACACGATGAATGTTTAGGTCCTGAAGACCCCGGAGTACTGTCCGATAAGTATGCTCCTGGTGGTTGATCTCCATCTGAAAGGACACGCAGTTCAAAAAAGAATTTAGTTGGCATTTTTCACCGTACAAGTCTTGTCTTTTTACATTCCTTCCTACTACTTCTCCGGAATATATCGCATATATTGTATCGTTATAAGTTGACTGTCGTTGGACTTTTGGATGACGTGGACACGCTTCTCATTTTCGCAAGAATCAGCATTCTTGAAACTACTTGAACAGAATTTTTAAATTACTTTTAGCTGGGCAATCCATACTCTTTTGTTGAAGGTTTTGTATCAGCATCCAAAGTACACACAAGGTTGCTATTTTCGCTTGACTTCAAAAATCAGAGAAGCAACACAGACGAGCAAAATAAGATAGAGTGATACTAACAAGATTATCCGGATTAACAGAGCAGCTGCTTCTGCTTGAAAACAAAAAGGAAGCAATAAGAGCAAATTCAGAACAAAACGACAGGAGAGAAAAGGAGGTTGAGCTGAAACAGAATTACACATTGGTGCCAGTCTGGCTCTGATATCTCTCGTTCACTCCAGTCAATAAATTTCCTTGAAGAGAATTTTGAGGGAAATCTGATAAAATATCTTGTTTCTTGTCTTCTATTCGTCTCGTGACTGACAAAGACGAATGTGTCCATTGAAGAATAAGAAAGGAGCTGTCGTAAAATGTTCCGCCTTTTCAGCATTTCCAACCTAAATGTATGTAAAGATATGTGTACTCATCTAAGAAACTTTATATTTGCATTACGACCTGTCTTTGATGAGCCAGTATTCAGCTTATTTCTGTATGTAAACAAAAAGTTGCATACGGGAAATCTTCACTAGTAGTTAAAACTACACTAGATGTGTATGCAGAATTAGATACCGTAGAAATTAATACATATATGGTTATCAGTTTCATTGGAGAACATCCAGTTCGTCTGTATCATATATGAAAGCTACTGTTCACCTCCTTTGTTTTACTTTCTAATATGCTAAAACGCATAAAATGCATGTGTGTGTCTATTGTACACATTATATTCCCTGCATGGAACAGAAACATGTATGGCTGCTGCTGGAAGTGGCGAAGAAAAGCTAGGAAATAAAACTTGAATTAAAACTTGAGTTGAACAAGGAGTTTCTAAATTAAATTTCCTTAAGTGTAATTCCGTACATACAGGATGAGAGTGAAACATTGGTGATTTCCTTCCCTACTCCACTCTCTCCTACACAACTACTTTAGCAACTATTAAGATTTTAGTTTTAGTGTCTCTCTGGAGAAGAAGACAAAGTCTGGGGGATTCCTCCCGAAGACCTAGGACCAGGCTATGTACACCCATGCAACAGTAAATGGAGGGAATCAGAAGAAAATTCGACTGACGATAGGTCTTATGTCTACAGACGCCTCATCTCAATGTTAGTTAATCGGCTCTGGGAATCTTTCTTCGCATCTGGCATCTTCCCTTAAATGATCCAGAGAATTGCCCCGTGTCATTTCCACTTTAACTTATTTTCAACTCAATTTATACACAGGCCTCTCAACATGTTGCATACATGCACACGCGAGCGCAGCATGCAGATGTACACACACAGTAGCGGGTTTCAAATTACTTTTTCTTCCAGACGCCGACCTAAGACATAAGGACCTTGGAAGACAATGCTATAAAATCCCGTATGGACGCTAAATCTACACGAATTCGAAGAAACCAAATCTGCAATAATTAAATCAACGTTGATGAAAAGATACCTTTCGCAAAAGGGAGGAGTAGATCGTGAATGACTTCATGACCAGAACCCCCGGTCACTTCCACAGCTGACACTCGAACTGAAAATCTAGACCCGGTTTTTTGTTTCTGTTCGTGAATGCACTTAAATAACCAGGACACAGTTGTCGGAACCACTCCCATCTTCAAATTAGCTGGTCGTCCAAACATGGTTTGCTTCTTTCCTGCAAAAATATGTCAAGAATATATTCATCGCACATCCTACCAGTATAATTAGATATCTACATCAAGTTACTCACTTTCTTGTACTTCTACAGACTTAAACTTTCAAGTAAAAAAGCCCTAGAGAGGGAATTATCAAAAGAAAGTTGACGCTGCTCGTCATGTTTTAATTCGGAGCAGGAAATTCATGGTTTGTAAGTATATAGAGTTGAAAGAGACAAGGAGTTCAAGCCTACAAACTCGAAGCGAGAATCTGTACTATGCTTGTAGTACAATTTCTTGTCACAGCAACTTGCTTCGCTTGTCTTGATTAACATAGAAATCTCATGCATTGTAATTCTGCGACACATAAAGCACAGCACAGTAGATTGTACGTGTATATACTTAAATCAGGGGCTCACATAACATCCCCTCATGCTGGAGCTACTGTAACATTTATGCATTCAGAAAACAGTATACATAGAACCTTGAGCAGTACAAAGAAAGTGTGAAAGTTGTGTAGAGAGAGAAAGACGAACCTTGGGTACAGTAGCCTAATGAGACGAAACATCCATCTTCACCGCCAAGTACAGATGCAACTAACTCCGCACCAGATGCAGCACAAATCTCCGACTGTTCCCCATCATCCCCAAAACGAAAGAAGAAAATTTCAACACACATTTTATACTCAGAATTACACAGACACTTGTTACATTTTCCTTGTCTTCAGCCTCACGCACAATAAAAAACTTGTCATTTACTAATGATTCGTTAGAAGGACAGGCACATTGCACCATAGGCATATGCACCTATTTGCGTTTTCGTCTTGCCGAAATTAGTGCAGCCGACTGCAAAATTACTTGATGAGAATTACACGCGAAGTTTTGTGCATCGGAATTATTTGTCGCGATACGGAATTCAAATGACTGTCACGCACATCAATTAAATAAAAATATTAGTATAATTAATAACTAACAAACAGCGCTCTGCATTCATAAACTTTTAAATTTAACCTATTAAATAAATAATAATTATTGTATAAAAATAAAAATGTATTTACACTGCAAGTTCAAACAACAGTTTGAACAAAAGTTGCGGTTAACGAATTTTTTTATTACTAAACTAAATGACCCGTAAACTTTAAATCATCTGACCGTACTATCTTACTCTTACCACAAGCCTTTCCCCTTCCCTAGAATCTTTAGTTTTCATATGTAATAATGATGCGATTCCTAGAAAATCATTTATGAACAACCGCCAAATATACACATGAAAGGATGGAGACAGGGGGGAGGGGAGGACGCTGAGCTGGCAGGCTATACTACGTACGTTATATATGTATATTATTATGTAGTATTTTCTACTTGAGTAGCCGTATGACATGATAAGTTGATACATTTGCAGTGACGGGAATAATCGGTAAAATATTAACAATCATTCATTCATACAGCTTTGTCAAGATGACAGTTGCCTTTTCTTCTTCGCGGAATCTCCTGGTTCACCACCACCCGTCACTAGAACTTATTTTTCACTCAAGATTTTTTCTATCACTTGTACCATAACAAAAAAATAACCAAAGAGTAGCCACCCTATTGCGCTACATAATTCACAGCGAACATCTTTTTATAAGGTCAAAAGTGCATCTTCTGACTCCAACTGCATTACTGTTCGGTTTATACAGAGAAGCGGGGAGCTCTTTCAAACTTGAAAGTTCAAGTTGAAGGAGAAAGTTGGGATAGTTTGATGGTAAACTTGAATGCTTGCACGTGATTTCCCCTGAAGGACGGCACTGAAATACATTTCTCTTGTAGTAGTTTCTCAATGCTACACATGTTGAGAGTTTCTACATTACAATTTTACATTATTATAGTACAGTGATGTTCATGATATCATACATAATGTAGCTACGTACGAGGAGTTTAAACTTAGACATGAAAAGGACATTTGAAGGCAGAGAAAGAGAAGAAAACCCGTAAATTTTTTTAGACTGTGAGAGATGCAAGCAGAGATAAAGAGTTATAGGGGGAGTTTTACAGTCAGCTGCAAGTTGTGAGGCGGAGTTGGGTACTTTATGATTTGGTGCAATAATCTGTCTCTCGAGAACAATAATTCGTAATGAATATGCGACGGAACACATATTGAAACGGCAAAGGGCCAAGAGGTTCATATCTCACAACCGATAAATCATCTCACTCCGGGTCCAGCTCTCTTGTGAATACTAACATTTGTCTAGACGTACCTCCTTTTACGTACATCTACTATATACCTAATATAATATAGTTTCGCAGTTGTAAATTATTTTCTAAAATTCTTAGCTATTTTAGGATTCAAGGGATTAACAGAATCTAGTACTTTTATTAACTTCCATGAATGCGGAAAGTGCATTTTGTCAAAATAACTTCAAGATCACATGCTTAAGATTACGTTTAAACATCGTAATGCCGTTGCACAGAAAAGAAGCAAAACTAATCGTGCGTCGAATTAAAAAATGGAAATTGTGAAAGAAAATAAAGTTACGCAGAGTACCACAATCTATCCCTTACTAATTTAACTGCACTTTGTGGTCACAGACAATGCTTGAAATTTATTCTCTCTGACCACCAGAGTTCACCTTGACAATTCATATTTCAACTTTGGACCGCTTAACCTATCCAAACGGTAATTGAAAATAAAGCCCAATCCGCTTATCTTTTTTAACCAAAGTCATAAATCAAAACATAAATTGTATTATAGGTTTACCTCCTGCACGTGCTTCTAGTAGATATGGCTAAGATTGCAGTTGAGCAACATTTTCTATCAAACAGCACAAATTCTTTCTGTCACAAAACTATTAAATAATAGATATGACAGCAAGAATATTAAGAGTTATGTAAAATTTAGTAATATTTATTAACAATTTTCACTTAATTTCAACAAGTATACCGCAAAGTAATTCATTGAAGTCAGCAGCTAAGTAATTTAAACTGGAATTGGTCTTAAATTTAAATGAGAAATTTAAATTTTTGAGATAATAAAAAAAAGTTAAAAATTTTACATAAATTTGGTAAAATTTTTTATTAAATTCTTTTAAATGTAAGTATATATACGACGGCAAATTTTAGGTTAAATTCTAGTACTTTCTATCCGAGAGGTTATTGAACATACTCGAAAACCGTCAAAAATGATACCGGGTAAGAAAAACGAGGAATTAATAGAACCATAGTAAGGAACGGTGCATTCCTTCTATATAAAGTCAGCTGTTGGCGAAAGGCCATATAAAACGTGCACACGCGGCACTGACTTTCTTCCACGGTCGCAAACTATCAATGTGTTTGTAGTATACATATATGCAGTTGTGATAAATGGAATTGCAGTTGGGTCCATAAAATAATGCAATAAAATGAACATGAAACGCACAAGTTATGCGTGGATTTAAAACCTTTTAGTAAACGGGAGCATCACCCAAACTGCACGCACTTATATTACAAGTCTGCTAGTAAAATTGGCTACAATTTGAAAATATATTGCAGAAATCAAAATCCAGTGCACCCTTCATATCCCAATATACTAGAGCTCTTTTAAAAGTGGCCCTCACTATTAAAGCAATAAGGTTATGATAGACGAAATGGCCACATTCAACAAATCAAACGGAAACTTGCATCTGAATTGTTCCATGGAGAAGGGAAATATGAAAAAACATATAGCAACTTATCCATTGTTATCATCACAAAATGATCCCTTCAACCTTCTCTTGTCTATCTGACACAAAATCCTCTGACTTTTTCTGCCTCTTATACCATCCCTTCATATAAGCTGTATGCATGTTCAACTGAACGTTATCCAATCATAGTGGATTTTCTTGGGTTTTCCCAACCGTCTTGATCGCATTCATGATCAAATCAAATCCTACCCTGAAATCTCCTGGCTTCTTTGACTTTCTTCCTGTATGTTCCCTGCGTATCAACTTTGTTCATCGCTTTTATCCTATAAAGAACATATGTAGATACATACCTATACTCTTCCATAGCCACAAGTACGTACGTACACATGATACATATGGAAATTTATATGGCATATGCATTTGCGTACACAGACGAGAAGACTAGGCAAGAGTAACATTTTCTGATAAGGAAGAGCGAGCATTTGAGTGGAATATTGCTCACGAGATATTTATTGTTTGGGTACATTGCATACGTATGTGTACTATATCAAAAGAATCAAAGGATATAAGTGTGTTTATACCTGATCATCATCCTGACCAAATATGCCATCAAATGCAAACATTTTGGGTGCCGAAACTCCAACTCGTCTCTCTTCAGGCGTAATTCCACTAGTTGGACCACCAGAATTCCCTCCTGGATCAATAAGGGTCACTTGCTTCTTCCTTTGGTCAATTCCTAGAATTCCGGTTCCATTCACTTCTTCCGCCCCGTCACACACTTTCAGCATTACTTTTACCTAGGCACAAGAAGGATTCACTAGATCAAATCATAACTTCCAGATTCATTGCTTTACTATTTCCGGTACATGCGGTACATACTGTATGTACACACATGGTATATTTCTTTCACTAACTCTTAACTACTGATAAGAAATACTATTCAAAACAACATTCTATTCTTATTAATCATTTGAATTTAGTCATAAATATCAATTTAATGTTTACAGGCGATGTTATATACATAAAGTTTAAAGGTTATATGATATGATATACAAAAGTTAAATCCTGCATGCTATTCATGTAAGTCCAGTGAGTCCTTTCATTTTCAATTTGAATACAGTTTAAGCAACATGGACTAAATTAATCCGCACGACGAAATAAAAATTAATTACCCCAACTAGAGAATTGGAATTATACACAACATAAGCCAGTTCACTCGCTACAATCATAATGGATTCGTGCAAAGGAACTCATCTCTTACGAGCCAAATTTAGTTTAAATTGCTATATACAGCCAGAATAATATGCCTCATCATTGCGAGCATTGGAGACGTTCACGAAACCGACGTTTAATCCACCTAGACCAGTGGTATCCGTCGGAAGAAAAGTAACTTTTGGTGTACGATTGTCAGTGTTATCCATTTTATGTTATACTTGAATGATAGGCAATTGGATAAATCCGCTTTTACAAACGAATGCGCTTACCACAACAGAAAACACTTTCGATTTCATTCTCTCTCACTCGAATCTGCTATTGAGTCGACCAGAGAGGCATTTATGTAGACTTAAATGGATATTTGTGAGAGCAATAGCTCTTATTGGAGAGCGAGCGGAAGAGCAAAACAGAGTCGAGTTTTGCGGGTGTATGTAGGCTAATTTATTTGAATCAGCATTGAACGTACTGAACCTTACATTGAAAGATACTGAACCCAATACCAAAATATATTATTCCTTATTCTAAAACATATAGCTCCACAATATACACAAGCTCGTTCTTAAATATACAAACCCGGCCGTTTCTCTCCATACTGCAGAAGCCATAGGAGCAGTTTAGCTGAAGAGATTTACAAAATAAAGCAAGAGTCAACATGACTCTGTCTCATTTATTGATTCTAATGATACTTGCCGCAGCATTTATACGACACACCGGCGGACACAACAACAAACATGCGATACTTACTGAGAGCAGACTTTCTCATCCCATCCATAAAGTCACTCAAGTCGGAAAGTTAAAACCCAAGAGCTAAACTCTCCAATACCACTTGAAGTTAATGGCACTACCATGTATGTACTACTTTAGATTTTGTAAATCCTCTTCATTTCTCTCTTGCACTCTGACACACACTCACCGTCACCAATAACTCTCTGCATGTGTACCGTGTACAAAAGGATGAATTTGAAGGAATTACCATCTCCTTCCATCACCGCCACTTCTACAATGGAAGATTAGAGTTACTATGGAAACGTCACGTTTATTCAACAACCTCTAAAGTTACATAGTAGATGCTTCAACATTTCCCAAATTGTCGCACCTTCTTCTCTGAAATACTTGCATTACCTCAATAGTTACAATACACTCAAAATCTTATGTATACCTCCACCGTCGGGATTTTGTCACCCTGGACACAGAGAGGATTTTGAATCAGCTTGTGTCCAGAATATTATTAGAACCTCATACTGAGCATCACCCCCCAATAACATGTGAAATTGTCCCGGTTATGGAGAACAACGTGAGAAACAAGCCAAACAAAGACATAAGTACTTTCATAGTTTCCGAATTCATATGAAATAACCTCCCCCCACGTTGGTGGTATACGGCGTACTAACCCTAAACAAACAAGCCCGAAAATGAGGGACACCGGTGTTAACAACGATGATGTAGCCTTGTTGTTGTCCCTCTGATTGTGATTGTGAGGAGAAAATAGAATGAGATGGAGGAATCTTCCCTCTGGTCTCATCGTCTTTCAAAATTTCCATCGATCTCATCTCTTCTAGTAGGTAGTACATATGTATACAGCGGAAGCAGAGAAAGAAAAAAGTATAAGAGACGAATAGAAAAAAGTTTTCAATCTCAGCCCATAAAGTGGAGAACCCCCTAGCTTCTAGATTACGACCATCTGCGACCCACACTAACAGGACTAGTCCTTAGTTTACCAAACTTCTCCTAGGCATCTTCCGTAAACATAGATTTAGTCGTATATGTTCTAAACTGCTTACACTGCATATGTACTTCCCTCGCACCCTGCATTCCTCCTGCGAATTACAGCTTACATTTGGGAAAAACCTGGAGACAGCCGAGGGTAGATGCTGTTGCATCTATAACAATAAGACTAAAGGAATGCAGTTCCTTCCGATTCGCACTATCTTCCCTGAAGGCATCACCCCTTGCATTTGCATTCATCTCCGCTTCCACACATTTACACTTGCAATAAAGGCATGACTAGTGACTTTATTTACAAGAATCGAGAGCTTCTCAATAGCAACAACACTAATCATAATGTAAACTTCCACACTGGTTTTTGCTTTGCGATTGTTGTGCACTACTTACAATCTTAGTTCAAGGAAAACAATCAACACTTCACTCATTCCACTCCAAGTTAACGTAATTACTTCCGTTTGCTCCCAATCAAAACAGATTCTCGTACGACGTATTTTTAATTTGCAATAATATAGTCGACATTCCAGGTTATGTTGTACACGCAACTCTGCTGGAATTGCTTACCAATTGAGTACATACACAAAAAGTATTTAAAGCCATGAAAACTTCTAGAAAAATGATACAAAGAAAGTTTTCTACAATTCTTCAGAATGAGTTGATAACATGCATAAAAATGAGGGATGAAAAGGCACACATAAAGCATATACAAATTCGTAAGAAGGAAAAACTGAGGGGACCCTCCTCTCTCACCATAGTAGTTTAAATAAAAAATACAAGAATAAGGACCTGTCAAAATATATCAAAACAATCTCTTAACTCTCGCTCCTCCAAGTTAGTAGCATTACTGAACCGCTGGGATATTGTATAATATTCAAGCTATTACATGTATCTACCTATTCCAAAGCAATATACACGGCATACAGCAGAAGCAATAGATAACGGAAGCAAACACCAATCTCAGATTTGCCATTGTGCAGTGACAAGGTACAGAGCAATTTCATGATGCCGAGACAGGAGGAGAAAAGAAATCTGTTATGCATGGAGCTGGGAAAAACCAAGGTTGCTAATAGGCATAGCAATGATTCACGGTAGGAAAAGAAAGATCTAGGGAAATTCTACATACCAACAGTAGTGTAAATCACTAGGGAAAAGCTGTATACAGTTGTGAATACACAATTCATATGTTTTATGATACTCTCTTATGAATTTGCATGTGTACAAAATGTAACCCATGAGCCATTGAGACATACAGTGGTTGAATGAAAAAACTTGTGTATCTAACTTCAGAATGAAAAAGCCCCGCTTTATGCTGCTCTGTTCTGTTAGAGGATAAAAACTCTGCTCCTCCATCGGGGTTGAAGCCTTGTATTTTTACAGTATGAAAATACTTGGGAAAAGAAGAGCAAGCCACCCGCCAGGACCAGCACCAAAGCATCTCTCACTTTCACATATAATGATGATCTGCCATTCTTTTCATCTGTCATCTGCATTTATTATAAAGTGTAGATATGTATACAAGGTTGTTGAATTTTCCAAACAAAGCAAGGAAATGGAATTCAAACCTCCAAGTAAATACTCTTGTGCACAGATTATATCACATGTGCACATGGATATGTTCCACCTTCGTATATACACACACACATACTTGAACCTTTACATAGTAATACATGCCAGGCATATTTTTTCTTACTATTTTTCTTTTTACACATACAAGTCTACTGGGTCCTCTCCTCAATGTTGATTGCCTCTTCAACTATCAATCATGGAGTCGGTTCCATTCCCTCTGCCACTGCATTATAAATCTATGCACTTTCTTCCAATTCCTTCAATACATGCCCAAGTACTCAAAGATGTATGTGATGTGTGGGGAATAAAGAAGAAGGCATGCAGAGGAACAAGGAGGTTCTTCATTGCCTTCTACTTTGCCCTCGGTAGCAATAAGATGTGATGCCTGACTGCCTATCTAGCTGATTGAAAAAGAGAGTCAACGGGTTTCTGTTGAAAACAACTGAGCCAGCAAAGACGAATGGATTTCAGATGAGCCGTAGTTTTTTTCACTCTTTTTACCATCTATGCAGATAGATGAGTTTGAAACTTGGGAGTATAACCCTGTCATTGTACACTTTAAAAACACGGGCAATTCCTCTGACATAAAAGATTGCTTTAAAAATTCGAACGTGCCGATACATTACTGATGACAAGTATATCTAGTACTTAGACATACGTGTATAGTCAACAATAAGCAGATATGCTGCAATAACTAAAAGAATCATATACTTATATAAGCAAAATTTGGTCCTTCCACCACTTGCTTTACAACTCGACGCAAGCATTATATTCATGTCATTTACAGTAAAAGAAATTATTTCTGTTAACCGCGACTAGCTTCCTTATTTAAGAAAACAGAGTCAGTTAATTATAGATCAACTATATTAATTTCTGAGTCATATCACATTTGGAACCTTTCTCTTATTTCGTTACGATCCATTTAAACCCTCTAGACTGATTAATAAAGATAAGTAAATGAATAAAATAACCGCAGGTAAGAAAAAACCTTAATTAAAAAAGGATTATTTCCTCCCAAGCTAAGCTTCTATTTAAGGCATATGTACGCATATGCGTAATTAAGCAAAATATGATTGTATTGGTGTACATAATTATTACGGATACTAGGGACACATGAATGTCTTAAGGAGAATTTGGAAATTCAAATGAGAAACACCCTAAAACACTGTAGTATACACACTACACATCTGAATCCGAACCCTTGCATAATTTCACGCTCAACTCACGCTTGATTAACTTCCATTTACACTCTCCCTGTGCACCTCACTGCTACTATTATGTATCACTTCTCTCTAATTCACATTCTATTTGTTTTGGAGTACTTAAAAAGCTGGAAGATCTTATGCGTATGTATACCTTTTAATGGGACGTAACGATAAAGAATAGTCTCAGGCAGTTAAAAGACTTTGTGGAAACATACTCCTGACAAAGAAACACAATGCAGCATGTAATGAAATCAAGCTAAAAATACATGTTCACTATATATTCCTTACTTACATAGAATTGTACACATTGTGTATGGCAATTTACTTTTGTACTTATAGTAAAATCTGGGTCCTGCCTGTTCCAAAGTGTTTGAGAACAGTAGCTATTTAGCTGGAAGCCTACAGAAATCTGCTCCATTAAAAATTCTGACAATTTTTATTACCATAGTGCTCTGTTCCAGGTCGTAGTCATTCAGTATGAGGTTGGGTGCTTCCCTTGATTATCTTTGGGACTCTGCCTCCTTGCATACAAAACTTAGGCATTATCCTCCCTCGCTCGCCCACCTTCCCAAAAACCTCTAGTAATACGAAATTACCTATGGGATTTCACTGCTCAGCTAACCGTT
Organism: Lipothrix lubbocki; assembly: GCA_034696945.1. Classification (NCBI taxonomy): domain Eukaryota; kingdom Metazoa; phylum Arthropoda; class Collembola; order Symphypleona; family Sminthuridae; genus Lipothrix; species Lipothrix lubbocki. The sequence goes on along the minus strand of JAQGAK010000078.1, from coordinate 65,459 downwards.
GCACACAAATGTCAAATGAGAATAGAGTTTTTGGGTAATTCCTACTTTATAGTACTGTAGTGTAATATGCTACGCTTTTGCCCGCACTGTCGAACAATAAATTTATACATCCCACGCTTCTAATTCCATGCTTTGGTGTAACGGCATTCCGTAAATACGAAAAAATAGAAATCAAAATGGAGAATGAGAATTGAATCGTTGGACGTACACTCTCAAACCTGTTAAATACCAAGTGTTTCATTGCGACAAAAGTCTTTCAAGCAAAACATCTACTATAGAAATCAAGAAGAATCTACAAATATTAAAACACATACTATTCCAAAATACGCAATTTAAGGGTTAAGATAACAACACAAGAAATTCTCCTTGAGGTTGCAGAATACTTGAAAGATAATTGCAAATTGCGGAGTAATGAAAAGCTAAGGGAAATACTAGGAACACATTCGAATTTTAAATTCAAAGCTAGCCTTATTGGAATAATCTGGAGACGCACTTTTGTTGGTGGGATTTAAAAGGCAGAAAAAATCTCGGGATGTGTTGAAAGGAAAGTTTCTTTAATACAATAATGGCTTTGGAAATGTACGTGTAAGGATGTGTAGTACTTTCAACCCCTAAAATTTAAAGTAGTGATGTGGCGGCTTCCTTCTCTGCAGTCAAGGAAGAAATCTGAGCTAGATAATACGAAGGAGCGGGTGAGAGAAAGTGAGAGGGAAAAGAGAAAATCCAGTGAGAAGGCCGATTGCACGTAAAAAATATAGAGATGTAAACGGTTCAGAATTTTAAGTAGGCTTTGTACACTTTTCTCAAACACTGCAACTGGGAGTGGAAATGATTCTGTTTTCTATCTATAGCATACACATATATGTGCGTAGAATTTGTACACAGATATACACTCTATTGGAGTATCATGCACACGACCAACCCTTTCTATACACTATTTCCACTCGTACTTCACTATTTTCTCTCTAACCTCATGTTTACGAAATGAATCTCATGAATACAATATTCTCCACTGAGGATCTACTTCTGTCGAGTCAAGCGCTTCAGCCGCCCACCACACACCATACCAAAGCTCCTATTCTTTTCCTAATTCACATGTGTGTGCCTGAGTCAAGACAGCATGCAGTGGCAAAATCTCCGCATCTGTATATTGAGGAAATGGCAGGAGTCATCCAAAACAACGATACTCCAATATTAAATCTTTTTCTCGCTCGCTGAGACTATTCTTCCATCCACAAGACGATCCCAACGCACGCCACAGCAATGGAATAAAATGTAGTCACCCTATACAACTTAAATACAAAAGTACAAAGTATGTGGAAGTGTAAAATCTGCAAAAAAGCAAAGCAATGATGTATACATTCATACATTATATACTACATGGTTGTAAAGGCTGAGGCCATTTATATCGACATAATAAATTCTATTCTATTCTATTTACTACATACCCTTATATGTATCTATTTAAGTACAGATGTGCATACATGAAAATACAAATCTTCTTTGAAAACCTTCAGCGAATTTACTTACATACTTTTAGTAATGCATGGGACAGTAAAGCACAAAGAAAAAATCACGCTGAAAATCTAAAAGTAGAAAGGCTCGTAAGCTAAATGATCCGGGAAATTCCGTAATGGGCAAGGGGACACAACCACATATAGAAGTACTTACATTCGACTTGAAACGACTACATTTGCTTCTTTCACTAATACTACTTGTCCACTACTTGAATCTTGCACGTGACTCCCAATGTTTTTAATGCTGTTATACGTCATTCCATCTAATTTTACTAGACCCGGAAAACGGAGCAAGAGGGTCAGGACAACTTGGTGGCAGTCCCAGAACTATAAATTGTCCTTTGTATTTATTCCTGCCATGACCAAATCCCGGATTCTGCCAACATCAGCAAAGCGACGAGATCCTTTCCATTATATTCTAATAATGAGTAGAGAGTTTGAGTGCATAATTTATTGGTTACAACCGCAAGAGGCTTACTTACATATAGGCTTGAACATTAATTTTCACAAAATATTATTCTGCTATATGTATAAGTGACATGAAATTCGTTGGATGAACATTGCTATAACTCTGGACAAAACTATAAACAGAGCAGTTCGCACATTCTGTCGCTTGGTTGTCGGATAAACGTTAGAGAATATTTATAAATTCTACAAATTACAGCAGACTGGAACCACCGAAATTATACAAGAATTTGCTTGCGTAAAATTAGTAACGAACTGGTCAGGAACAGCGTAAAGTTGTCATCAAGGGATAGATAACCAAGCCATGTCATATAGAGTTTGCATTATTCAGTTTCATCTACAGCCTGCAAATGTGAGGTTCATATACAGACGGACATGAATTTAAAATCCCTTTATCTACCTTCCGTGGTTGTAAACTTCTTTGAACCGCAATTCCAATTAACCTTTTATCCCCCTCCAAAACATTTGTAAGCATTCTCATTTACATGCATGTAAAACTGTGTGTTGCTTGTGCATATTGCTGTGTTAGATGTGCCGAACTTTCATCCTCAAACTACAATCTGACTATGAAAATGTACGTTTAATAACAAAAACGCAACTACTAGTATTATAAAAAAGCAACGCTGCGAAGTAGCAAAAACTTCAATGGTGAAATATCTCCATCTCAAAGTATTGTAGAGCAAAAGGTGGAGGGTGAATGTTTGAAAATTTGAAGTATTAAAGCAGATACGAAACCTTAGACATTGGGGTTCAATTCCAAAAACTTCCTTTTTCATCATCGTTCGGTTGTCAAGAAACCGACATTTTGCGGGCAAAAATTTAATTTGACGAGACAAGAGAAGGCTCTTGGTGAATCCTAACGTAGAGGGAAGTGAGGGCGAACTGTACAGTGTAATACACAAAAGGCATGCGAACGTCTTGATTTCTTTTATATGTGCACAGGAGATAGTTAAATGCCCCGTATAGTCTGTATTTAAGAAAGACGTTATAAGTATAAAAGTCTTAAAGAGATACTCCTCAAGTAGGGTTCTATAGGTTATGAGAAGGAAATAAAAGGGAGAAATATATAGGAAAGGGAGGATAAACACGACTCAGCTGTTTTCCTGCATGCACTGTAGTATATTATGTGAGTCAAACTGGAGAACCCGAAGATTCCTACGGAGTATTTATGTATTTACAAATACAAGATACTGTGCCACCGAGCAGGGCTAACTTCTGTATACATCCAAGTTGAATTCACTTATCGTCACTCACTCAGTCAAGTTTCCCCTCTTTTTAGAACACATATAATGGCTGATGGTCTTGAATTCATCCATACTTTATTACACACATCAATGAAGAGGTCAGAGTGAGAGTTTTTCAACACAACAACACAGCAACTTTCATAATAATCATCATCGCTACCACATAATGGTCCTCATACATCTTCCTCTCTAAGACTTGCCGACCTAAAACTACACTCATCTATATGTTACAGTCTTTGTGTAAGCTTCTATTACCATGCTCATCTGGACGGTGAAAGCCCAAGGACCCAAAGGAAGAACCCTTTGAGTTATTTTTTCACAAGGGAAAGAACACCCACATTACTAGTGCACTTCTACGCTATAGATACTAGTTCAGATACTACACAGTTCGTATGCTATATATACTCCCTTGTATCTTTCCTCAAGTACTAATTGTCACATCGTAATGGATTGTATATTTCATCTGAAACCAACCTTTTGGACTGGTCCCATAGGGACCGATATACAACGCTAGTCGTATTTCAAGTCAACAGTTTTTAACCAACCAAGTTATTATACCCAGTATACAAATAATATTCACAGTGGAACTTTGGGTCTCCTCAAGTATTGCTAGTCTTTCCAAATCCCATGGCATAGCAATATAGCATTACAATGTATGAAATTATGTATTGTGTTAGTTTTAGTGCGTGGGTATATCGGAGTTGACAATCCCAACTTGTGCTTCTTTATTACGCGACATGAATGTGTGCAAAATTTTATTGCACCCATCATTAGCCCTCCCATGTTATTGTCAATTCTGCAGATGTTATTGCCAAGGTTTATTATCCTACTTGGATGTTTGGATACATTGCATCATTATTAGTAAGTTTGTTGTAACTTCGACCATGAATTAGATACTAAGTCAGGCTAAGGATGACTGCGTGAGGTCATAAAATGTTGAGGACTTCCGTTTGTCCAACAGAGATTTCCTCTTTATGTCCCCGAACCTATCCGACCGGTAATATCTTCATAAAACCTTTGTTTAGAACCTGAATCATCTTGCTGGCATTGTACTTAAACACGTATGTTAAACCATGAAGCAAATTTTAAATAAGATAATGATTTTAGTATAAGCAGTCTGAGATAATAAGCATCTATGTATATCGGAACGCCGATAGCCGGAACAGCGTATCGTTGACAGTCGTCGAAGGAGACAAAGAACATTTATATGGATTTATCTAATACAGCACAATAAGCAGCCGAGATATGAAAATTTAACAGCATTTTTATAGCACAGAAGAATTACATGCACTGTATGTAATACAATACGTGAGACTACACTTTTATTACATTTTAAGGAAATTTCATTCGTACTTTTACAGACATAAGTATCTACATATACATATAATAATATAAGATCCACCAGATTTGAATATTGATACATGAAACTCACAAATCCCAGCAAGGAATCATATCCTAATCAAAATTACTGCCATTAAATATTTTATGACATGATCCTAAGCTATGATCATGTATGCGGAGACATTTACTTTATAAATTCGTCATATAATGAAAATTCCCTTTTTTACAATTTTCCTGTCGAAGGGACTCACTACCGCACAATTCAGCAAAAATGAGTATCTGTAACAATTCAGGAGTTTTACTTAAAAATATATAGGCACTCAGGATTTTATAGAAAACAGGGTGACGCTTTTATATTTAGAAGAAAAAATGCGTGTTTATCTCCATTATAGTTACAAAACCGAGGAACGAAGAACCTATATCAGCTCTTGCCCATAAAAACCGACATAACGATAGTTTCCACTCAAGCTCCGATCATATTTACACCGAACTACCAACTTCTTTGGAAAAGATCATCTTGTATATTTTCAAGCCTATTTGGCTTCCCACTTTTACTTCCGAGCAGAAAGAGTGTACAAAATAGCGTTATTCGTATTTTTCCTTATACTACGAGCGCTTAGAGTGCGCTTTAAAAGCTGAAAGTTGATCGCTCAAGACTTTATCGCCTATTGAGGAGCGCATTAAATTTAAATCGTTTTCTCCATAAATTTTTCAGACAAGATGAAAGATTCTAAAGAGAAAGAATAGTGCATAATGACCGAACAAAAAGGATACGAGAGGGACTAAAGTGGAACGAAATCTGAAAAAGACGGAACTTGTACAGTTTTCAACAACGTCCCTAATTAAAATCTTAACGAGAGGTGGAATGAGAGAAGAAAGGAAGGGGAGGTAAAACTTCACTGTCGTTAAAAATGTCTACGCTTGTACTCTATGGAGGTTAAACTGTTAATAAGAAGCAAGTCCTCATGGTAAAATGTCACGTCACTTTATTTCTGCCAATTATTTCATCTTAGTATTATGACCGGAAAAATGCCACTTAGCTCCTAATGGTTATGACTACGACAATCGACTCTCAAGTGTAGACACATTTCTAGTGACAATAACTTTAGGTTAGTGAGTTTGGGTCATAAATATGAACGTATTTAATATGAATAGCCTACAGCTTGAAAATGTATTTATATGATTCTCTACTCTCAGGATTTATATTTATTGAACCGGTAGATTATTTTTGTTTAGAGCATCGTATATGAACCAATTCTCACATTTGCAAAAGACATTGCAAAAGTTTTTACTCTTGCCGGCAGAAACTTTGAGCTAGAAGTAAAAGAAGGAAAAAAAGAAGAAAGATAACTGTTGACAGTAACATATGTTAAGAAAAACTTTTCGCTATAATTTTCACATAACACATTATTTCCTTGTGGTGTAAAAGCGCAAAGACATATTTTAAGAAATTGTATTTGTACAAGCTACCCCTTTCAGCTTTCTCTTGTATAAAGGTTTTTACATGCATACTCGTTTCATTACTGACGTGTGCGCGTATGCTGCTTCTGCTTTCTTACCGTATCTAAACATACAATTACATGTATGGAACATACATATATTAACATGATAGTCATGCTTCTGCAACGAGAACGAAGAATAAATTATGTCACGTTGAGCAAGAAGCAATCACTCACCTTGCCCAGGGGAGAGTCTGAACCACGTCCAAGTTTCCTTAGAAGAACAGGTGGGATTGGTGCACTCCATTTTTTCAGCGTGGACGCAAAATCCGCCCGATGATTCTGATAAGAATCCCGTTGTTTTCTTCCTGGAGAATTCATCCTAAAATCTTGACTTGATCTGCAATTTTCATCAACAAATTATATTTTCAGCCAGTTGTGAATTTACAATACATCAATGTAGTAAATTTACTATTATTTACTATTATTTATATAATACAAGCTCGTGTAAAACTAATATTCAGTTCATACACATGAACATTTCGTAGTAAGAATAACATTCGCACAAAAAACATTCATTGATTTGTGGTTCGTTAAGGCAGATAAACGTTGCGCCCATACGCATTTGCATTAGTTACAGTAATGCTCGTTGTTTTACTATCACGATCAATGCAACACACATTACAGTTTACCTACGGCAGAATAAGAATCTCCAACCAGGAGAAACATACTTACTGTAGTAGACCGGGTAGATTCTACATGTACCAGTTATGTGTATTTAGCATATGTTTAGCCATATCTATCATCAACCTTATGAGTCTCCCGAGAATTGGAAATATGAACCCAAAGCAGCCTGCCTTTATTTATCCTCTCGCATAGGACACAACCATCAACATACACTCCAGTTCAGGATCAAGCTTTGGGTTAAAACAAGTCCTCCTTGTTTTTTAAAGGTTTCAATTTACCCTCCCTCATTCAACGCTTTCAACAGCAACGCTCTTCTTGTCAACTTGAGTACATCGGCTATGTTCCTCTGAAACGATTAAGCTACGATATCCGGGTATATAACCCTTTATTTACTGTAAAGATACATGTATGTATACTCAACTGAGTTCAACTACCAACAATAAGGATTTCTATGTATGTATGCTATGACTTGAACGTCAAATAATAATGAACTAAATTCTGCTAATACTACCTAAACGAGTAGAATTTAATGGGAATAAGAGCATAAAGTTGGTATATATCAGCGATAGTAATAATAATAATAGTAACCAAAAGGGTAACTTTTAACACTGAAGCTGTACAACTACCCCAAAAAGTCAAGTGTACATATAAAGCGAAGTGTCGTGGACCTAACTGAGCCTTTCACGCTCTTCTTTTATATAATGAGTTTAACTTGTAGAACAGGAATAGGTAATGTATCTATACATATAAGATTTTCGCACTCTTGTGGTTTCACATACACACCACATTGACAGAGTCACGGCAAGTGATGACAAGTTAACATTTGAAACTTCTTCCTTGCTCTGAGACGATCCCTTACAAAGCTGTGCATTGTAAAGTACATCGCCCTTATAAAAATACAAGCTGCCAACACATCGAGGGCTTGATGCTAATGGGATAAGGGAGGATTTTCCTCCGAACTAAAGGCTTGCGGTTAAAATTTATGTGTTGTTTTTACTCTCTCCCTATAAATATTAGTGTTTATCTTTCAAAGCTTTGCATTCATTAGTTTATGACAACGGCAGTTACTTTACGTGTGTAGTTCTGCAAAGTTATGATTCCCAGTGACATTAACTTTTTGTACACACATTTCAGTTACAACTCTATTTACCCAAAAATACGCTTTTTAGACTAAAATTCTTATCTCCCTATGAATATTTTAACAGTTTTGTAAAACTAATTGATTCATGTTGTTGTTTTATCAGATATTTGTATCGAGCAAGTCAAGCAGCTGCAATAAATAATGAAGCACTGATAAAATGTCCTTCACATTATTAGAAAATATGAAAAAGCTTACATATGTGTGAAGACTTCTCATTTGCATATATTCGTGGCTTTATATCTATATGTCTATCAATGCTTTCAGTTTCTTCATCATGAATAAAGCAGATCTTGTATTCCGGTAAATCCAAACAAATATATGCTCATCCATAGACAGATGATGTTTTTGATGATGATGACGGCGACGAGAATTTGGAGAAGAAAAGAGTTAGTGTGTGTTCCATAGTAGAAATATTTTTATTGCTAGAAGCGTGCTCACACAAGAGTAGAGATGGAAGACTAGAGAAAGGCTAAATCCATATAAAGAGCAGTGTCTCGCGTGCCAATTAAAATTTCACGCTTCATAAACTGACTGAATGTGTAACAATAGGAGACAGAGACAGACAGAGAGCGTCACTAAGAGAAATGTTCAAGTAGTAAAGCTACTTTACCCGTTTAAGTGCCTAGCACGCACAAAAACTCTATATGTCAATACGTAGTAAAAAGTCAATAAAAGTTTCTCTTAATGTTGTATACTATACTAGTACTATAGCTGCTACGTTGATACTTATGTATACGCAATTAAGTTATGTTTACGTTAGACACGTCTTGCGAAATGAGCAATAATAACAATTATAATAGAACGGCGGCATTATTTCTCGCCTTTTTTCTATTCTCATTATATTGTTTATTTTTTAATCCTATCTAAACTATTTCAATTGTAATGATCGGAATATACCTAACGAAGCATCAATACGTGACTTAAAGTTCACTATCACAGAATATTCTTATATTTGTTGTATAGTTTTGTCAACTTGACATTGGTTAAGAACGAACGGCACCGTGTTACAATTTTATGCATCGATATCGTAATCAAACGAATTTCCAGGAATCAAAAATTGCTTTACAGAGAGCAGCGATTATAATATAAATAGTCATTTAACTTACTTCCAAAGATAAAAAATTAGGGTGAACAGCTTGTGGTCAATCCACTCGGTAGCATTGCCTAACTTCCCGCTTCTCTATAATTCCACAAAATCCTACAGCCTATTTGTATACTTCTTGACCGCTGCGGCTCTTATCTATTTATTGTCCCCACCATCCATGGACAAATGCAATTGGTATTCAACTACAAATGGCAAGGAAAAACAACTAAATCCTAATCAGATATTTGCAATGATGCACACTGCATTTCTATCTCCTACGTCGTTCACAGCCAGCATTTGAAATGCAGCGGAGATCTGAAATGGTACCTCAACCCCATACGCATCCACATTAACAATGAAAGACCTGCATTGAAGGAATAAAAACTATGAAGGTACATTTATTTATAATAAAATCTCTCTCGTTCTCTTATTCTGCCTGTCCTCGATGTTGGATAAGGTCGTTGAAGCTGGGTGAAGATACAAAAGCGTCGGATTCGTTACAGCGATGACACCCCCTGGGCACACCGAAAGATAAATATCAACCGGGATTTACAACAAAGCTCTTTGAATTTCCAGCGTGAGGAGAAAATAGCTTTTTCAGTCGCTTCCCAACCAACTTATGTAAATGTAAATGTGCATCATTGTATGCACTTCTTTTTATACTTTAGCAACCCCATTTACCTATATCTCCTTCATGCCGTGCTCTTTTGTGTCTTACCAAGCTATACCAATGTTACGGGCTTGAAAGCTACCCAAAACACAAAACAAGGAAAAGAACTGCATACATATTTATATTCGAAATGTTCACAGCACAACATCCTTTCATCCATACAGCTATAATGTATTTATACAATGCAAGTTTGAAAATAACATGGAGAAAAAGAGAGGAAAAAGACGAAGAGTGCAACTGAAATTCTAATCGATTCAAACATACAGAGCCACTGTACACTATCTTACAACGTTAGGTTCTATAATGTTGTTTTTATTTATCCACACGGATTTCTTCTAAATCTCCATATAAAATAGCTTCAGGTTATTTTAAATTTGGTTTCCGTTCCTTGGCTTTTCCATTTACTACCTACTCTCGGCTACATCTTAATTTTTTCCCTTCCAAATAAAGTAATGCGTGTGTTCATGAACATTATGCTATTGTAATTTCATTCTAGCTTGAACTTGCCTAACTTGAGAATAATAGATTCTAATTCAGTTCAGCTTGAAATGTATACTTAGGCACCCCAGTATAACAAAACATCGAACGTTCACGTCTCGGGAAACCGTTCCCAAACTAAAGGTCGCGGAATTCTGCCAAAGCCAATGAATGAAAGAGAGTTTTTAGTCATTCGATCCCAATAAGCCCCGAACGAATTGAGAACACAGAAATGCCGCAAGTCTAAGTTGAATGAACGTCCAACCGAGGAAACGACTTTACAAGGGAAATTTCGGTTAAAAAGAAAAAGCCAGAGCGGAAATAATAAAAGAGCATTGTTCGATTGCTATTTTGCGGGATTCCCATAGAAATAGAAAGCCATAAAGGAGTAGGAATTTCAACATTGAAAATCCAATGAAATTCTTGCCACAACAGAGAGGATAAAACTACTCTCTAGCCGCTCCTATATGGTTCTTCCACTGACTTCATAAACCTTCTCGACAGCAATTAAAGTCACCACATTTTTATTCCTCTAATATATCTGCCTTTGCCGTCATGAACACGTTCCCGCGTATCTTACACAACATTATATAGACAGCGTTTTTCAAAACGATCGGGTCGTGAGACATACAGTTATGTGTAACATACTATAAGTGCTCATATGTACATACTCTACATTAGTAGTTAAACTACCTCGAGGAACATCATTAAAAGTCATCTCCGAATGCTTACAACTACCATTAAATGTCACTATAATGACAGTACACAGTGAGGTTATAATGAGGAAGAATGCGCATTAAGAGGATCTCCTAATTTTCCACCAGCTGATTACCTCACCGAACCAAGTCTACACAATCACCTTCGTTTATATGGCAAAGATATTAAATATACCACAGCAGTGTTGACAAGCAATGTAATGGCATAAGTATCTAGCTTTAGTCGGGGTTGAGGAGAAAGCCATAATGAACCAAAATAACAATGTATCACCAATGAGGCCATAAAATCTGTGTATTCATATATGAAATTCTACAAAAAGGAATCCACAATATATATTTTGGTACTATAAGTCTTTTACACGCCCTTCCTTTATACTTCTTCATGAGTATACATATACTCATACAAGAATCACATGAATGAGAAGCCAATGTTCATGTCTTACTTCAACAATGTTGTCCGCATGGAAAATTATAGCTAATCGATTCGTGCAATCATCCCATGGCCTACATAAATGGCATCAGGAGCTTCTCCTCCAGGGACATTATGGCCACTGATTTTAAAAGCCACATCGGTATAGATGCGTAATTATGTTTAAAATAGGGTTTTATGCATCGCATAGTAGGTCTATATTGATTGTGCACACATGATGAACACTGAGTCCAATAGAACAGCAACCCACCCGCTAGTAAGTAGACTCACTACTTTCACGGTATTCAAGTTAAGTAGCAATATACCGCAGAGCCTGAAAGCATCTCTGATCATGATAACCTAATAGTTGCAAACAGAGGCATTCGCATACGTATAGGTATAATTAAAGTGTATACTTATGCGAATCTAAAGAATCTATATGGGTGTGGAGCGAATCCAAAGAAACCCACAAGAAAAGCCGTCGCTTTCATCTTGAAAACCCATTTCCCCGTCTACATACTCAAATCAGGATGACAATGTTCAGTCGTCAGAGGAAACTCAATACAAGCTACATAAGTCCTTATATACTGTAACAACATTGTACTCACAAAATCCAGTGGAACTAAATAAGATATCTAATGCTATGTAAAAAGCAGCCTGAAGCTCCTTGAGTATAGAAATGACGACGTACTTGCAGTACGTATTGGGAATCTTCTTCTCAAGCGGATTTTTCTACAAGGCAAGGTCCTTATTAGACCTTTTTCTTATTATTAGCCTTCCGCCTGTATAAACTTGAAAAAGGTAATATTCTGTTCTAAACTATAAACACACAAGTATACTCTGTCGCATAAAGCTAAGTCGAGTGCAATGAAAGTGAACGAGAATGCGTAAGTGTTCTCATCGGCATTGGCAATGAATGGCCCCGTGTGTCGTCTCAGAAAATATCTACTGCACAAGAATGTGTACACAGTGTAAACCTTATCAATGTCTTCTTGTCTTCACAATTTAATCCAGTTTCTGTGGTTTTTCTCTATCTACACTCTATCCCGCATGCCGGAACTAGTGAGCTTCTCGCCAACATACGGGGCTCCATATATAAGTATAGATATAGTGCAGGTCGGTACAGAAACATGTATAGACTATGGATATGCTTATACATTGAAAAACCCTCTCTCATCGTCTGCTCCCAGTCAAGAGAAAAGGACTACAGAGAGCGACGAACATTTAAGGAGAGGAACGACGCGAAAAGTGTTTTTCCTTCCATAGTGAAGCGTAGCAGATGAAAGATAGAGAAACATCAAAATCCCATTTATAAAATTGGCTAAAAGGCATTTTTATCCATATGGATCAAAAAATATTCCAACGTGTTGGCAAAATCCAGGAGGCAGCTCCACTCTCCATTCCCATGTATTTTCTCCAGCCTGGCTCAATGAATCCTGACATGCAATCACCCAACTTTAGGTTTCCTTCCATAAGTTTCCACACAACACAGCCTGGAGATGCGAATCTTCTGTATTGCAACGAAATACATACATACAGCAACTCGTCATTTACATGATATTGTAAAGGTTCAGGAACTATCAATAAACTAAGGTCACTTTGACAATACAATACCGGTTGTTTAATGTCATCATTATAGTTTAAATTAGCTCTTTACTGTAATGTTGGCAAGGAAGCATACTCAAAACCTAAAATCAGCATTCAACTGCACTAGAATCTCTTTAGCCATGAAGGTTTTTATTGTTGCGTATTTATGATTCTTTAGCCATTTCATTGAAATTTATGTAGGGTAAACAGTAAATTCATATTCAAAGGAGATTACCTTGCTTGCAGAAAGTCCAAAACAAAATAGCGCACGTACCCACCATAATATGGCCTAGCCTTGTAATAACAGAAAGGAAGAATCTTCAAAATGCTCTAGAAGGCCTATCTCCACTGAAATTGTTATAAGCTCGTTATTTACCGGAATTTCGCCGTACCAAAGGAATTTTAGTACTGAAGTCCGGAGAAATTTGCATTCGTTCAAAAATTTCGTCTCTGAACTGGACTCTGCGGGTTGTGGAACAACTTGCTGTTTAGAAATTTACGATGTCTCTTTAGCGCTCTACGCTTGCATGAAATGAGAAGTACATACATAAGTTCACAGAATATTGCTAAAAGTATGTACGTACGAGTAGGACAACCAAGCCAATATTCATGGAGTGGGTGAAACACATCCCATGAAATCCACATGCTTGCGTGTACATATTTACATCCTATGTATGCTATGAGTAAATACAGCTAGCTATCATCGCGAACCTGTTGTGTGTGCGTTCAGTTTAAACACAAGTACTTGGAAATTTTATAGCCCGCTCAGAATCTCCAGTCTTTATACTTCATTCCTTGCGAAAAGCGTTTATTTATGAGTCACATCTTACTTACGTGCTTATTTCCCATCCACGGTTTCATTGTGCATCATGGAAGCTGAATTGAAAATACGGACGCGGCCAGTGTGTGAAGACTGCTTTGTCCTGATAATACAATGCGATAAGGTAGGAGAATCTACTCATATGACCCTGTCTATACACCCAATGCTAAAAAAAGAAATGATGAAAGAAATTTACGAGTTATCATAAAACCTCCGTGATATGTGTGTATGTATGTACGGGAAAAAGCGTGAAGGGAATGTCAAACCTGAAGCAACATCCACTTCAATTAACCTTAACATGTTGGTAAAATTCTTAATAGATTCAGAATTAATCAACCACGTTGAGCCACGTCAAGTAAGAAGTGATTTTATAATTGAATCTTAAAAGAAAAGCTCCCAGGTTACAACACAGCCTTGAGGTTAGATTAAAATGTGGGAATAACGAAAGGGTATACAATAAATCCAAATATTTTCATCATTATCTCTGAGTGAGCGTTTCTTGGGAATTTTACAAACATTGTGTATACTACGGTGGTCTGGACTTTTATCTCGATGGTGGTGAAGTGAGAGGAAAAGGAAAGGCGAGATATAAACTATACCCCCTGACAAGAGAGGAAAGTTAGGAAGGAGGCAAAAAGGCATCGGTGCCATAGTAATGTTTTAATCTCATCATGATAAATTTTGCTTTGGGTTAAAATAGCCTTATTTATCTTAGGCTGAGAGATCCCAATTAAATTAATCCGGCCATAAAGCCACCCCGCAAGGAAAAAACCCTGGGAATGAAATGGTACGTTGGCATTAAATCCACCCAGGAGTTCCTAAGTCTCCGGGTCTTACATTTACAGATAAATACATAGATGATGACGATGATCGAGTCGTCACTGCTCTTCTCTTCAGCCTTTCTTCTATGTAAAAGCAGCATACTATGTAAACTGCCAAAGAGAATTCTAGTATGTATTCCATGCAGTTTGGTGTGCATTAGCGGACATTCTCGTTTAATGTATGTACTTATGTTATCGAGCATTCCAGTTTAGTGTGTATTAGCGAGCATTCAGGTTTAGTATGTGCATTAGCAAGTCTCTCAGTTTAGCGTGTATTAGCGACTATCCTAGTTCAGTATGTACATTCTCCGACTCTACCGCAGATCCCTCTTCTTTGCTCTTCTAATCATTCTTACCGCTTTAGTATAAGCACAAAACTTCCTTAAACCCTGTTTTACGTCCGAAAATGTACACAAATAGCCGTTAGTTAGTATCAAATTCTCTGTATTGTTTTCTTACGAGTGCTACAGGAAGGATGACTTATAGTTGAGGTACAACTATAAATACATATATGTAACTATAGGTGAATGTTCATGTAATTAAATCAACGTGTGTATGTAATTAACTTACGAAAAACAAGTAGCAATAGAATTCAAAATTCGGACATCCCGTCCACTAGGATCGTCAGCATGATCCTCATTGTATTCTCATCCAGCGTAATGTTGTAAAGAGTTAACATTATTTGTAACTGTACTAGAGTCTCAGAGTCAATATGATTAGTATCCACTGGACAAGGGAAGTTCCTTACACTATCATTCACATTTAGACCTCGGGGGAATAAGGGCTCATTTTTAAATGCACAAGTCCTTAAGGGTTCCACTTGGATGCCCAAAAAGTTTTTCACGGCAAAGTATTAAGTGCCTATAATGATTAAAGTTGCGCAAGGACTGCAGTTGAAATACCTGAAGTTCGGAAGAAACTACTAATTGGAAATTGTTGCTGTAACTTTGAAAAGTTTGCTTTGATTCCCAGATATTAACAGAAACAGCAGGTTTGTAGATATAGTGAGTAGTGGTAGTAGTAACGAGGTTGCCAAAAACAAAAACAACACTCTTTAAAATAATTACTTTGGTACTTTTTAAGTAAGTATATAAAACAGAATAGGATCGTAAAATACTGAGATTCTACTCATATACTCTTTGTGACGTGACAGCCTTGCGGAACTACAGACAGTGTGAGGGTTTTTATCCGCAAACTTATGGCACAGTCTGCAACACAATCCAGTCACTAGAAACAGTAGCTTGATACAATAGTTTAAAGGCCTGAGACACTTTCCCCTCTATAAATTTATGGTAGTATTAGCTTTGATACTTCTGACAAGATTTTACATGAGGAGTACAGTGGTAAGAATTGAAGGAAATAGTTTAAAACTCGGAATTAAGTGCAGAAACTTCAGTGTAACATGGAGCGTTTACAAGACTCCGACACGTTGGTCCACAGTCGTAAATAGTTTTACAACTTTCACCACTTTGCAAATTAAATGTTGTTTCCTCGTATTTGTTCTACAGCGTGCAAGTGTATCGTGCAAAGTACACTCAGACCGGTTTTTTAAACAAACGTTCACACTTCAACTGGCTTGTAAACCAACTCAATCTGTCTATGCACAACCGAGTCAGCTTACACCGATCTTGATCTTTATAATTCAACTTCAAGTATTTCGTCTTCATAAGGATTACATCGTCTAAGCCGAAATTTGACAATGAGATTAACAACGCTTGCTTGACACAGAAAGAGTTGAAGTCACATATGCGGATTTACGGAATCCGATTTCTAAGTGAATTTGAAGCAACCGTTTGAAGTGTGTGCTATCAGTTTGAATTATTTAATTCTTTACAAATTGTTTTAACACTGAAAATCTCAACGACCTTACAACAATGAACAGCCCTACATTTTAAATTACACGATACACTGAAGTACGAATATACAAGGGGAAAGATTTATTAAATAAAAGTGATTAGCAGAATCACAAAGCTAATGCACTAGGCTCAGAGTATGAGAATGCAGTTTTAGGAATTATGTGAAGAAAATTGAGAGTAATTCAGAATTTATAGAAGGAGCACATTTGTGCTCGTCGGCAGAATGGAAGAAGAGACGAGGGTGCAGGAGGCTTATGTGTTGGCATTTGACTAACTTCCTCACTCTTCCTCCTCTCCTGTACAAATATATACGCACCAAGTCAGTTGACAGTTCGTGAGTTGCGAGTGCGACGTGATTGAGACGAAGGATTTGTCCCGACAATTTTCACACTGACGACTCACCGGTCCTTTTACGCTCAGAAAAGACGGGAGAAATCTCAAGTTCGCAGCCCGCTACCACCAAGCAAGCGCATGGCTTTACGAGCAGGCAAATGTTCCACACGCACTTATGCTCTTCCACAAACTCTGGACCATGTGCTAGCTTTGGCATGCCGAGGCCATACACATCTATTAGCCATATGATCCTATTTAAGGTACACAACTTGCTCTGCAAATTATTTAATGAGAATTGTCGTCGAAGATTTATTTTCCTTCAAATCAAACAAATTTAAAGCATGCAAAACTCGTAAAAAATTAAAATAAAAATTTCGGCATTTGTTATGTAGTTACTATTTTCTGTCAACACGTTAATCCAAGTATCATGCCAAACCCAAACCATAAGCCTCTTAAACCTATGAAGCAAAACTTATTCGCTATTTAGACCCGGTTGTTCAAGAGTTCAATCGAAGTTGTGCATTCGCTAAGTTTGAGGATCAAACGAAGCTATGAAAATCTGAGTAGTTGGACTCCAGCTCACTTTAATATTCTCTGCCTCCTCGTTACTTAAAACTTGAAGAAGTCCCATAAAACATTTGGATTTTCCATTGGCTGAATGCTAATGAGAATGGTATTAGTTATATGTTATTATGCACAAATACAGGTATTGGTGATTAACATATACATACATATTTTAGGCAGTAATGTCGTGTTAGTGTTGTTGTCGCCTGCTGCTGGGAGTGTTCCGTATGCCTCTAAACCATACATGTGGGTTCAATAAATGTATGCATTTCACTCTCCCGAGAAACTCGAATTTAAGGTAAACTCCTCCAGATATCTTTAATACTTTACAGAACTATGTTTATTCCAAAACTATACTGAGCGAGCACTCTATATTCTATAAATTAAATAAAGAGGCAAGTCTGTAAAATCAGAGCGCGGAGAAAATGGTCATAAAGCTGAGGATAATGAGAATAGGTGTAATCCATGGAGCGCACATAGCCAAATGTTTGTCTTCCGGTGGCCTATTATTTAAAGGAGAATAGTAAAAGTACTGCAATGCTTGAATCAGATTTTGCCATAGATACCACATGCTTGTGAGTATAAGTGCAAGAGTAGGTTTGTATAAGTACCATCGGAGGGTAAGTATAATATAACTTTTGGTAATGAGAAGCATACATAGTCTAGGGTAGGATATAGCAGTCGACTCCAGGGTTTCTTCCATAATTTATGTGGCAGCGAATATTTTGCAAATAATAGCAGTACTACACTAACTTTACATTTCCATGGCTTGCTTTTTCATTACTGAAAACACACACTGGCAAAAGCTGGAGCATATGACTACTATACTTCATTCTGGTAACACACATGCGGTTGTAATAATAATTATAATTGTCTCTTCTCTCCTGTGTACTACGGCAATGATCCTGCTCGAGTAGATATTACAAAGACGTGTAGTCTACTAGTAGTTTGCAGAGCACTCACTGCGACAACCGCAGTATTTTACCTACAAATTAAAATCACCACAAACAAGCCACCAGCATAGTAATGCCGGAAAACAACAACCATGACATTTATTTTCCACTTTAAGTAGACGTGAAAGTAGACACACACGCGGGAACAGCCATTAACGTTGGGTAAAGATGATTGCGACCGTTTTTGTTTTCTTTTTGGTTTTTGCAAAACACAATCTGTATTTCGCCACAGCAACAACTAATATAAACAATAGCTTCCCTTCGTTGTGCCTTGGCTAATACAATATATATGAATGTGTGTGCCATATAAAAAGCGTCATTTACTATTTTCAGCCATGAAATCACTGAACCAATTCCAAGTAACTACGTCGCTTCTGTGTAAGATAAGGACATAAGAAGTAATAGGAAAAGCCCATGGAATCACTCTGTGTGCAGTTGTACAGCATGTTAAATCCGGAGGACGACACTGTAAATGCAAGAGCGGTCCACATTACATATACCTACTACGGATATTACATAAAAATCCAGGATGCGGAGCAATTCATAAAATATGTGTGGCACATCCCTCGTCAATAAACGTAATGGTAGACTACGCCAAAGTGATT
The DNA here is from genome assembly GCA_034696945.1 of Lipothrix lubbocki. Lineage (NCBI taxonomy): Eukaryota > Metazoa > Arthropoda > Collembola > Symphypleona > Sminthuridae > Lipothrix > Lipothrix lubbocki. Next base: position 46,730 of record JAQGAK010000078.1, on the reverse strand, counting down.
ACTACTTTTACTTCTTCGGGCGCCAAATGGAACAGAAAGCGAGAAGACCAAGAATAAAAGGAAGAGGAACCAAGACAATGCATTAAATAGTTAGAGAAAAAGGAAAAGGCAATATAAGAGCCGACGCACAGCTGAGCCTACATCATGTCCTCTGCTACCAGATTTCCCTTTTAATGTACCGATATATGGCAAACAATAATAAGTGAATTTTCAAAGCTGTATCATAACACTCATCCGTGAATCCCATTGAATAGTTCTTCCCTTCTCAATCCCTTTCTTTCTTAATTCCTTTTTTGTTATATGTAGAAATGTGCAAACTTTAAAATTCCAATCTGTAAGCAAAATTGTGTACGTGTGCAAGAATGTTTCCAGTCGTATAACTGGAGCTATAATAATAGTCCCCACATGGATGCACATACCTAACAAACTCACCCCTGAGTTTCTTATGAACTTCCATAAACTTTTTGCAAGTAATGAAATAACGAATTCGCAGCCTTTGCTCAGGTACTTATTGCAAAACTTGCACTTCGGATATTAATTAGATTGCCTTTTCCCTTACTCTAAAGATCTGGGATATATCTACAAGTACTTTCTATTTGAAAATAAAGTTTTTCAAAATGTTTTGAAATAGTTTATTTAAACATCTGACACAACAACTACAGAACTGGAGGAAAGTGGACATTGAAGCTATTTTATCACGTTCCTTTGTATCTCGAAACTGCATTCGCCCAAGTGGCTTAATAAACTGGGCAAATGAAGGTCCGACAAAAGGAAAATGCCCACGAAATGATAACTCTTCTTCCGTGAGGAAAGAGATGGATAGCTAACTTCAGCATAAAACTCAAGTTACGTACATAATACAATACTCACGCCTAGGAAGCGTGGGCTGGAAAAGGCAGGGAATCGGAAATGCATACGATGCACGTGCATCCCGGCAACACGTCCAAAGCGGTTCCTACTTCCTCTCCCTTGTTCACTCAAGTTCAAAGTCAATTGGAGATATACATAGGCGGAACGGTGAAGACGGGCAGAAGAGCAAGAAACTCTGTAGGCATAGTCGAAGACGCTAGAAGCAACTTGCTTCATATTGTATTGTATGTCGTACAGCATTGCAGAGACCTCCGAGAAGGATTCATCAATAATACTGCTGGTGGCAAGAATGTTCCTCAATTCTCTTGTAGGTAGTCCCGCTACTGGCACTTCTATATGCCCCAACATTACTTGATGCTCAAGTTCTTATAATACTGTAATTCATATAAGACACAACGTACTCAGGAAACGGTTGTGCAACAAAATCGAAGGATTCTACCAGAGGATGCAACTGGACGTAGTTGCATAGAGCACATTGCACTTCCCAAATTTAACTCGTCTTCTTGCTCCAGTCGTGTGTTCCTTATCTATAATAGTATTTTTACAGAAAGAAGAAATGATGATGCCGAAGACGATGGAGCAGAGGACGAAAAAGAATCGAGCGAAGGACAGGAGCTACTTATTTGTGACATGCAAGCCTTGGCTGAGTCCCTCTTATGTATAAGGAACAACAGGGTTGTTCAATGGGGAAGAAGAGCGCATACATTCAGTAGTTTTTGATTGTCAGAACATAAAAATTCGTAGCACGTTGCTGGTGGGAGGTAATAAGACGGGATAACCCTTCAGTAGTCTTCAGCATCTTCGGCGTACAACGAACACACAACCAAGTATGTAATACAAAGTGCCATCACCATGCACGTACAAAGGAAGAGACTTGGAAAGTGATGGAGGAAGCTCTACATATAGAAATATACCAGTATGTGTACATTCTGCGTTCTAAATAAGTGCATTCAGTAGCTACAAACGTGAACCTATTGCCCATTTCGGTTTCCATATCCCATCCTTCATCTCACTTTGGTATATGGCGAACAATATATTTGAAATACATACATACATTATATAACTACAGCTCGTCTAACGTTCGAAAATGAAAGCTGCACTACCGCCGTGCATAAGATAGAAAGGCCGACGAACAAAAGAACGAGAGTAGACTAAGAAATTTTCTTGCGTCTTAAATTTTCTTTTTTTTCGCTCTTTCTCTCATCATTTCCTTATATGTACACATATATTGCTTTCACTTTGGTCTCTACATCTCTACTGACAGTAGTTACATGGATATCGATCATTCACCGCAGGTTGCATACATATTTTAGTTATATTGAGCCACCCCCATAGGATGAGTCCGTTTCCGATTCCGACCCTTCCATTTATCAAATATGAGCAGAGAGACTTGGACGCCTTGTTAAATGTTAAGAGTATCAATTAATTCCGATAATAAAAACCGGTCTGCAGTTGTGGCAATTAGAACAAGATGACTATAAATTTTCCCAAGAAGGAGGAGATTCAATTAGTTTATGGTACTAAGGTTGGTGAGTAACAGTTACAAAAATACGTGTACACAATGGTAATACTTATAAGGACATTTGACAGACAGAATATAAGCTTATTAGGAGACCTGGGAAATCTCCAGTGAACACTTTGTATCCACGTATCGTCCAAGCAATGACCACAAAAGTTTGCCACGCTCCACGAAATGGCGCGTACATATGTATAGGAGGATGCGATGTGATTCAACGGAGCAGTCCAGGGGTACATATATTGAGGGGGGAAATATTTATCTCCTTCATCACAACTAAATACTTGTGGCCTGGTGATAACTGTTATGTTTATCGCCACTCCATCGTCCCGTGCATTTACCCAGCGTTACACTTCGAGTGCACTGTAAGTTTATACAGCAGCTGTAAGGAAAATGGGGCAATCAGAAACAAAACGGCTATCACTAGTTAGTTTTTTAATCCAAATGTAGGCATTATAATGTTGTGTGTCAAACCATGTTCATTATAATGTAATAAACATTTAATATCCAATTAATTGAACCTTAATTAACGCCATACTTAATAAAATCATCTTATAAATGTACATACTTATGTCGGATCACTTATTGCTACTGCTACTGTCGTTGGTCAAGAGTGTCAACACAATCCTTGTATCTTCAAATATTCATAATTAAATAGAAATACCCAGTAAAACAGTAAAAATAACTGTATAACGTTAATATTAACACCTTTAGTACCAATAAATGCTTTGTAGAATGAATAGACCAATAGCGTCATACTATGAATAGGTAACTACAGTTAAAGAGATACTATAGTAAAACAAATATGTAGTTGATCAATTTTAACACCATTGATCTTAATGCAAGCTCCACCATTGGGTAATAATAATTGTTATAAAGACGACGTTCACTGTCGCAATTTTTCTCTATAAATAGTTGTAGATTGAAAATCCACTGGGTAGTCCTGCCAGCACAGTCGAATGAAAGCCACAATTCCCGGACGTTAACGACCCAGTCTCTGGTCATAGAGTTCCACATTATTGTCATCACAAAGATAACATCTAGTGCTTGCCACTGTTTCCAAACAGTCCATAAGTTAAAGACAGAACAGAAGCCAAACTAAATCACTATAACGTTGGAAGTGGTGGAAAGCTGTTATTCCTCCATGCTTGATTTTAACGAACGTATCTCGTCTATATTAGTTTTTCCAGAGTATGGGGGATATAGCATTCAAGCTGCATAGATGTATGTTTATATCTATCTAAACTATATACAGAGCGCTGTGGATTGAAACTGATGGACCGCATGTGTAAAGTATTGGCAGATAAAAATGTATGTATATACAATGGAAGGAACGCAAGGAGCGAGCGACCCAGAAGAGTCTCTTCCAGGCTTTGAGGCATACTAATGGCCATTTTCTTTCAATCCCACTCATCTCTTATTTTTACTCCCCTGATAATTACACTGATGATATTGGCCACATGCCAGTTCCACTCTCGCACCAAGCACAATCTGCTTATCTAATTAACTATCGCCTCCTTTGCCATTCCACGTAAACGGTATGAGATGTTATTGTGCAAGATTATTGTTTGTCACTCAACAAACACTCGGTTTTGAATTTTTGCAAACTCGATTTGCATTGCAAATGACATGACATCATATTGCACGTGACAGAATCATTAACCTGATGTGAGTGCACTTACATGTGTGCAGGCATGCTGTGGATGATAACAACCGTTTTTGTAATACAATTACACACACATCATATACTTGCATGGTATTTTATATAGAGGGATGCTCTTGAATAATATCAGCCTCAACATGTATATACTAATCTCCGGGCCTATACGACCAAGTACAAGTACTGTCTTGGATGGTTAATAAGAAGACACCATACACAAGTGTCAGTCAAGAAACTCTCCAAGTTTTGATGTACATTGAGGGTCTGTGAGCTTACAAGAAGGGTCGAATACTCTGGAGATTTGAGGGTATGTGTTGCACGATGTGTAGATTTTTCTCTTTGCGGGTGAATTAATCGTTGTAATACACCAAAGGGTAAGGGGGATGAATTTGGTGGAAATAAGCCTCTTGTAGTTACATCCCAAGAGCGTATAAGTATACCTAAAACTTCATACATTGTCTTAGTACACAAACATACATATCTACATAAGTTACCAGTACATGCTTACTACATGGTAATACTTGAACACATACTGTTGTACACTTTGCTAGTTCGACAGCATTGTAATACTTACAGTGGTGGTTGCTTTCACTAAAATACTTCCTGATTTCTCAGGATACCAGATATCTCCACCCTCGTGATATGCTTAAGAATGTTTGCAACTTTACGGAAAGTCGAAACGAAGAAGAATAAGCAAAAGCGACCGCTATGACAACAAGAATTCGGCAGGAGAAAAAACTCTACCCCAAACAATCCTATGGGGTATACACATATGTAACCATCTAGACCTTAAGTTTGTCATGTAGTTGTATATCGCCAAGATAGAAATAGATCTTTGATGTACATCTGTAATAGGATATTCTAAAAGACGATACCAGCTATGGTTAGTACAATAATTAGTATCTATACTATGTATATAATATACCTGTAGCCTATAGGTATATTTAAAACAGCCTCCATTTTATACTCTAACAGCAAAATTGACTACCGTAAACAATGAAATTTTGTAGTGTTTAGGTAATTATTTGAACAAATTTAGGTGTACAATGTTGTACTAATTTCTCTAAATTTAATTACTAGTAAGCGAATCAATATAACAAAAATATTAATCTTCAAAAACCAACGCAGTTAATGAAAACGATATCGGAATGCAAATTAAAGCGTTGATGACTTCTCTCTATACAAATTAATTAAGAATTTTCCTTTTAAATCGCCCCACGCACAGAAACGTTTCTAGGTAGAGTATCATACCCAACACATTGAAGCGTGTGAGGACTTCTATTGCGGACGGAAGACTACGGCAATGGGGTGGAAATGTGGGCAGCCGAATTTTAAACGAAATTATGGAAATGAAACGTATCAAAATTCTAATACATAGGGAGTGAGGCATAGAGAGGGAAGGGTAGAATATGAACTTAGGGTAAGCTTGGAAGTGGAATAATATTCAAACAACTAGATATACATATTATTATTTATAATATAATCATGCACGAGGAGAGAAAGTCACTCAATAATACTAAACCGTTGTTGACAACTTTTAACACTGAATTTATGCATGATTCTACATAAGTATACAGAAATACATATACACACCAGTTTATCAAGCCAAAAGCTTGGAGAAACGGAGGCTCAATGCAAGGCAAAGCAGTCATCTTTCCAGCACAATTACCTTATTATCAAGGTTGCTTTCGTTGGAAAGTGGTGTCAATAAAGTCTTGCTCTCTATACGCTAGTCGTGCTGGGATTTAAGGTGGAAAAGTTTGTCCCCGCATCATTAAGCTATTACTTTAATGACATCATCTCTTCATATGCATATAACTTTTACTTTTCTTGTACGATAAAATCAACGTAAAACAATCCACATCAGAACTTATGCTCCATGGCTGTATAAGTTTTGGTGTACACTCCTCATTTGCATTTCTGCAGTTTATTCTAGCCCTCAAGGTGAAACGTAAGAAGTAACTAAAATAGGGAAGTATAAGTATCATTGAAGGAGTTGAAAGAATTAAGTTTTGCCAGGGAAATGACTATTCTTTGAAACAAACAGTACAGAATTTTAGTTTCTTCAGGGGTTAAAAGTTTGAGATATAGCTATATTTTAAATATCACTTAAATATAAATACTTTAAGTATCTACATATAATACATTTAGTGAAGTAAGATAAATAAACTTCAAAAATAATAAATATTTTATGAACGGTTTAAAAGCTACAAAACACTATAGCTAAAGGACACTCTTTATTAATGGTTACTTGTACTTATATCTAGAAGTTGATTTTCAGAAGCGAAGGGTGCAGAGCAGTAGAGCAAAGCAATTTGCACATAGTAGTGTATTTACCCCTCTCTCTCGTTCGGACATAAAATTCTGATGAGTAGAATCCCATGTTAAAAGAGTTATTGCAATCTTTTATAGTTTTCTCTATTACAGCCCAGCAGTTCTTAACAGAAGGAGAAGGGATGTGGAGAAGAAAAATGCGGAGCTTAGGTTTAATAGCTTCAGCAGAGAACAGTATACTCTCGGAGAGAAGTGTAATGACAGATGAGCGGAAGGGTAGTAATAGCGCGGGTGAGGACAGACCAAATATACAATGAAGACATAGCATATTATTCGAGACTGTGGAGCTTAAAGAGAAAGCAATATAGAAATAATACAAAGACATAGGGAAAACTATCCAGACTTGATCTCACAGTGGTGAAGTCTTCACTTATCCATATCACATTATTACAGTAATTGGATTCAGATTTTGACAATCGCTCCTTGCAAAAGTGTTCTCCGTAAGTGTGTGTACAAGGGTTGAAATTGAGGGGAAGGGAAAAAATTTAAGTGCAACTATATATACAACAGATAGATTCATAGATGGATAGACCGACTATCCAACAGCCGCTGCCATAGTGGCACTGTAGGTATAACTTTCCATATATTCCATGTGCATATGTGAATGACTGAAATACATCTAGATATACATATGCAACTACGAATGTAAGTATACAGATATAGCAACAGGGCGAACAGTTGAGCCCAAAAAATGCGAGAGTACAGCGATAATTTTCATGACATCTTCTCAAGTCCAAGACCGAGAGTCAAGGGAGGTTTTGTCTCCCTTCCACCGCTCTAACTCTCTCCTTTCTTTATAGCCTTACCTTCAAAACACTAACACTACTAGCTGAGCTTAATGTTTCACCCCAAACAGGTTTTACTATGCTTCACTATTGCTCTTATGTGCTTTCCCTCTAAATTGCAACCCTCTAGTTTTACTTTATGAAACCTAAGTTAGTAAACTGTATCTATATAACTGAATAACGGTAGCTGTATCCCTATAAGTGAATGTGCATGAAGTGACTTTTTACCATTTCTACTTTTACAGTCATCTTGGTTTTTGTCTCCTTTCATACTGCTTTCACTTTCTTTTCTCATATATTACGTAACACTTGAGTAAGCACCCTCTCGAACCAATGACGATGACTCCCCGACAACTCTTCTACATATGTTCACTCTTCTCTTCCTTTTACTTCTTCATGACGACAATCCTCATGAACTGTCCCAACTTCTCTAAAAATGTGGAAAGAGTGAGCCCCTAAGGATCCTTATGCACAGCCAATGGTATTTTGTAAATACGTACGATACTAGTTACTGTAAGGTCTTTCTTGGTAGCAAAATTTCTGAAATTCCATTAGAGGCTATCCGACTATGATTCCAAGCCGCAAAAATGACTTGGAGAAACATCCCACTTCTAATGTATTTATAGCTTTATCTAAGTATATAAATGCCTTCTAAGCTAATACGCTTTGAAACGTCCGATGGGGACTTTCGATGTATCTAGCAGTATGTACATACTTTCCCCCTTCCTAAAAGAATTCATTTCTTTCCGTTAACCAACTAATTATTAGAGATAGTTCTTCGCCTTCAAATTACTTTTTATACAAAGTCTCAACCGTATAGCTTTTACTAAATCGTATAACTTTTTTTACCTCAAATTATATCACTCTATTTTAGTTGAATTACAAATCAACCAAGTTAAGTCACTGGATTAACTTTGGAAAAAAGTTTATATTTCCTACTCTGCTGCTGTCATCTTGAGACAAAATGAGATTAAGAAAAAAAACGTGATTAACTTGTCATTTTGCGGAATCCGTTTTTCCATGTTAATTATATCGATAAGAAAATTATTTACAATGTCGAGGTATCTCTTATATACACGTGTATCAAGCACATAGGTTTACGTCTATACAGGTATGCATATACCAAATGTACATATCTAGAAAATGCGTAAAGTCCACAGCCAGGTTGAACGACAGTTAATTGAGAATTAGGAAGAGAGATGGTAAAGTGGAGGAGGAGATTTTATACTAATACTTGCTGGGGTTGTGTGGTGCGGAGCACACCGGAAGGAAAAAAATGAGGAAATTGGTAAACTTTGTGACGGCTTAAGTCAAGGAAAAGCTGGAGCTATTTCCAATTTCAATGTCACTGGACTTGGAATCGATATATGTAGACGTAAAGGTATTGCCGTCTTTGTGTGTGCAGTATACATTTTTCCTTTTTTTCTTCATACCTTTTTTCCTCACAGCAGTCTCACACGAATGAAGTAGCTAGTACGTGGGTTGAAACTGAAAGATGCTTCTGCTGGTAGTTGCACACTTGCAGCAACACAAAGTGCAGCGGACGAGTTGAGAGAACTCCAGTTTCATTTAGATGACATAACGGTACAGACGCATACAAATCTTACTCGGTATGTAGCTCCCACACACACACACTTATACTAGGTGCATATATGCCATATAAGGCTACATATGTACTACCATAAGTTCAAATTTCTATGTGTACCTACTGGGAAATTTGTATACCTGCATAAGCACGCAAATATACAAGTGTGCAAACGATAAGTATTGGAATTTGGTGCATGCACTTTTACGACTTCACATACACGACTAAAAAGCCCTCCGTGAAATTTTTTCTACTGCATTTTAGTCGCGTGTCACCATGTATAACATCATTTCTCACACATACATACATAAATTCAAAAAGCATCAATTTACTATTGTCAACTACCAACTCGAACTCCAGAATCACATGCAAGCGTTCGTATGTCGTTTAGAAGTGAAAGGCGGTGCATTCTGGAAATTTATGTGCTTAAACTTTACGGAACGAAGCAACCTTCATTCACATGTTGGAATTAGTAAAGACACAATGAATGTACGCATTTATGGAATATTAGATATAAATATTGGTATCTCGCACTCTGTATATCGACAACTTTGTACAAAGCAATATTTCACATGACTCAAACGGCAAAATTTTAAATGAAAGTCGGGAAAATGTGATGAGGTGCTGCATTTAAATTGCTCGCAATAGGTCCGATTTTCTCATCTCTCCCTATCAGTTTTCCGTCGTTGATAAGTTCAACATTTTGACATGCCAACATGTCTTGAGCGCATTGGTATATGTAAAATGGAAGAATAAGTGTCTATAGTCTTGTAGTCATAATTTGATATTGGAATGTCACTTTACAATATTTTTAAACACGAAGACTGATTATGAAAAGTTTTACAGTGCCCCGCGAGGATGCTGAACATCAAAAACATCCAGTAAAAGCAAGTGGTCCGTGAAGACGTTTTAGCCCCAAAAATAATAACACGGCTCAAATTATGACTAACTCTGTTCCCAAGGAAACTAAGCAAAGCCCAGAGGAGAGAAATGATGATACCTGGAATTGCCCGATATAAAAAGCATTCCTTCACAAAAGATTTTGTCCTAAAGGATATTGCATCTGTGGACTTAAGAACCCGATGGGGTTTCAGATTCGAAGAGACGGACCGACACCGCGTCCAAACTTAACTTACAAACACACTACTGGCTACGGAGCTATGTTCAAGAGCTCTGACATCGAGCCACAATCATAAAAAGGCAAGCTGATGGAATCAAGTTGGACATAAAATAAAGTCCCATATTGGACGGGAATAAATTTTATACTCTGAAACCATGAAACTATGACTCCATAAACCCCCTACTGATTTCTCCGTTCGGAGGAAACTTTCCTTTTGGTTTCTCTCTTACTCGCACTCTCTTACTCACAAATACTTACTATTACTTCCATGGAGTCTCTCTTTTCCGTCTCATAATCATGCTATAACTAGTAGCTATATATATATCTGCGGAAGAAGTTAAAAGGAAGGGAAAGGAAGGAGGTGAGGAACAACATGAGGAGAGGACGAAGGGATGAAAATAATCGAGAGAAGAAAAGAAACTGCCTATATATAGTTTTCATACCCTATTTTTCCCCGAGTTGCTTGGACAGTAATTACCTCAGCAGTTGAGTTGGTTCGAAAATGATTTATCCGACTCAATAAAGAGGGAAAAATTTAATGGAGTTTGTTCTATCTAATTGCTATCAATTTCCACCGTATGCAAGCAATAATTATTACGACTCCAATGGCAATATCCTTTTCATGCACGTTCAATTCTCGTACCTGCAAGTCTCATAGTAAGTATATCTTTCACAACATGTTTAATGCCAGTTTTTTCCCTTCTGTTACGTTTCCATAAGCAATACAAATAAAGCATCAACACAAAGTACTACTTATTGCAATTTAATACTTTAGGCTACTAACGAATGACTGCAGTTGCATTTTTCCTCTCCCAATAAGTGCTTCTGTCCGTGGAGCACACAGTCCTATAATTTGTTCCGTAAACAATCTGGCTATCGTCGGGCCATTTTCTGTCCATTAATAACCTCAATTTTCCCACGGACTATAACTGCATACATTTAGTGCACTTGATAACATAAGAGCATAGCAACGTATCATTTTCTGCTTCCGATTCCAGTCAGATTTCTCTTGACCAGCAGTTCCAAAAATATAAAATAATACAGTTACCCCTATGGATTAACAACTCCAGCGAACAGAATTAGGTAATAAATGCGGCCTCATTTTCATGTTTTCAAGCATATGTAAGCTATTTCTTCATACTATATACGTAGGTATGTAAATTGGAAAATGAAATTCGCATATCAAATTAAGGCTGATTTAACTAGAACAATAGCTACAATTAATGCAATGAACCTAATATTAACACGTTCGCTCTTCATAATGTACAGGTATGTGTATGATACAATACAATATACTTATATATACAACAGGGGTTCAGTGCTAAAGCAAAAACACATATGATGTACAAGAAATAATAAATTATTATTATGATAAACTTGTACATGTACCGGGTTAACTTACAGAGAATATTCAACAAGAGTTATTTCTCATGGGACTCTGACATGTGGTACCATAGGATTCCTCGCATGACGCTTCTCATTAAGGTGTTCGTATTTCCCTGCTCAACTCCTTGCTTATGGAATCATTGATAAAATAATGTGTGGTTCAAAATTACATATACTTGCACCGGTGTATATATGCATTAATGTTATAGATATGCGTGTAATTTGGAATGATCTCATGTAAGCAGAAGGAAACGCACTACGCACTGCATGAAGTAAATGACGAAGCACAGGCTTCAGCTTACTTACAAGCACATATATAAGTACTTATCGCTGATGATGTGCAAGACCTTACTTGATTAAGACGGACTGCAGGAAAGCACGAAACTCTTTTAGTTATGATTTGAATTGCACATACAATGACCCCAAGGTCCTAATGATAACACGGAGGAATTTCATCTATCTTCATGTGCCTATAGTGAATTCTTTCTCCTGTTGGTCGTTCCTATGAGTACCTACTACATAATATCAGCACCAATATCAACTATGCCAGTCACAATATATAGGATAGGATAACCGAGTTAAAAACCATGCTGAGGCTTAAAACAAAAAACATATACATAGGAAATAGAATTGAAACCTTGGCACAAAACAGTTTGGTAGAGGTTGGAATGGGCTTGAAAAGGAGAAGAAAGCATCTTGGCCACACAATAAGAATGTAATGGCAACAGTTAAATGTAAGTTTGAAGTTCCGTCAAACGCCCTTTGATGAGATAAGTGTTGAGAAATGGCTTTCAAACACGCGGCCAAAGGATTTATGTATGTACAAATACAAGAGTGAAAGTGTATATTGTGTGTAGCTCGGGACACCAATCTCTGCCTGAGAAAATCAAATTTTATGAAAATTTATATTATATTAAGAGTGAACCTACCGTATGTGTAATAATATCACGTATCTACTTATAAAAATAATGGTGGTAATACTGTGGGGAAGTCTCGGCATCGACTGCATAACAATTTCGTATTCAGATTTAGTGATATAGTAATCCTCAAGAAGAACGACATAATATGGAGCTCTGCTTATTTTTTAACCAAGAATATTACAATAGCAGGAAAGTGCAAATGAATTTACTTAAAAAATAAATAAACACGTAGGCAGACAACTTTTTGCACTGATTCTGAAATTGATTATAATATCCCGCATAGTTAACATGAATTATGTCGTGTAGACATGCAATGCCGTCGAGTACAATCCCATTTACACGCTAGTGTAGGTGAGTTTTCTTTTATTTTTTGCCAAAAGAAAAATATCCAGAGTGACAGAGTGAATAAGAAATATGAATTGAATCTATTCCTGAAGTAAGTGCGTGTATATATATAGAACGAAAACTGACTCAAGACTCTTGTTCGGAAAGAAAAATAAATTGAACTATCGAGATGAAGACAGGTGAAGCTCTATCTTTGGACCATCCACGAATGAAGCTTCTACATGTGGGAGCCGGAGAACAAAATCAGGAGACAGATTTGCAACTCGCAAATCAATTCAGAACATGCATACCTAATATAAGAAAAGGCTTTAAAAACAGGCTGAGCTTAAACCTTTCTGCCACTTCCATAAATTACGTTCAAAAGGTTGAGAAAAAATTAGTCGAGTTAAAAGAAATTGACAAAAAATTATAAATTCATGTCACTAACCCATAATCGAAGTCGTAGACGGCTGCTTGGTGTAGGATTCTATCCAAGAAATCGTATTCCGTTGTGGCCATCGTCCTTGTCAAAGCTACAGCCGCTCGGCGTTGTCGGCGAAGATAAATGTCTGAGGCGAAGACGAAAGGCGTCGGAACTCTCTCCACCCCTGACGTGCTCTCCATCTAAATGAATCAAATGACAAGGACTTCATTAATGTTATGCGGATTAATTAAAAGCCGCTCCGTCATCCTTCAACTTTTTCAAAACTCTGTCTTTCATCTTCTTCTTCCTCCAACTCTTCCTAGCTGCACTAAACAATTAACAAGAGAGGAGGAAAGTTGAGTAAGGGCAGAGTTGTGTAAATAATTATGTTAGATGCACCCAAAACATGCGTACAGTGGTACATTCACTTACAACTGCAACAATTTAGACAATTGTACAACTACATGATTTCAAAATGAAGATGCATGTATGCAGTTTCTAGTAACATTTACATGCCCACACATTCCACATGTTGGAATAATGCAATAAGCGCGAGAAATCCAAAAGTGAAGTAGCCGTAGTAACAATAATACTTTTATACAATAGGATAGTGTGGCCGGTCTTGAGGGAGATGAGAAATAAAATAATCCTAGGCTCCATAACCCCCCGTAAATTTACATGACGAGGAATAAAATCTAACGGGTCCCTAATGAGTATTTTAAATCGAAATGGAATTCAATTCTATTTTTCCAAACTGAAGGACTGAGGGAACTTTTAAAGAGTCAAGGAATGGATTATTATATAGAGATGAAGAAGGAGAAACTGCAACTCTGGCTATAAGAATATGTATGTATTCAAGGTGCAATTTATTGTCAAAAAGGCATTTTTCTTGCCTTTAAAAAGCTCTCTGGCTCCCACACTCTCCGAGTGTCTATCATGTAGGTAAATGGCAGGCCCGAAAATAAAATCCTTTTTTCTTTTGTACTTGAATTGGCTATTGAGAGTCATTCTTTACTTATGTGTTATGGTTATGTTTGTTCCAGAGACGCATGGAGAAGCTATTGCTGCTACAAGCAATAACAACAGTGCGTGTAGCAAAAACCTTACAAATATATACACACAGGCATACATAATTACACAAAAGAAAATCCTACAACTTTATATGGAACTTCATTCTTCAGCCTCAGAATTGCATGGTAAGAGCTTATTTATTCGAATGGGTGTGTAAACCCATATCTACCAGTTGTACACGGCATGAACCCATATCCAATGGTAGTCTCTGCATGTACATATGGCAAATTCCAGTGATTCGAAGAGAGATACATATGTAAGTTGGGCAGGCAGTAGCAGCAGGACACGTATTACTTGGGAGAGCCGGGAAGAATTCAATGCTTCCGCATCCACATCCGCAATCCTTAGCAATAACAATAGTCAAATGTAGTAGGTAACTTATCCATTATATGGAAAGACACAAGTATGCACTCAGGGCAGCCAGAGGCGGTGGGCTTTATTTCATACGTAAGTAACTGCAAATATGGTCGAACAAGAATGGAGAGATTGGTAAACAAACACCTACGCAAAGGTAGCATGTGTTCCTGAACGTGCACGCGGTGTATAAATATAGCCAAAGCGAATACATAGAGACAAGCTAAAACTCTTGGGTATACAGTGTACTTATATAACCAAACTATTTAAGTGCATAGATCATGCTTTACAACATATATCACTACTGTTTAATTTTCCTACGCGATGTAGATGCAGTGTGCAGTACCCCACGGCATATGTAAAACACTCACAAGCTGTTAAAACTATACCGGCTTTGGCACCAGAAGAATGGAAAACCGAAAGCGGAAGAGAGGTCGTACATAGAATACAAGTGAAGTGTACACACGTTCATGGACCATGATTCCTTTTCTACTGCATTTCCATTCAACAGAGAACAATATATACTTGCCAGGGTATATAAAAGAAACTACCCAAATAGGAAAAAGTATCTGCAAAGCAATTCCTCCTAACAATATACATAATAGCATGACGAAGGTCGATCAGCTTGCAGTTCCATGATGTTGCTATCATTATCATTACATCCATGAGGTTCCTGCAGCAAAGGGAAAAAACGAATCGGTCCTTTCTTTATGCTTAAATATGCACGGACTTGGATATCCCCTTAGAATAAAAATAAAGGATAAGAAAGTGCACGTAACGAGAAGAAATAGAGCAAGGGATATGCAAGGCTAAGGAAAAACCGGGGAGAAGAAGCACAAGAAGGAAAAGAAAGGAGAATGAGGAGAGCGTTGCAACTCCCTCAGGAAATTGATGAAATGTCATGAAAAATTATATCGCAGGGAAGCGTAATAAAATGACAGAACAGAAGGGAACCTTGGTATGTATACCGGAAATATCCGTGGTTTGATGCAGTTCCGGACGTTTTCTTCTAAGAAGCGGTGAGCTAACTCCGCCACGCTATGTCTCCTGCCGTTGAGCTTGCTCAGAGGAAGTGGAGATGCTGCTGGAGCACCAGCTGGAACTGAAACTGCAACTGGGACTACCGGTCCAGGGTTGGGGTATAATGACGACATGACCATGGAGTAAGGCTTGCTTTTATTACCTACTACGACCAATGCGTTTTCCATCTTTTACTTATTTTATTCGATTGTTTTCCTGCACTTTCTCTTTCTTAGCCTCCTTGACCCTCCAGTCCACTTTAAATCATGATCGAACAGCATACGCACATCCAATGACATTTAATTTAGAGACACAACGTAGTCCAAGGAAGCCCGACCTTCTCAAAACCGTCCAAGCTGTAGTTCTCCGTTCTGCGTAAATGTCATTCAATAATTAAAATCATTACAAAAATTGTTTTTAGTACACCAAATAATGTAACGCTTAAAATATTTTAATGCTTTATGTAGTATGGTGTGGATACATAAATAATAAATGAAAATCCATTCAATCAATTAACAAAATCAATATTGTTTCAAATACATACAATATGACCCTGGAAGTCGATGACAGTCTTCATTAAATAATTTAAAAGCATTTCAAAATGATACAATGTTCAACTTCAATGGAGCTTCATACTCTCGTAAGTTCATTTTGTCTTTAAATAAAGCTATAAACGTTAAGTGCATCAATATCAGAAACTATAAACATAGGACATGAAAAAGAATCTAAATTGAATGGGTGTACGTACACTGAAGATAAGAGAACTTTATATAAAGATGGTCAAGGCTTCCATGATGCAAAAAGCTGCACGTGAGTTCCGAATCCCGGATAAAGGGAAGACACATCACAAATCACAATCACAGAGCCAAGCGAAGGTCGGCAGGAGTGGTGGCGAGAGTACATGGGAAATAAAATCGTTTTTTTCTTCAACTTGGCAGATGGGCAGTTCACTTAAACTTTACAACCACGTCCAACCAAGAACGTCAGTTGAAGAAATTTTCCTTCTGGGACTCGTTCTTTTTACGATACACCAATAGCTACATTCCAATTGAGCACATTTCAGCCTTGAATGCCCCTTGTTTCGATTGAATTAAATCCAAATCAAAGTGAATGGGATATAAATGATTGAGGTAAAAATTTATGGTCAGGCCTGTCACGGTCACTTATTTTTTCTAAAAACCAGAAAAATTGTGGGATTCAATACAAAAACATCAAGAGTGCTAAAATAAGCTTCAAGCAATCAACATTTCTCCACTTTTTCTATGATCGACGTCAAATATTCTTATAACACAAAAATATTTCATAACTTAAGTCTCAAGCAGCAGAATAATCTTAGCTTAGTAAGTACATCTATAAAATATTTCTCAAATGACTACACCCACTCTTATCTTCAAAAATTATACTTATGTATAAAATCGTACGTAACTAAATTAGCTACCTCATTTTTAATGTTCCATGACATTCCTTTTCAAACTTTTTGTCACTTTATGTATGCATGTGTAGAACAATAAACTGCCGGAACTGAATCAGGATAACTCACTTTGCATGTCTATACTGCTGTGGCTGTGACAGTAGTATGTATACTGTTGCTTATGTGTGAAATATATACTTATAGTGAACGAAATTCAATATATGACATATACGCTGTTCAACAACATGCAGACATTAATTTAAAAGTCGTTCGTTCGCCCTGTCGGAGGTTCTACTGATTCTTATTTTTGACGAAAGAGAAGGAAGTCACTGAAGATGTGAATACAAGCAAAAAAGTTCATTTTGCACTTCATTTCTTCCTAAGAATTCTTCACTTCGGTAAAATAGACACGCTGAGTGATCATGACAGTCGTTTCTGCTAAAAGTAAAAGCCATGGAGCATAAAACCCTATACAGATATTACAGTACATATATGTATACATACACTTATTTCTTTACTCCCATACAAATTGTCAAGTTAGTGCGGGTTCCAACCCTGCTAATAAATACTCCTAACGAGAGGACACACACAATCACATGAATATGTCAAACGATTATTTAACATGCGTAAATATTTTTTGTACAATTTGTAACTTCAAATCCGGTGCTCCGTATAGCTTGCATACTTAAATGTTACAAGAATATAGGATTCGCAACTGCTAATATATATGTGGATACTGGCTAAAATTAATTCTTTTATTCCATGGTTCAGAAATTACGGCTTTGTCAACTTCACATCCGAAAGTTCACTTGTGAGAGGTTCTAACAGGTGAAAATTCTAAGTTTAGCTTGCTCCTAAAGTCCTAAAAAGGGATTGTCTCGAACATTGCGTGTATCAATGTTTAATCTAATGATTAATAAAGAGTAAACCTAGAAGTACGTATAAGTATACGTATTGTATTAGTTTGATTATTTCCTGGGTGTGTAATAATTTGACTGCATAATTTTAGTTTTTACAATTTTGCACACTGTTTTGCAGAAAACATCACGCAAAGCTATAGTCGTAACTTTGTAATTGGTTTGTAAAACGAGAGGATAATTTGTTCACGAGTGAGAAATCGTGTTTACAGTAGGAATAACATCCACAGTACAAGTAAGTATATACACATAGTTAAGTGTGGAGTAGGGCACGTTAAATTTAGCAAACAGTCTTAACAACTTTGTCGGATTTTTACAGGAAACAAGAATAAGTCACACCTGACTGGAACTTTTAAGAGCCCGCACGTTCTTAAAAAGGTTATGTCACACGAACACAGAGTAAACAACAAGAAACAAGAAAATTGGTTAACATGAGAGACTGGTTGCATGTGTTTGGGCTAAACGTGTTTTAACTTTTGACTTGAAGCTTGTTGTTCTCACATGTATTATGTATGTATGTAAGTAAATAAGTGTTCCTCTTCTTTGGAAGACATCACTGCAGGATTTGTGTGCCTTTGCTTTTAATCTTACACGAGTATTTTCACCCAGTTAAGCTACATATATACACATTTTAGAAGCACTCTCAGGTTCCAATCACGACTGACACGTCTGCTTGATTTAAATGTTCACTTGTGAGTTCTATGTGTTCAACAGTTGAGACCATCATGGCTCTATTCTTGAGATTGAGCTGGGCCATGGATAAGACTTTAAAGTTAGTATACATGAAGGAGCTGTCTGAAGAATTGAAGACCTTTTCTTATAGTGACGAAATTCCGCTTGAAGTGAAGTGATGAAATGAGGAACTGACTCACTCCAAGCTTGAAATTGAAAAGACAAAGTTTGAGCTGAAATTCCCACGGAGAGTCCTGGAAATCAAAAAATTACAGAGTTGAGAATATAATAACCAGTTAGTATTTTGAACAAGGCCCTACCGAGGATCCATCACCAACTGACGAAAGAAAATGAAACTTGACTATATGAATCCGGAGGATCACATCCATAATCAATCACATGATGCAAGGCAGAAAGCAGAATGCATGCTGTAGCAACGTTTTTAATGACTTGGGACCTTCAGTTTATTATAGTACCCTCGGACGGATTTAGCATCCCGGTACCACTATAGAAGTACTGAATCTACAAAATTGAAGTCATCAGGAGCTTACTTCACATGCACTTGATGGCTTTATGGTATCTCTATAAGCCTCATCGCCTCCCTACAATTTTAATATTTATAATCATATCCATCAACATAATCGAAACTAGTAGTGAAATTGTGATCTGGGAAAGGGCTCTTATCAGCTTCGGAGATTGAAACTGTTGTATACAGTTTCATCTGAGCCTTTGACTTTTACACAATGTAATTTTAGCCGGCACTACACAAAGTTATACGTGGACGTTTGTTTTCCTATGCGGAGCAGAACCTTATATAAGCAGGAGTACTATTTTCCCGTACATCATGCAGCTCTGTTGAGAAGGGATTCAACAGGGACTTGGGACCTCATAAAAATGACCCTAATCCTTATGTAAACATGCATGAAAGTTTAGCAGTGAAGTTACTGATATGGAAACCAATACTTCCATTCGTTTCCAATCCTCACATCCAGTAATACTGCTGCTCCAGACAGCCTTCCGAATTCGTAAGGATACAACATGATGGGTGATGATCCTATGGGGACCATGAGCAGGACAGATTTTATAGCTTTTTTATATCTACCCAAAGAATTGGCGTACGTTGGGAGGATTTGACTCTTGTAAACTAAATTGAGGAAGACTGACTGAGACAGAAGCAAACAAGTCAGTTTCAAATTGGATTCATATTTGAATAGAAAGAGCAACACCAGGCTAATCAGCATTAGTAAGCTCTGACTTGAGGCAATGTCATTGTCGCAGATAGAAAAGCAATCTAATCACCAGTGGAATAAATGTTGGGAAACTTAATAATAAATTGTCCAGAGGGCAGGTCGACCATATTAAAATACCCGGATGATAAATAGCCAGTCAAACTACAACTTATATAATTCACAACCGTCGTCCCCTCTTGATCAACCCCGTCATGGAGTGAGAGAGGATGTGAGTGAGGATCCTTCATAATATGTGACTTGCTATGATATTCATTTTCAATGTTTCTGTTGTAATCGTTGCAGCGTATGTGAAAAATAATTCTCACTCCGCACTGACTGTATGCCCATGTTAGTAAATTAACTGGAAGAGAACCCCCAGCTTTTATCTTTTTGTTATGCTAATCCGACAAGCAAATGTTTTCTGTTAGTGTATACTACATAGGTAGGCAATTATATAATAGCCTTATATCCATTTTCATGAAATGTCATCTTCATTATGAAAGGTTTTCCATTTTCTACTGTAAATTGGCCCGTAAGTAATGTTTCACTTAGAAACCAATTTTCAATACTAAAACACTTTCCGAGAACCAATAAAATCTATTTTTAACTGTGATTGAAATTCGTCTTTGAAAGGCATGTCTACTTGGAACACACACGGAAGAACTGGCAATAGTCATGCTAATTGTCAGGACAGAAAAATGACACCAAGGCGACAGCCGTAATCTTAATTGTGACCCCATGTTGTTGCCCCCATATGCTCCATCATTTGTATCTTGTCACTTTGACTCGACGCACTCATTATTTTTCATAAGACTATTTTAAACGCACGGGTTTTTTCCCATCTCGTATACCTTGCGTCTAGCTCAGTTTCTGCATTTAAATTCCTTTAAACTGCAAAAGACTCTTGTTACATACAGATTCAATAGCTTCTAGTGCCAGTGCTAAAAGACTTGTATATGCACTATGAACAAACCGGAAACGAAGATTTCCATTAGGAAGCGTTTGGAAGACAGTTTCGCCATTGCAAGTTTATTACTTTTCCCAAGGCTCAGAAGCTACTAGGTAACTGTTTATGTGCTGATATAGTCTATAATATTCACATATGTACTTATATTACACGTATTCATATCCAAGTTTCCTATCATTATGTACTCGTTAGATTTATGCAGCCATGCTAGAACGCTTGCATTCCCAAATGATGAATTTTCTGCATCGGTTTAGCAGTTCATTATTTTTACTCAAAATCAGAAGAGCAACAATCAGTAATTTTTCTCTCGTCAAAACCCTTTCCAAATTATAGCAGTGCACCTTACGGTAATTTTCCTGAAAGCTTGCAGGTTCTATAATGCCTAGCATGTAGATATTATTATAAGTACCTCCATGCAGTATATTGTATGCACACTAATGTGAAGGAACTCGTGTGTTAACGTTTATACGCGTAAAGAAAACATGGTTGCGATGAAAAATGTCTGAAAATTATAAACATGGGATCATATGGATTTATTATTGTTGCACATGCTGTTCAAAACAAAATTTTTCGCTAATAGAGTGTAACATGTGTGGAGTCCGTTTTCACGCATATACACATGAGTATGCATATGTGCACTCCTACTGTTCCTTCATTATGCAGTGTGTGATTTATCTTTTTGCATTGGGGTTCCGGTTTTTTCCAGAGTCCATATTTGCGTGCACACAAATTCGGATGATGTTTGACAAGAAGGAAACAAGCTTGGGGCAAATGTCTAAACAAATCCAATTTTCACGCCCTTGTTCACTCCCTGTCACTTTCAATTATCCAACAGATGAAAATGAAATTAAACAGATTGCGTAAATACCGGAAGAATGTGGATGTAGAGACAACAGTTTGTAAAAGACTTGAATGATTTTTAGTTTGAGATGATACGATCAAATGTATTTACATCGCAATCAAAATTCTTAATTAACATTCCAATTAGCCATTGCCCGTAATGAAAAAATTAACTGAGCTATAGAGGTACACATCCACGCTACTTATGCAAATGTGTCTATATACATGAAAACGCGTTGAGTTTTGTTTTGATCCTTAATACAAAGAAACGTGAGGCTTTTAGCTTTGATCGTGTCGTAATTTTCACAAAACAGTTCTTACCCTCTTTAAGTATCCAGACGTGTGCTGACTTCTCCGTCATCCCTCGGTTTTATGACCGAAAGTAAATCCAGGCGTTTTAACACCTCAAACCTCGTCAAGGGAATTTAACAATAATTCTTGGGAGGGTGTGTGCTATGAAGGTTTGCAAATACAATGGTATATTGTAAGAGTATGGAAATAGCTATACGTCCCAAATGTATACATTTCCCGAGTACGGAATAATTAGCAGTTTATAAGAAACGTTGAATTCGAAAAACTTTTGTAAGTAAACAACACTATATACATGTAGATACTTGAAGTCTTTCGGACACTGGAATAAGACCTGTCACTGAAAGAGTTTGAAAAGAAGAAATTGCAGCACTGGAAAATATGAATGAAAAGGAAGTAGTCAGTAGCCCAACGTGGTTTAAAAATCAAAGGCGGAATGAAGTTATACTGATAAATAAGCACAATGCAGTTGTAAAGCATAGAATATAGAACTGACAGATCAGAAGCTCGGAAGAATGAAGGGTCTGAAGTTTCCAGCCAAACTATTTATCCGTGAGTATTTAAGCATTTTCTTTGCCTAAATAACCCCGTCCCTGAAAGGATTAGTGTTCTTTTTGACGGAGAGACGTACGGAAGTGAAAGAGCCAGCGGGGGAAATACTACAGTTGTATACATAATTATATGCATGCAGTCGCACATGAGGTCGGCAGTAACTCATGATCATCTCTGTTGATCTTATTTGCATAAGCTCTGCATTGCATGCATACCGCCCCAGCAATACCGTGAATGGTAGGTGGAAAAGAAATACTACTTTACAAGGCGACCGAGAGGATTTGAGCTGAGATTTTTAAGGATGAAGTACTAGTCGAGAGGCTCTTTGTTTACATTTCCGGAGCTGATTTTTGAGGGTGGTACACGTCCATGTGATTCATCTGTCTACACATGAGTTTCAAACAAATCAGGCAAAAAGTCTATAATTGGTGTTAAATTGACTCACAAAGAGGAGGTAAAGAGGTATATTTTAACGCACTGCCAACGAACACTACTTCTCTGGATTGTCCTTCAACTGGGTGGTAACATCAGTTTACCATATCATTCGAAGATTCACAACGCATTTACATTGTGTAAATACAACTATCCATGCATGAATGCAGCTCTTGATTGTATGCATTTATATATTGACACTATGTACTTATATATAGCTGACGAATGTATCTTTTACGGCTTTTTGAAATAATTACTTTCATGAAATTATTATAGCTGTATACTTACATATCAATATGCATGTCTCCCTAATTTCTAAGAGCAATTTTATAAATCATATTCTATATAAACCAAGGAGTGTAAGCTGTTTAAGGAGTGTCAAACTACAGATAAAACACAAACAAAACTTACAATACGGAGAATTAATATAACAGTTAAACAATAATTATTTTAAATCTAAAGTACGGAGCTCATCATTTCATAACGAACGTGGAAGAATAAAAGTGTCTAAATAAATTGTATGCAGGACCGAAACAATTGGATAACTTTTAACTATACTTATATATACAATGCACGCAAAATTATTCAGAATTACAAGGGTTTTTTTCTTTTACCTGCAATGCCTATACTCCTCTTCATTCCATTATATTCGAATTTAAAATGTTTTGCCGTAACAGTCGCCTACATTCAACGGATTAAGACGGAAAAAAAGTGAAGATTAGCAATAAATTCCAATTACACAGTGAAATTTAGGCTACGTACAAGATTAATGATCACCAGAATCACGATGACTACATATTAGAGTACCTAATAGTAAGTGAGTCGGTAGGTTTCCATAATGTTTACGGCCCATTAGCCATTATTTTTATTTTATATCATACATTCCACTTCATTTCCAGACGCAATAACTTAAACCCTCATCTGGCTATTTTCATATAACAGAATGGGCTAATAAAACACTCACGCATATTGTTAGCACTATATAAGTAACTACACTAAATTTTATTGCATAAAAGTAACAATTTTTTAAATAACAATGTAACAATTAAAACATATATTAGTAGGATTCTAAGTATATATTGAACAAAAAACTCACCGGGATTAGAAAATCTACATGATTGGATCTTCATTGTTTTCACGGCTAATTAATTAAAACGCTAAAAAATAAAATAAGCATTTCCAAATTAACGTTAGCTTCATCCTTATTCAAATGCAGGTCCTTGAATCTTTCCATTTGCTATGAGGGAAGTGGACGATGCAACCGCAAAGAAAATTTCCCGTTCCAGAATGAATTCCTGAACGTCTTGAACTTCCGCAAGAGGCACTTCAAAATATGGTTTGAACCCCTACAGAACGGAAGAAAACATTTTACGAACAATGATCAACATACTTATTATTATTATAATACTTAAATATTATTATAGGTAATGACATTAACTTACTTCAATGCATTTGTACTGATAAATGAGAAGACCCTGAGGTACCGAGCTGACAATTAGGTAAGTTGAGGTTTTTATGGAGAAGCTGCTTAAGCTAGTTACGCGGTGATCATTGTCAAATGCAAGCGTTTGTGAGATGAAGAAGTTATTTACATCCGAGCGATACTTTAGTATGTCCAAAACGTTACCGCTGTGAACAAAGGCTACGAAGAATTCTTGTTCGAAGCCATGTTCATGTGGATAAACTTGCAGGAACTCAACATCAACGACGCTAACGGTAGCAACTTGCCGGAGAAGAATGAATTGTCCTTTCTCACCATGGCTGTTAGAACTTGACCACTTGAATACTTCAGAGACTGTGAAGGGCGCTTCTTCCTCTTCATCATACTCATCTTGATAAATCGTTGACGGACTATTGGATAAAGAGTTGGCAACTCCAAGAAACCAGTGACCATTATGCTGATCCAAGGCTATTTTGATAGTTTTCGATGGAATGGACTGAATCTTGTTAATAATGCCATTTGAAATAGCAAATATCCCAACCTCTGCTCCTTGAGAACCTGTTATGTAAAAATTGCAACACAAAAATATAGTCAATGAATGGTAAATATCCATGTAAAGCAAATGATAAAAGTTAATACTACCTTTGGCTTTATCGAAGAACTGTGCAATTACAATATAGTCGACACCCTGGTCGGTGAAAGTTTTGACATCTGAAACGTAGCCCGTAATTACTGTCCCAATCAGTGTATCATTATCATTGGAATTTGATATCGATGGGGTTGCTGTGTAGATTTCAGTTTTTTCCGGGGATATAGTTGTACACCTACGCATTATGAGAAATATGCAGCATTATCTTACATGTCTAATTAATCATTTGTGTGCACACAACTGATGAACTTCATTGATTTTGTTTTTAAAGTTGACACTATGATAAATTTGTTTTTTCTATACGCAAAGTTTCTTACGTTTCATTGTAGGAAACGACGCTGCTAACAATAGAATACGCCCGATCGCTTTGACTAGATGAGACTTCAAATACATTCATACATTTGATTTCTTGGAATTTTTCATAGTGATTGTTTCCAAATTCTACAATGTCAATTGAATTTTGAACACATCCATTCGGCAGTCCACAGGCGCCGTTCGTAACTACCTCAAATTTCGAGAAAGAAATCCGGGCAATATCACCGACCATAGCAACTTCTACCCTCTCTGGCTGGTCAAAGACCAGGTCCAAGTAATCAACAAGAGACAAGTAATCTAGCCATACTGCTGCTTCTTGGAGTTCTTCTTTGAGCACTTGCAGAAGTTGTTCAGTTTCCTGTTTCGTGTAATTTGAGTCAGATACCTGGGTTCGGATGTAATCTAATTTCTCTTGGAATTCATTCTTGATCGTTTTAAGATCATGCTCATTAACTTGTTGCTCAACATCCATATTCTTGTAGAAAGTAACCGGTCCGTGGAGATAAACAGTTTGGTTGAAATATTCGGGTCGATCCTTATGAACCATAACATCGCAGAAATAGTCTATATTGTTGCCGTTGATGGAATGAGCTTCGATGTCGCCATTAACATTAAGGTTGTAGAAAGTTTTTCTTCCATGAACGTTCTGAATCTGCTCAGCGTTTGTCCGTACAGCATCAGCCAATCGAAGACCGTTGATAGATTTAGCACTGAAATCTGAACAAATATGATGGAGTCAGTTGTGAATTCTCTATTTGTAATTTATAACATGCCTCTGCAGTTGAAAAATATTGTCTGCCTACCTTTTACATTAAGGTTTTCCTCGAAGACCCAATTTCCCCTTATTGTCTGGTTGGTGCTCAAGGTGACTCTGTTTTCTAAAAATTCTTTCCAGGGGAAAAGATTTAACCATTTGAAATTCACATCTTCAGTACCTTCTACAGATACCAGCGTGACGTTGTCGATAGTACGGTTGTCATTTACAAGTGCAACATTCGAAAATGGGCAGCCATTTATGTCATCCACAAAAATTGACTCTGCTGTTGCACCCCCTTGCAACGTTTTCTTGCCTCGAATGACTCTGGTGTCATTATGCCGAACTGCTTGTTTGTACAATTCAGTGAGGTTGACGCCATTAATGCTTTCAGTCTTTATAGATTTCAAGTCATGGAGCGACCCATGAATTCCAATATGCATGAGAGGGATATAATTGTAACCTGTGAAGTTCTGTATTATTTCCGAAGTTAAAAAGATTAAAAAATAAAGATTAAAAAGATTCTGCAAACTAAACTTTTTCATACTTAACACCACGTTTATTCATTGAAACTTACCACATCTTCATTTCTGTAGACACCGTCATCTTTGATGCGTTGTAAATCTACTCCATTGAACCATGTTTTAGTTTCTATAGCTTCAGCGGTGAAGCCAGATAAAAACTTGAGTTTCCCAGTGATGGCTTCCGTAGTCCCATTTCGCACGGCGTTATTGAATACAAAGCTGAAACCTTTAATATCACGTCTCGCTTGCACCCAATTTAAGTCTCCATTACATGTTAGTGTATTAAAACTTCGATTGCCAGAAATGTGGGTTAGATTCTTGTAAATCTAAAACAAAACAGTTCAATAATAAATTACTTAAGGTGTTTTTCGACATACATTGCGTTTTGCCTATAAAAACATATGAGTATACAAAACTATCATAATTGAATTGTAAAATAATTGTGATTAAAACGTTATTGATCATTACTTCATGAATATCATATCCGTTGAAAGTGCCGTTCAATGTAATATTTCCACGAACGGATGTTGGATTGGTGAAAATGACCGGGGAGTTGATTTCTTGAATTCCCCGACTGCCGAGTAAAACAAACTCGGACACAGGGATTCCACAGATTTCAAATGTATGAAGGTTGTGAGCGTTTACCTCTCCGATTGTAACTTTCCCGGTAATTATTTGGTTCTTCGTTCCTGAAACAGCCATATCTTCTAGCTCGGGTAACACAACATTATTGACTTTATCATGTGTACAAAGCAAGTTGCCATCAACAACCACAGGTCTCTTGAAAATTTTTTCACCACGGATGAATACATCACGGCTACGGTTCACTAGCTATAATAATAAATATTCAAATGGGCAAATATATTTCCATAGCACAAAGGAACATGGGTATTATGTTATATTTTGTATAGTTTATTGTACAAGTTTGTGCTATAAATACTTACGGAGGAGAAATACTCTGTAGGATTAATCCCATTAATTGCCTCAATGTCTACTGGGCCATAGAATTCCAAGTCTCCGAGAATATCAAAGCTTAAATAAATGTACTGTGGTGTTTCCCCTTTGTCTAGGACAATATAATTTTCCAAGATGTCTACCACACTGTAATTATTGAGCTTTCCAGATATGAAGATGTTCTCAGCTAAAATCAAATTTAAAACGAATGGTGATATATGTATTGGCGGCGTAAAATTGTAGGTATAAGTAAGTACATTTGTCCCTCTTACAAACTATGTGGTGAAGATCGTCAACAAATAGGCAAAAATGATTTTAGTATTCGCTTACCTTGAACATCTTGTAAAAATTTAACATCGCCTACAATAACAGCTGGTTTATCGTTGTAAACAGTCTTGTCTCGGATATCTGAGACATTCAGCCGATTCAATCTTCCTTCTATCGTTGCATTATCATTGACATAAAGATTCTCGACATGAAGCTTATCGAATCCGAGATCATGTAGTACATATTGACTGCGACCGTTGCGGAGCATTACAAAGTCATCCTCCACGCTGTGATTGTTTATGTAATCCACCCAAAGTCCATGTCTGGCTACAATAGGTTGAGAAAAGGATTTTGTTCCGTAGATTACTCCGCTGTCATATGTATGTACGAGTTGACCAATCCAGCTAGATATGTTAATATTGTTCAGTGTGACGCCAGGGCCTAGCGTAATAGAACCGTGAATCATGACAGGTTTAGTGAAATTGATTTCAGTATCTACGAATTCTTCAGACGGTGGGGAAGAATCTTCATTAATAGACACGTAGTCTTCGACAGGGACATTATTAATCTTCTCAGCTGTAAAATTGCCCAGAATGTTGACAACAGTGTTTGAAAAATCAAACCTAACTGGAACGATGTTATTTCCAGATTTTGTCCAGTATCTAGTATCGAAATTTGAGACTGGGAAATTGTTCACGGTGTTTATGTCGACCTCTTTGGCCTGTCACGCAAATTATTACACATTATTATTATTGTCCTTGGATTAATAAATTAGAATTACTTAATCAATGTTAGAAATATTTGAGGAGAAATCATAGTAACCTTAATACTCTTCAAAAATATGGGATTGTCTTCTTTAACTTTGTATACAATTGATTTGCGTGCCTTCTCCGCAAGGACAATATCCACTCCTGATATTAGAACACCATCATCAATCTTGAAATGGTCAACGGTCAAGTTATGGAACTCGAGAGGTCCGTAAATCTCAGCATCCTTGTTGTAGACGACAACGTCATTATTAAGATCGAGACCGTTGGTGTATTTGCTCGTCACATTACCGATGACGTGAAGGCTTTTTAATTTCACCGGAGCGGAAACATTTTGATGAGAATATTTATTTAATAAACCATCTATTTCAATTCCGTTGATGGTTACAGCATCAAGACATTGTACGTCCAACTTGTCAAACCGGGGATAGTCTAACAAGTAGATACAGAAATTTTATGTAAGCATGCTGTAATAATTTTTCTCGACGGCGCTGTACTGCACGGTACACTTGGAGGTTCGACTTCGAAACCTGTTAAATAACTTACTGTAAAGAGTTTGATTTGACCCATCCAGGAGTACACTTTCCAAGAATTCTTCCCAGTTTTTACCATTTATTTGTTCAACGTTGACATTTTCGGCATCAAATTCTCCCTCAAAGATGTAAGTACCGTTTGCGTACTGTGGAGGACCAGTGGTTTTTAATACGGATTCGTACCATTCAGTTAGGTTGATCTAAATTTTAAAAATGAATACACATGTACCTAAGTTTCAGAAAAACTCCCATCAGTAAAGTTGTACAAATAAAAATGTTAAAAAACAATAAATATTGCTTGTAAAACGCTTTTAAAACCAGAAATACGTAGATTATTTTATATTACCCCATTGATTCGGTCTACAGTAGTTCCTTCACCAACGTGCACAATTCCTGCAGTTTTAGCCCCAGTTAAGACTACCGGTGTACCTGACGTTTTATTGGCAATGTCCCCGATTTTTATGTGATTCATTGACTTTTGTAATGGAATTATAAGATCGTGGAACTGTACTGGACCTCTGAATTCCATCTTACTCTCCACAATTTGCACTTCTTCGGGGTTAGTGTGAGTAAGAAGGATATCTATAGACGAGGTTACCATCACTATTAATTCTTCAATCCATCAAATTTTAATATTTGTACATGTATCTTTTTAGTATGACACCTACCCGATATGCTGATATTACTAATACTGTCCACTGTGTCTACCGATTGGGTGTGAATTTCACTGATATTCCAGCTTCCAGTAACAATTTGTCTCTTTCCCTTGTCTGTTCTAAGGACGTTAGATTTCAGTTGATTCCATGGGATGTTATTGAGTTCATCTGCCAGAATCATATTGGCTGTAAGCTTATCAACGTGGAAGCCATTAACAAAGTTGATGGAGCCACTAACATTATTGGTAACGTTTCGTAAAAAGACACCGCTGAGCTTGTTTTTGAGAGTGCTTTGTAATTTTGAAATGTCATCCTGGATTCTTTGTTTTAATTGAGTGGGAGTGAGTTTGCTTTCATCTAAAAAATACATATATTACATACATAATAAGTCCCAATCTCCCACGTTTATGTGCGGAATGCAATTTCATTCCTTATAGTCTTGGAAAACGATTTAGAATAATCTGATATTTAAGAAATAAGTGTGTAACATAACATACCATCAATGTTCACATTTGGCTTAATTATGACATGATCTGCTTTCGTTGTTTCACTGTCGAAGGAAATCAGTTTTTGCGAATTCAGTGATCCATGATAAACCATGTTGGCACTTTTTCGGAGTATGACCGCATTGCTTTTTTTCAGCTGCTCTACGTAAGGTTCACTATCAGCCAGAGAGGTTTGGAGCTTCAGGAGACAATTTGATACGCTGTCATCAGGCTGTTTGTAGCTGCTTAAACCTAGTAATGCAAGCAGAAGCACTTATGTAACCTTGGAATAAGTCATTACTATAACACGGAATGAATGATAGATTAAATACTATAGTTCCAAAACTATTAAAGCAAGATAGTATACCTGTAGAAACCTTTTCAAACCGCAGCGTATGTAATTCAACTCTGTAATCATCTTGATATACGGATGACCGAATTTGAATAGCTAGAATGAGCCGGTCATCTTGATTTCCATCATAGAACTGGGGCGGCTTGGCTGTCATTCCAGTGATAAGATAGTTTAGATCGACGTTGTAAGTACTATTTGGGTACGGGACAAACATCAGAGCTGTTAACCGAGACGTTGCGGAAGAACGGGAAAACGTAGAGATTTCGGTTCCATTGGATGCTAAGATGAACGTCTCGCCATCTGGTGCCAGAACGGAAATAACTTTCACCTTTGCTCCTTTCAGAGTGTTTAGGTGTTGCAAATAAATGAAGTCGTAACCTGTAAATATTAAATTTGTGATTAAATTAATTAGACAAAATATTAATTATAAAGTACTTCTACATTATTTGAATGTATCAGTGCAACTGTTTGTATGTAAGTATACGTACATTAGAATAAGTATTATGAAAACAAACCTCCGAAAAAGTATACAATGGCTGGCATTTTTTTCTGGACAACAATTAAAATGTATTCATGTAAAAACTTTGTAAAGTGAAGAGTGGTGGGATGGTCACTGTATAGAAGCTGAACTTTCTCCACTTCAGACTTCCGGTCCATTCGCAATATTTGAGTTCCAATCTAGGTAAATGAAATACAAATATAAAGCAAAAAGTAAGACATGCGTTGCGTTTTCAATAAATACTGTTTTGTGAATAACATTCCGTATTCCACACCTCTCTATTTCCAGCAGCATCTTCAGCTTGTGCAAAAGCCAGGTACAGGTAACCAGAAATCTCAATTACATCTACAGAACTCGCACCCCTTGTATGTACAACATGAATCTCATCCAGATGAGTCCCCAGCCATTTGAATATCCTTCAAGGCAGTTTAAATAAATGAGATTATTGCATTCAACGTAAAGAACATGTATACCCCAATATATGTATTAATATTTTTTTGAATTGGCATACGGGCAGAGCGTAATTGAATGAACTTCGTTGTCATGGGTGATGACCAAGTACAGGACATTGTAAAAGATGAAAAATTTTGCAGCAGTTACAGTTCCATGGTTGCGGATCCGCTGACGTAAGGCGACTCCAGATCCCAGAGGTGCATATGTAAATAAATAGCTAAATCCAGATTTCTTTGCCGTGACAAGAACGAACAGGACATTGTTCTTTTCGATTGCCTACATAATGTACTTAATTATAATGCTGCCAATGAAATTTGAAGTACACGGATTTTGATTCAGGCTATAAAAATTACTAGTAATAATACCTACCGCAGAAACACGATATTCGTCTCCTGGTGTGCTTAAATTCCATCTCCCTAATAGAACCTTGTCTACTATTTTGGCACTGCTGTTGTAAAGTGTCTCATTTGACGGTTCTACGAACATGATTTTGTAAATGCCATCTTTTTCAAGTAGCAAAAATTGCCCCTGGAATATCACAGGCTGGTCTTCGGTACGATCGGTGGGAATTAAAAGTGTCGAATTTAATTCCGTATCGTATATTTCTTCTAAGGGCCCCAGCACTACTTCGTAATCATAGCCCGTGGTGTCTGTCATAATTTTCATTGACTTGTATAGCATCGATGGTAAAATATGTTTTTTTCAAAAGTATTTTGCATGTGAAAATTAGATTTTGCTTTGTGGTTATCCCACGCAGATAACATTACCTCGCTTGTTCCTGGACAGCTCCTCCACCAACGCCGTGGTCATATCTTTTTGCAACTGTTGTAGCTCTTCTTTTAAAATTTGCGAAGCCGCATCTAAATTATTGGTGTCAAGATTTCCGAGTACATCCTTGGAAAATGAATTGACGTTGTGTGTGAAAATATTTGATGAACCGGCACAATAATTGAAAAACAAGAAACATGTAATCACAACATGCATGAAAGTGCTTAGCTGTCTTGTAATGTCCGCCATGACTATTTTTATGCGAAATCTCACTAAAAACAATAAGAATAAATTGAAAAAACACCTTAAAACTGAAATTAACGCAACGAGGACATTTCTTTCCTCGATATCGCCTTTAGGAACACTAACTAAAAGTACCAATAGCACTAGTCAATCAATCGAACGAACATGCTAACAGATATGCAAAATATAGAAATGTAGATCCAGTGGGTTCATCTCTGTTGGCCATTACCTGAAAAGAATACTTACAATTAGCTTAACATAGTGAAGAAATGAATTTTACCCAATTTACATGAGCAGAGTTCATGTTACTCAATAATGTTTTATTTTCTGACCGAGTGTTCACAAAGTAAACTAAATCGAGAAAAACGGTCGGTTTACAATACAGAAATCAACAATAATTACATATACAGTACATGGGTACAAAATGTTAACCATAAAAGGCAGATAACACGCATATGTACATGCGCATACTAACAAGTATTTTAGTAAAATTCGATTGTAATTAGAACCATATCATTCTTATATTTGCACAACTTATTGCTTAGTGTGGCAAAGCTGATTGAGTGACGTCTTATGATTACTGTAACAAGGCTTTTCTCAGAAAAGTCACTGTTTATTATACCTAAGTTAAAAAAAATTAATTTTATTGCTACTATACTAGGGTTGATTAAGGCAAGTACTATAGGCGCACAGTTTTGCTCAGCAAATTCTGTAAAGCTTTGCTAACGCACGAAGTATAATCATACCCCGTTAGCACATAGGGTTGCTGTGGAACGGTCTTGAAGTCGACAGTCATAAGAATAGTAATTTATATGATCAAAACCTCTGAAGTTTTGTCATAAAGCTATAATGATTAATTAATTAAAAGAAATGACAGATAAAGAAGAAGAAGAGCTAGACTCAATTAATCTTTGGACTGTGGATTACAACATTTAACTCTACCAAACAACGGTTTCAATGAATATTAATATATACACTTTTGTATAAATATATAGGATATCAATCTATATGACTAGCCATTGAGAATCACGGCATACAGAACACTGCGTTTTTACGATACCAATTTCTTGGAAGTAGTATCTATCAGTAAGTAATTAGTAATGAACTGTGAACAGCTCCATATTATTCGAAGAAAATTTTACAGCTAAGTCCATTTTAATAACTTCTATGGTGTCAATGGTCTATCATCAAAAAATTCCCGCAATTCGGCTTCTGCTTGATTTTCGGACATGGTTGCTCCTACGTTGGGAATCTTTTCCATCTGAGTTTCCAGATTACTTTCTAATAAGACTCCTGGAGAAACGGGCTGTACGGATTCATTCGCCGGCTTTAAGACGCTCACAACCTGGAAGCACAAGAAATGAGCCATATAAGCTTACACAATACATATATACACATTATCATTAGCTTAAAAGTAAATGAGCCGCATCCAGGGGAAGACAGAGAGTTAGTTTCCCTAAAGTTTGTCAATTTTGCTTGAGGATGAGAAAATAAGAAGCCGATTGAGTGCAAGTAGGATGCTTGCATTTATACTATATATCTGTAAATATGTGTACAATATACACACATATGTTCATTCATATTCTATAGATAAGTTGCACGTATCCTACCACACGGACTGCTTCTTTTAGGGTGGTTAATGGGGTACAAAGTTTAGTATGACTTAGACTGTACGGCAAGGAGTTGGAACTTTCATGTACGTATGCAAGCATGCAGAACCCAGTTGCCTTTTTGATGCTCGTAGTTTTTCATATGCAAGTATTCACAGCCCCGACTATGTTATGTACACCGGGTATTTTGTCTACAAAGGAAATATCTTAATTGTTTCATGTCTTGTGGAAACTTACTTCAGGTTTTAACGGTGATGGCAGTGTGGTTTCATTCAGAGCCGGATCTTCCTCGTCAATATTTGTGGGAACCTTGCACGGATTAAATGTTAATGGCGTTCTCTTCAAAGCTGAGTCGACTTGCTCCTCCATCCTCTCCTGCAATAGATTAGAGTGGTTTAGTTAGTCTTAAGAAGTTACATCTTTCCATATTCTCCCTACGATTCTCATGCGTGGTATAGCGTACTGTTTATTACACCGTCATCATATTATGGTGAGTAATAGTTGGATTAAGGACGCCCTACCACCCTAACTTTACGCATAGGCTAACACTACGGAGTCCGCACGTGTGTCCCTCGAAAGCATCTATGACCGTGACAATATCCTTCCCATTACGTCAAATAAGTTATGCATGCAAATGAGTTCTGAGATTTGTTGAACTTCCTATGAGCTTTTAGAAGCGAATCGTAAGTCGCTGGATACTGTCTAATTAGAGCGACGGAGCAGGTAATGAAACATGGGACTCCGTAGATGTTTTTACCATTTATTCTGTCACGCCAAACTGCCCTCACGCATTTAGCTACCAGTGCTCCCTCACGATATCACGTACAATAGTGGACAAAATTGTGGCTACATACTCATTTCAATGCAAAACTGATGTAAAACCGTGTATGACAAATTCCCAAGCTATGTACATATTCATGCCAATTCAATGGAAATTACAAACAAGTTCATGCATATTGAAGGAAGAACGAATGGCAACGACATCAACACAAACATTTTCAATTAAACATGAAAGAACTACAGAAACTATATTTGGAATACAAAATAAATAAATATACAAAATTAGATGAAATCGATATAATCAACTTTGGCACTTCTTTCAATTTCAAGCACAGCTTGTCGTCTAAAAACTAATCACATTTTGAGTGCATGGGTCTATTGACTATCCATACAATAAATTAGAATTTCTGGGAGCAGATACTTAGTTTGTCAATTTCTTATTAACGTATGCAAATAACATCGTGATGGAAATAAGGTTCAGGTTTTAACGGTGAAACACACACCTGCTTATGTTTCATCTTTTGCACGAGGTGGTCGGCATTCTTGAGAAACTCCTGACTTCTATTTTCAAGCTCGTCCACAGCATTTGTCATTTCTTGGAGAGCGTGCAGAGATTCCGAAAAATGCATTTCCCAACTTCCCAGGGGAACGGCCCGTCCTGAGACGTAATCTTGGAATTCCTTCTCGGGCATGTTCAACGAATCGGCATTCAAGTTATTTTGGATGAAAGTAACGGCACAACACTGTAAAACGTTCAAATCGATAATCAGTATTGCACTAAAGAGCTTTCCGACTACAAATTAATCAATTAAGTATTATCATAATAACGTAATAATAATATTTACCAAATTAGTGAAGAAATATCCGGCTTCCCCACTCATCAATCTGTTGGCATTGCTACACCGATTTATGAAGTTGATGTTACTCTGAAGTCGAGTAGGATTTGCTTTGATCACAATGTAAATAAGAGCTGGGAGGAAATCATCTGCCGATGCAGGACCATCCTTGGACTTAGACAAAGCTCTCAGGATATTATTACTACAGTGAGTAATGCACTGCAGCTTATCTTGGGGAGCTTTGACAGAGTCCATCTCAATTATGGCTGTAAAGAAAAGATATTATTTATTATCTTTCATTCAAACGTTACACACAATCAGAACCTAATAAAAATAATGTGTCTCGTGATTTTTTATTTTATTATATGTAGACTCTACAAGTCGATCATGAGTAAAAATAAAACAATTTAATTTGAGCACTTACAATTGATTGCACCATATATTAAATCCCGAACTTGCTTTTCACGCTCGTTAAGCAGAATTTCCAAGTGCTGACAGTTGATCCAATTCAGTTGTCTTATCCTTTTGAAATAAAAAATAGTTATAAATACATCCTTATTGCTTTATTATCAACTACATGTGTAAACAACACAAGCATGCCAGAATTTCTGATTATTCTACAGATGAATTGAATTCGGTAAAAAGAAGACATCATACTAGTTTTAAGGATTACCTATTTTGAAGTGTTAAGTCTTTAATCTCGTCCTCGGAGGCAGTAGAGATAGGACTAAAGAGTTCCTTGTACAAGCTTATAGTGAGATATTTTTCGATGAAGTTCATTAGACTTTCTTTATCTTCCTGTCTCATGCTCTGGTAAAACGGCAAGAAATCAACCTTTTTCTTGAAGTTGGTATAAAAATCCTGAAGAAAGTCTGCAATGTCTTCGATTCTGAGGCCGTCGTCACTTTGTTTCTTAACCTCAGCTTCACAACTTTTAACTTTGAAAGTAACATCTTTCCTGATCTGAACGGAGAAATTTTGAAGAAAAGCGTTGAAGTCATAACGAAGTTGCTCAAATTCCGCGTCACCTCTACCCCGAAACGTGGGCGTGGAAGGAGTGGATGATGGTGTAACTGGAGTGACTTCAGATGCACTAGAATTATGATGACGTGTTCCTAATTCAGGTGATTTGGAAGGTGATGGTGTAGGTGATTTACGAAATACATACCGGAAGGATTTGCTCTTCCTGTCAGTCTGTTGTTTTTTCTTCTCTTCAAACTTTGCGAATCCACCAGAAATGGGGGATGAAATGGAGTCAAAAGTTCTGAAAATAAAACAATTATTATTACATTACAAGGTTAATTCTACTACCACCAATAAGGAAAAAATATACAATATTACTATGTTTGCTCCAACAGAAGG
The DNA here is from genome assembly GCA_034696945.1 of Lipothrix lubbocki. NCBI lineage: Eukaryota > Metazoa > Arthropoda > Collembola > Symphypleona > Sminthuridae > Lipothrix > Lipothrix lubbocki. Next base: position 9,784 of record JAQGAK010000078.1, on the reverse strand, counting down.
CAAAATAATCTTGCAAATCCATTTCTTCTTGCATGACTAAATTGCGCCTAAGATGTAGTATAGATAACGATTTAAAAGTCTTACAAAGTCGTACAAAATCATAAAATTTTGCGACTGCAACTGATGATAATAATAATTAAATCTCTATGAATGTTTACCGAAATGGGCTTAGAAGTTTCATTGTCTATTTGGTAAGTTTGAATGAATGCGTCCTTGGTTGTCTGCCCTCGGAATCAATAAGTTAAGATATTATATTTCACACAAAACGCGACCTAATGCAAAATCTCAGTTAGATGAGACACTATAAAAAATGTGTAGAGGGGAGTTGTTGATAAAACGTCAATAATGCAATGATTTTAAATAACACAATATTATGGATTCAAAAAATCAATGCAAATGCAACTAAACTCCAATAAGTTAATTAATACAAGTTTATTTTGAGAGGAGACGATTTGTAAGAATACAGTTTATCACGTTAAAGGCAGATTGGGAACTGAACGCTATTGATTACAGTTTGGTCTTTTAAATACTATCGCCATCGACTACCCCGCAGCGTGAATGAAATAAGAGATTAGAGCTGGTCAAGCTCCAGCATGGCACATGATCCAATGTGTATATGACCATTATTGCTGTATAACAGATAATACATAACACAAAGCTGACTTTTTTGCTCCTACCACGGGGACCCTCAACCAACTTGTAAATGGGAGACCAACATGTATGACCCAATTGTATACTGTACCATTCTTCGAAATACAACTACAGGAATATCTTTCCATTGTATTTAGTATTTATATTTGCTCATGATATTTATTTTTGCTCTGGAATTTTTAGAGGAGCAGCTTAGAATAGGAATCTTACTCAACAATAATATTGAAATAGCAGTTGTCGACCTGTTGCCGTAGGCATTGGCATTGTTGACAGTGCTGATCGGCCAATTCCAACTAAACAATAGTGAAAATGGAAAAGTACCGACAGCCAAGTCGGCTACATTGTTCTGGAATGCCCAACGTTAAATGAGTCACGTTCCTAAAAACCCAGCACCTTCATTCTTACTATATAATAAAAGGATACTTCTTAATCTTAAAAAAACGTTTCCACTGTTATTTTCAAACTATAATAATATAATTGCCCATTATCTAGTACAAACGATGGAAAGGTAACTAACTCTCTCATTACTTTATAGCGGATGACATCCTGTGACGCATACAAAAAGGTAAAGAACACTGATGAACGATTACTGCAATGGGGTGTAAATGTGAAAGAACGTCCTTTAAGCACAACTTCTTGAGCTTGATGAGATTAAGATTAGAAGGAAGAATCAGAAAATTGTTAAGATTCTACAACCTAGAGTTTGCTTAGCTGGCGTTTTTTTCTTGCCATCTGCTATATTGACTGTAGCTAAAATGTGCTTCTGATAAGTGACAAATTCAGCAGTCAAGCATGCAGACGTCTAAACTCTCCACACGTTCGGCTCAAGTATAATATGAAGCGAATGCATACGAACTGGCAATTGATAAACATAAACGAGTAGGATATGGTCAAATAAGAATTACTTAATCATAGTAGTTTACACTCATTTACTACACACGCTATGGGCCGCCTTCGACTGCAAACTTATACTAAAGAGGCTATGTCAGCATAAAAGTTCGAGGGTCAGGGCGACGACGACCTCAAAATGTTCTGCGGCGCCTCGAAATACTCCGTCTCTGTCGGTCTCTGAGATGATAAAAACAATAATAACGCCACACAAATGGAAATTTTGAGTCAAAATATGCACTTCAATCACACGGTAATATCTTATTACACACGCATAGAACTGACTAACTGTCTAATAATGGATGCAAATTATATTAAAGCTGATGGCATAAAATTTTTGCAGGATGCTTTGTGTAAACGCTTGGTTAACCACTTTGTTGGCTCCAGGAAGGTTTCCTTAAACATAACATGACGAATTGATAGTTCATAGAAACCGACCATTAATATTTTGGAGGAAAATTTCCTCAAGGAAGGGATGATAACAATCTACGAGCAACTTTTCCTTTATTATTATTTGTAATAACTTTTTGCTCCAGGCAAAATACTTGGTTAAATTCCCAAGAGTTGATGTTTATGGTCAATCAAATTAAGCAGGTAAGTAAGAAGAATTATATGTACAAAGTGTAATGAAGATATCTTCATATGTTTGGCTTTTAATAATCTGTTCATTCATAACACGGCACTCAACCACTGCATGGACATGGACCTTAATTGTATTGACAGAGGCTGATAGTATGGTGGCTAAAAGAATTCTATTCCAGTATTTACAACTCCTGATAGATAATAAATATAGAAATTGAGATACTTACATACCTAATATTTAATAAGAAATAAAAGATAAATATCTGTACATTTTTGTACGGACAACTATTTAAAGCAAAATAAATTTCTCCAGCAAATAGACATTTTTCCTATTCTATAACTGTCAAAACAATTTCAAAGAATCCAAGGTTCCTTCAGCTGCGACTTAGGAAAGCCTCATGTGATCATTATTGTCCGAACTTCGGAACTGTTATTATTACTTTGAACACTTTCAATCGTAGCTGATGCTGAAATGCTGATGCTGACTCATACTAGTAAATTGACAGTCACTTTCTAACTTAGTGGAGGATACTTCTTCAGACATTAATTAATACATGGAAGAAGTTGTAATTTGTACTCATAAGTACACAACTTGTCACACAATCTGCCTGACAGTTACATGTATGTACATACTCGATACCAAGTTGATTAAGGATAAAATGTTGACATAACAATGTGTGGTATGTGGTTCGTATTTCGTATCTGCTGGAGAGTAAACAATGATGCAACAACCGACTGGTCCATGCCACGTTTTAGCAAGTTGTACCGCAGAGCTTTACAGATAATTACGGCACAAGTTGTAAAAATACAAAAGTTTATATCTCTATCGAACATTTATTAAATTCTGCTTCAGTTATTAATAGCTGTTGTAACACTGTAACTTATAATGTCAACAACAATAACTGTTATCAAACGTATGGAAAAACCAGAAATTACAGCCTCTTTCCATCCACAGTTTGTTTCTCAACTCAATTAGCCCGAATTCCATCCTTCTGTGTCATCTTTACAAGATATTCCACTTTCTCACACGCATTATTTCAAGATTAAGATAATATTATATAATTCGCCCTTCAAACGATTGCATTACGTTGTGCATTTTCTTATTACCGACTTGCCACATTGTTATCGTTTCTAAAACGATCCACGAACGGAAATAACCCCATTCTTATTCACTAACTTTATAAAAGCAACAAACTGCTGTTGTTAATATATAATGTGTCCTACATTATAAATTATAATCTCACAGCAACATGCATGTATCTAATTAAATTAAAAATATTTAGCCTGTCATGTTACTCCTATTTTTATTTTTATTATGCAAAAAAGAAAAATTAATTTCATCGTAGCAGTTTAGTAATGTCGTGCGTACATACTCCATACAAATATGTACATGTTATACCGTTACACGTGTAACCTCATAGTACGGGTCAGCGTTTTTGAAAGGGTCATACGTCTATAAACGTACTTATATCTGTAATAATTAAATACAGTAATAAACAATAAGCTTGTTTTGTATGGTTGTTCGTTTGACTTTGATACTTAATCGTCATGTTTGTGTTTTTCGATTGTTAGTTTGACGTTAGATATTTATTTACTCGTGTATTCTCATTGTCGTCATTATTGTCATATTAACTTTTTTGCAGGTCGCTTGATCTATGTTAATCTTTTTTCATCAAGTAAAAATATTGTACTTGGTTTTGTAATTCCTTGTTTGTATTTTTGTTCTTTAGCAATATTGATATAAAGCATAATTATATAATTTTAAATAATACAATTTATAATAATAATTTTATAATTTAATTTTATATTAAATACAAGAACTACTTTGAAAATACAATTTTATATAAAAGTTTGTTTTTGCTTTTGTACATTTTCATTATTAATTTATATTCAATATTTTATAACCACAACCACTATTATTATCAGAGTTATAAGCTGATTCTTGCTTCTGCGTTTAATTGAATAATTATAGTAAATTACTTTAAACTGTAAAAAGAATTTATTAAATTATATGACCTTCTCTTTGTTTATTCTACATTTTGACACTATTTACTATTTACTACTCTAATGCCTTCAACTTTTCAAGATTTCTTAAATTATTGCCATTCTCGATTGTACATTATACGTTGATATGATTTCTTGAAGTTTTGTTATGATTCTGATCATACCAAATTATGTATAAGACTAATGCTTTCAGATTCGGATCCTGCGAATCTGCCAAGCCCAGTGACATAATTTCATTAAGTTTTCATTTTGATTCCGAATCTACCAAATTATATGATTTCTTTATGTTTTAATTTGGATTCCGAATCTCTCAAATCATTTACTTATGATTTTCTTTGCATTTTTATTTTTTCAATCTGTCAAATCTTTCGATTTCATTTTTGTTCGGATACTCACTCACCCAAAGCATATGATTCATAATTTGTTGTATGACTTATTAGGATCAGCAAAATTCAATTTGCATGATTTCTTAAATAATAAATTCCTGATTTTGAATATCTGTCAATGCCAATTCATTAGAGTTAATGTCGTGATTCTAGATCTGCGAAACTATATATAAATTTCATTATCTTATTCGTCCACCTTATCAAACTTCTTCTGCCACATCTTATACAATTACTTGCCATTTGATTCCGACCCTTCAATTTATTATGATTTCTTCGGACGTTGTGATGCTGACCTCTCCAAAATCATGTAATTACTATACAGGATCATTTCATTGTAACACTTAGTTAGTTGTCATCTTTTAATGATTTTACTACTCAAAACTCACAATTTAGCAGCAGCCGCCCTGGGCAAAGTGGCAATTCCAGTGATTCCAGCCCTTCCAAAGTCAAAAACGCTCGGTGCTTCCTCTCTCGGAGGTGGCTGGACATGGTGACTTTGGTGCTGTTGTTGGTGCTTGTAGGCCTTGTAACAGACCGAGCAAAACCCTTCCTGAGCTGTATTTCCATAATGACCACAACCATTCCGACACAATAAATCCTGCTGGCTAATTTTCAATTTTGAGTATTGTTGACTCCCGTAATTATTCAAACTCATTATTATTTGCAACAAATCCCGTCTAAAGAAAAATAAAGGAAGGCACAAGGATACCAACAAAGGGAAATTATGGCAAGTGTATAGGAATTTAAATACTTCAAAATCAGGCTCAGGAGGTTGTGAAGTTGTGATGTGCGGGGCTTGCGGATCTAAAAACAAAATAGGGAATAAGAAGAAGCACTAAATACATATAGGAAAAAGTATTAAATTATGGATCTCTGCTGCTCCTGCTTCTCTCACAATAACTTCAACATTTGAAAAAAGTTCCCTTGGCTCGTTCCTTGCGTAACTTTCGTTCGTTTCGTCTCGTTTAAAACAAGAGCGAAGAGGCACGGGGAAACAGCGAAAGAATGGTAAGTGGCGACAAAGTTGAGCGAGTGGCGGGTGAAATGACGACGTCCTGTTCATTGGGCGGGTCGTCATCATTGAAAAATCTTTCCATTCGAGCCAATCCTATTGTCAACATTGTTCCCAATGCTTAACATATACACATACAAAATTCAATGTTAATAAAGCTTCGCCACTCTCACAACAACCAGAGAAATCCTCTCTCGCTTTTTAATCAGCTGATGTGTGCGAAACTCGAATGAACGCATTCTTTATATTCCTCTTTAAATTACAAATTCCTCTTTTGCATTTAACTACAAATAACCATATTAGATCTATCCTATACGTTACTTATAGATTATTACACACACAATATTTAAACTATTAACAATAACAACAACAGCTAAAACTCTGTGTTGTTCATGTGCTCTGTGTCGCAAATTAAACATTTTTATGTTTATTCCGCCTGTTATCTCCAATATCTTGAAATTGTTCTCAAATTCTCAATCATCACTCACAGCATCTCTCAGTTATATTATATTGTGCGAGCTCTGTGCCAATCTGCTCGGCTGACCTCTGACCTTCGTGACCTCTCTGCTGAAGGCTCTATATATGAGCAACTGAATTATATTATTATTGAATATTAAACAAAATTCTGAACTATGAAGCTAAACAGCTATTAAACTTTGTATTTTGTTGGATTAATTAGTGGTTGGTTAGCTAATTAGGAGACATTCCAGGTGTTGTTGCACTGGTGGTTGCACGAATTGAATTTTTAAGGTGGTTTAATTCCCATTCGATGGACACCCACCACCACCATCATCATCAATTGCAGGAGGATAGAGAGTGGGAAGGATTTTTATGTGGATTTTCATGTATTAGCCCTACCAGTACTAAATTACTGGTGGTGGTGCCTGTGTGACCTCAATATTTATTATATTATGAACATTTGATGAAACATCTTCTGAGGAAGATAGTTAGGATCTTGATCAGATAGTTCGGATCATCTTGTATATGATGAGATTACTGTCTCTGGCGTATTAATAGAGCATCATCAGTTGTTCAAAACATTTAAAAAAAATAGTGATCCATATGATGAGACTCCTCCTCTGAGACTTTGAGAATCTGAAATTCAGACCGTTCCGCAGCGAGAGATTTAATAGTGTTTGTTGTATCTCTCTAAATAAAAATTATACTTATATTTAGGGAGAGATGTAAGAATTTCCGGATAATTTGTTAGTTTTTGATGCATATGAACTATAATTTGTGCGTATATGTGAACTACTTTTAATGTACTCACACATGTTGATGGTGAATTGTGTTCCTCACAGTTATTAATTACAAACCTACTTGCAATTTAATTACTTGCACTCTCCAAACTGTACTTAATAATGACTTTTTTAACAATATAATTAAATAGCTTGGATATTGCTATTAACTGTTGGAGATTAGGGGATTAATGGAAGTTTTTTCTATGGTTCTATATATATGTGACTCTAATACTAAGCAATTATATGTGTCATTATATGTGAATGATGAATCAACACTATTGCCGTGTTATCTGCCATGAACTTTTGTTGAAGAGTGTGTGAGCTTCTAATTAAATTACTGTGAATATATTATTTACTCGATTTCAATTTAAAGTCAGGTTCAGAGGTGCATGCATACCATGCACTGTCAGTTTGATAGTGAGAGACATTGGCTTGACAAGAATTGGATTGGCGTGAAAGTTTGGAGACGTATTATATAATAATTATTTCCAGTGGATAGAACAATTTCCAGTGGCTATAGAATACAAACAAACTTTATAATAAACTTGAATCCATAAAACAGACCTTTCTCTGGAAGTGTCTTTCTCTCCTAGGAAGTTCAGCTGTAATAATAATAAAGACTCTGATTTAAAACCAGAATAATTTTCAAAATGAGTAGGTCCGGTTCAGTCAGATTACGGTCCTCTTTGGCAAAGATGGACACTGAGACCGGCGTGGAGGTCAAGAGACGAAGAATGAATGCTAACAACTCCAGTAATGGCCATCAGGTCAATGGGAATGGGAGAAATGGTCCCCGGACGAGGGGGATGGAGCCCGCTGACACCGAGGACACTAATGCCACGGATGCTAACAACTCTACTACCAATAATAACCCCGAAAGTACTTTGGAGCCTGAAGCCCCCGCCGAAAGCTCGTCTAGTTCTTCCTCTGATTCCTCAGATTCTTCTGATTCCGAAGATAGTTCAGGTTAGAGTCCTAACTTGTTTCTCTTGAGAGAGATTTTCCGACCTGGCTATCAATGATTTATTTTAAAGATTTTTATTACAAGTATATCAATATACTTATATAATATGATAGCATAATATGTAATTTTATTTTTACAGAATTGGATGAAACAAATAGTGAAAACAAATGCGTAGAATTTAAGGACGACTTAGGTGTAATAGAGAAACAGTTCTTATATGTGAGAGAATTGTAAGTGTCATTTTTTAACTTCCTCATTTTTGAACTTATTCATGGAAAATATTTTATTCAATGCTTTGTTTATTTTCTAAAATTGTGTGTATCATTTAGGTTGTACAAAGAAAGACTGAAGAATGTTGAAGATAAGATTGAGGAAGTAAGGTCAGGGAAAGCTAAAGAGTATCTCAATCCGTTGGAACAACTACAGGAAAATATGCGGATCCGTATAGAAGTAGCTGGAAAGTTGCGCGACTTTAGAACAATAAATCTTAAAAATAAGTATGAAGCAGAAGAATTAGCATCCTTCCAAAATTATGAGGTAAATGAAATGTATGTATATTATAGAAAACTTCTTATCGGTGCCGAAACTATGATGTGTTACATTTTCGTGGCTGTTTGTTTTTTCGCAGAGTGAAAAAACTCTACTGTTCGACGCAATCAAAAATGACTTAGAAGAGAAGATCCATCGATTAGAAGAAGATAGAAATAATGACTTTACTTCTGAGTTGTGGTTAGAATCTGCCCTTAAACGTAAGAATAAGAAATCTATCGACATATTCGGCGAGAAGCGGAAAAAGCCCATTACAGTGTCTGGTCCCTACGTTGTCTACATGCTCAATGACGTGGACATTGTCGAAGACTGGACAATCATTAAGAAGGCCTTGGCAGCTCCTAAAAGAAAGTTTATTGATATTACTACGTTTTAATAGTAGCTAATTTTTTGTCAGTTTTCGTCGTACAAAATTTAAAAAACAACTTGAGAACAAATTTCCTCATTTTTTATCACGAAACTATTCAACAAGTTTACCAAGTGTTTTGAAATCTTATCCAACGATGTTTATGACGAATTATATCGGGGCTAATCCTGTAATAACTAGGTACTGCAATAAACAAGTTCTGTTGTTATTTTTTGGAACCAATATATTATATATACTTATAATTATTCAGGAATTTTGTAAACTGGATTCAATATTGTAATAATAATAATTGTTACAATTATTATTATTACAATATTACATTCAAGACATTTTCTCAATACATGCGACTACATACAAAGAATATTGTGCAATTTTGAATGTTTTTTGTGTTGAGAATGGTTTTCTTTTCCTTTCAAATTATATCCCGTAATATGTATAGCCGTAAGTCCCGTAACCCTTAAAATATATTTCAAGATGTTATATTTCAATATTTCTACAACATCACCTTAAAACTACCTTGTTTAATATTCAGGATATTTCAGGCTTTAAAGTGTGCTGTGTGATTCCTTTTTCTTGATATGTTTGCTCTTATTATTGGAAGTGTTGTTGTTTCTGTATCTATATTACGTGTATGGTGCAAGAGTTGCCAATTTTTACATCCAGTTCAATTTTGATTATCACGAACATCGTTTGTAACATGCTTTTTTGACTTGATAAAAATTATATTTCTATAATATAATAACGAATACTTATACAATACATGCTCTGGTTGTTATGTACTCATTATAAAATACACAACGTAGCTTGTAAGAATAAGACCAAGTGATGTTATAGACAAAACTAAGTATTTTCCTATAGTTATTATACCGTAAAAATGCCAAACATAGCCGGGCTCCCAAAGATGGCCGGTTTTCTAAAGATGGCCTGGGTTTGGCCCTATGCACGTAGAGATAGCCGGATCCTAAATATGGCCGGGCTTCTAAAGTTGGCCGGGCGAATTTTTTAATGCTTTTATCATGCCTAGCAGTCTATAATAATAATCTAATGCATCAGGACCTCTTAATAAGCCTGAATACAAGTAAGATTGCGATTTAATTAAAATTAAAAAATAAATCTAATCAATAATGCACCTGTATAATT